>MU551596.1:2145712-2190403 GCA_024362625.1 Silurus asotus | reverse complement strand
GGGGTGCCAATAATTGTGGAGGGCACTGTATATATATATATATATATATATATAATTGTATAATTACTTTTTTTTATTGAGAACAATGTAATGGATAGCAATATTAGTCATTTTTATTGATTTTGTTTTTATTTTGCAGAGACACAACACATAACTGCCATTGCCAGCTGAAGGACACTTTTAGAACTTGAACTCAAATGAATCTCCAGCACCTATAATTCACTTAACCACACATTCTATTCACAAAGCCTACCTCACCAGCCTACCTTTATCAACTCTCCTCTAACCTTTCTGTCCACTGTCATAGGCCACTGTCCACACACTGTTGGGCTTATATAACATCATGAGCAAAAACATTACAGCACAGAAAAGGGCCATAAAACTTTGTCATTTGATGCTGGTTATATCATCAACTCACAGTTCTTCTTAATAAATGTAGTAAGGACAGCAGTGTCTAATAGGTTTTACTTTTTTATTACATGAGACATGTTTTAATTACTGTAATGTTACCCATAATTCTAAAAGACCAAACAGGATTATGAGTCTATAATGAAATATAGCTGTGTGATGATTAATTCTGATCTTTCAGTGCTTTGAAATATTATCCGTTTAATTTACTATCAGTGCTTTTTCCTGCCTTCATTCATCACATTTCATTCAAATTAAATGTGCCTTTCTCATTTATTTTAAAGGAATGATTTGGGCCGAATGCAAGGAGATCTGGTCTCAAGGCCCTCGTGAATATCTTTTGGAACCCTGGAATTTATTGGACTTTGGGATGCTGGCCATCTTTGTATCATCATTCATAGCGAGATTCATGGCTTTTTGGCACGCTTACACAGCACAGACTTATGTTGATGAGCGCTACAGCGACCTCTCTAACATAACGTTGCCTTATGAGATTGAGTATTATCAATTGGGTAAGGTAGACCATAAAATATAAAAGTACTAAATAGTGTGTATTTTCTGTATTATGTAAAGGGCCTGCATTAAATAACTGTCAATGATATTTCCGTGATTTGCAATGTGCTCTTTTTTGGTTCCGTCCCCTCAGTGGTTTAGACATCGGCATCATACATTTTTTTCTGTCACAGTTTTATCTTTTTCTGCCTCTTTATTTTGTAACACTTAGAATCTGAACAGACGTGTCTCTTTGGGACTTGTTTACAACATGGCCACAACTTTTACAATCAAAACTTCCAACATGGCAACAATAAAACTTAAATGATGGGTGAAAATAGAGATATTGCAGTTTATTTTAAAATTTTAAGCCATGATCTTGATTTTAAAAGATCAAGTGTGTAACCATTGGTGTGCTTGAAAACCACTTAAATTAAATAAAAAAAATTAGATAGGAAATTGTACTATTTTGCTCTTTGTAATAGAATGTATTACTGTTTGTGTGTGTTAATTGAAAAATTAATTGCATGTCCCTGTTTTTCTATACTCTGTACTCTTAAAATAAATTATGATACAATTATCCTTCCAATAATTTCACAAATAATTATATTACTTGCATTACTTACCTGCACTTTCACATTCGGAATTTTTGACACTCCTGCAGCTATAATACTGAACTGACCAGACTTTTCTTTGTAGCACGCATCTATTGGGTGCCCTCCGACCCCCAGCTGATCTCAGAGGGTCTGTATGCCATTGCTGTAGTGCTGAGCTTCTCACGGATTGCCTACATCCTGCCAGCCAATGAGAGTTTTGGCCCCCTGCAAATCTCTCTAGGCAGGACTGTCAAAGACATCTTTAAGTTCATGGTGATCTTCATTATGGTGTTTGTGGCTTTTATGATCGGCATGTTTAACCTCTACTCCTACTACCTCGGAGCAAAGCAAAACAATGCCTTCACAACGTGAGTAGGATCATGGATTTTATTTTTGACTTGATTTAAATAATGTGATTACAAAATTACCATCAAAATTAACCAGATGTATTTAATGCAGTTATTCTGATACAGTACATGTTGAAGTAAATGTGCAGAGAAGTAAAAAAAAGCCAATAAAACAATATGGCAAGCTTGTAAATAGTCTACAATAAAAATGCCACTGTAGTTATAGTGGAATATTGAGTATACAATTTATACACAGGCACAAAAACAATATAAATACATAGGGAATGTAGCAAATCAGCTGCTGGGGTATAATTTGAGTAACAAATGCTTCGGTATGATGCAATGAACAAGCTTCTATACCATATTTATAATATTATAACAGTATTGATTTTTGGTGGGATTTTAACTGGTGAGCTAATTAAAATTGCTCAATGTTTTTTGTAGACATTCCTCAGAAAATCTTTTTTAAAGTTGTCACATGGATTAAAAGCAGTTGGCATTAATATTTAATGACATACTGCATGTGGGCGATCGGCAAATCGAATGAGTTACAGCAAGGGGACTGAAGAATGTTTATGCAAACTGGTCATGAGAATTTAGTCACACCCTGGATACAATTCAAGGGATAATGTCATAAATTTTGGATTACAATTATTTAAGGATTTAATTGTAATTTATAATTAATTTTAGGATTGATTTATTTAACATTATCCCTCACTTTGCTGTTCTGAGGCATATAAATGATTGTCATGGTTCAGTTTAATACAAATACATTTAAAATAGCATCAACATCGATTATTTATAAGTTTGCAGATTATTTAAGAGGCATTATCATAAATGAATATGACGTTTATTGTTTTGTCACTGTGGGCTTGAAAGAGATGAAGTGAAATGTTCCCGTTTATGTTTAATTTCTTACACCTCGTGTGTCAACTGATGTCTTCTTTTATAACATTTAACTCTTTCATTGATGGAATCAACTTTTTTCTCTCCCACTAGTGTTGAAGAGAGCTTTAAAACGCTGTTCTGGGCTATTTTTGGACTTTCTGAGGTCAAATCCGTTGTCATTAATAATGGACACAAATTCATCGAGAATATTGGCTATGTGCTTTATGGAGTTTACAATGTTATCATGGTTATTGTTCTACTCAACATGCTCATTGCTATGATCAACAGCTCTTTTCAGGAAATTGAGGTATGCATTCATGAATACACACAGTCAAACAAAACACAAACAACACAAACACTATATAAATATATATATATATATAAAATTTGAGTTTATTTGAGTTTTGGTTTATTATACTTATTATAATAAGAATACTTTATAAAAAATACTGTATAGTTTACAAGTTTAGTATGTAATACTAAATATAGAAGATTATTATGTTATCATGTTATTATAAAATCAATTTTAGCATATTTATAATATATAAATAATTTCTTTATAAATATATACATTGTCCCAAAGTCTGAATCATTTGTAAAAGCTACATAATAACAAACTTATCAGTAACAGTAACATATACTAGTAAAAAGGACCTTTTTCAATGGCATAAATATTTATTCCACTGAAATGATGTATCTCCTTACACCCTATCATTTTAATATGTTTTTTTAGTCAGGATTTCCTTTATGAGACTCATTTCCTTCCTTCTGACAGGATGATGCAGATGTGGAATGGAAGTTTGCACGAGCTAAGCTATGGTTCTCTTACTTTGAGGAAGGTGGAACATTGCCTGTACCTTTTAACTTAATCCCCAGCCCCAAGTCTGTGCTCTGCCTGACTCAGAAAATCAAGCAGCTTGTGTTAACGCCTCTGCAAAGACACAAGGACAGCCTGAAGGAGGACACAGAGCTTAATGAAGTAAGATTAGACCAAGATAAACAAGTAAGATGTACTGTACTCACATTTTTTTTACATTGACAACGCAGACAATGAATGAAAAAAATGTTTGTTTTTTTTCTGAGAATTTTATTGAAGTATTTGCAGTATGATTATATTCGATTTTTACAGAAACTTGAGCATACTGGAGTCTAATTATAATGTTTATTGCACCTGATATAGTGAAGATATCTCTATAATATTCTAACTTTAGATACATTGTACTGTATTTGTGTTAAAATAATTAAAAGATATTTCTTTTTCTTTTTAGCTGGGTGAACAAAAAGAATCAAATTATGCAGGATCACCTCGATCAAGTCGATATCGGGTAAAATCCAGGCACCTTCACACCATGAATTTTTACAAATAAAATTCATTTTTCTCAAATAGGTGTATATGAGAATTCAATTTGATGCAAAATATTTTATTTGAAAAGACACAACAAAACATAATCAGTTACATAATCAAATATGCATCCCTTTTTTTTTTTTTTTTTTTTTTTTTTTTTTTTTACTGTGTAACGAAAAACTGCACATACATTTGATAAAAAAACACATTTTCAACTTATCTAGAACTTTAAATTTGTTACAAATAAGAGAACAACTCATAGCACTTACATTATTAGCCTGCTTTTAATCTTATTTTTTGATAATTCTGGCCAAAGTCATGGAAAGCTAGGAAACCTAGAGAGCTAGCAAAAGACTGTGGGATTAAATGGCTCAAATAAAACAATTTAGTTTTTTGTAATTTCATGTTTCTCATTCACAATTTTTGACATTGCCTGCAAATTTTTCTCTGGCAGAGGATCATGAAACGCTTAATCAAAAGATATATCATAAAAGCACAGATGGACAAAGAGAGTGATGAGGTAAATGAAGGTACAGAATGGTTTTCTTTTATATTCCTAAATATATGCATACACAGAATTGCATTCTGTAAGCCATTAAATATGTTGCATGTGTTCTAAAAGTCTGTCTCTATTTACAGGGGAGCTTAAGGAAATAAAGCAGGACATCTCAAGTTTGCGCTATGAGCTCTTGGAGAAGTCTAATGAGACAGAAGAATTAGCAGAGATGATCAGGGCACTGGTAGAAACACTTAGCAGACAGCACAATCACTAGTCAGTGACACAAGCTCATAGGTGTGAAACTCAAACGGTTTTTAGAAACCTCAAAAAGTTGAATTTTTTGAAGAAAAATTGTTATATGGACTTGTGTGAGTAAATACTGAATATCATATCCTGCTTTGAAAAGGATCAACATGCTGTATATGGTGTGGAAAAAATATTTATAGTGCTAAAATAAAAGACTTTTCTAAAAAAATAAATCAAGATTACATTTCTGTTGATTAAATTACATGCATTTCTAAAGTTTTACATTTACATTTGCGCCATTTAGCAGACGCCCTTGTCCAGAGTGAGGTACAAAAGTGCTTTTTGAATCTCTATCATTGAATAAATCTACACGGGTACACTAGATTACAAACCTAAGATAAATCAGCCTACAACTCTGTAAAAATCATGAACCTAAATTAAAGCCTAATTCTAAATCAGGGTAAACTAAATATTAACCTGACACAAGACACAATTACACAATATTGTAATGGCTACAGGTTTTAAAAGGCAAATAAATATATATCTCAACAAATATAAAAACAACTTCATGTAATTAGCAGTTTTAAAACATGATTTTACAGCAACAAGCCAAATGCATCAGCTTGTGACACTTTATTTAAGAACTTTAAAGCACAATTTACACAATAAATCATTATTGCTTTTCATCAAAACTATGACTGGTGTAGAATTTTATGTGTTTTTTTGCTGTTGTAGCCGATTCGCCTTAAGGCTCGACTTGTATATCATTCTGATATGCATTTCTTCTCACCATGCTTGAAAAGAGTGGTTATTTGAGTGACTTGGCTGTCAATTTTCTGCCTGCAGAACTGATTTTTCAGTGTGTATAAACATCTTAGAAGATCAGTTTCTGCTTTAACAAGCCCTGCCATGGACAAAGTACCATGATTTTATTTTCATTAAAAGTATAAATAAATATTAAAGCGGCAAAATTAAAACCTTCAACGCAACACACAGTTATGCACGATGTCCTTTCTTTAGTCAGATATTTTACACATTTGTTTAACATTTAAGTTTCAATTAAAGTACCAAAAAAACACCATCCGGCAATTAAAACACATCGAAAGTTCTGTTTGGTTTAATTTATAACCATAATTACTTTTAAAAAATGTACAAGAATATTTTTCTCTGCTCTATGTTGAGTTTGGTTTCACTAATAATAAAGCATCCATATTTGTCTATGCCCATGTTGATTAGAGTATTAAAAACTTAAAAAGTATTAATTTAAGGTACATTTAGAACAGATAAAAATGTGTGATTAAGTAGCGATTAAATATTAAATTGGTTTAAACAGTAATATCTATCTATCTATCTATCTATCTATCTATCTATCTATCTATCTATCTATCTATCTATCTATCGACAGACAGACAGATAGATAGATAGATAGATAGATAGATAGATAGATAGATAGATAGATAGATAGATAGATAGATCGTAAGGAAAGGTTGGCCAAGGTTCGGTCTTGCTTAAGTAATGGCATTCATTCTTACTACATGAGATACTTGTCTATGATGCAGCGCTCATTTATACTGTGTATAATACTGATGGTTTCTATAGCTGTGGCATCATAATGATGGTATTAAGAGGTGTATTGGCTCAGATAGGACATCACTGAAGGCATGGGTGTGAAATGCATGCCCCATAGAATGGTGTATATTAATATAATATTGCATATTTTTTTAGTATGTTGTAGATACAATGGTTCTATTTTTTAGATAGAAAAACTGCATAAAAAATTTAGAATGAAGTATATTTAGTGAGGTGGTTTATCAAGAAATATCAATTAACTGGGGAGAAAAGTCAAAGGAATCATTTGGGAGCCGAAATAGTCGATTCTTATTTGTGAGTCGATTGCTTCGATTTACGAACAAAAACGTAATTCGGGGCACAGTTTGCACCTTGGGTGAACGTTGTAAAAGACGTACATAAAATTAGAAAATGTTAAAAAATAAAGATTTTTTTTTTTTCCTTGGGAGCCGAAAGAATCGACTCTTCGTAGAAAGAGTGAGTCATTTGCACTGACTCACCGAATTTCGCGCACGTGGTTTATGGATCACCCTTTTTTTTTTTTTTTCAAACACTGTATTTTATATACTGTGATTTATTTCCACCTAATATTAAGCTTTTTAATTATATCAAACTATTTATTCATATTTGATTTGCTCACTTCCGTTTACAGTGCCTAATGCGCATGCTCAGTGCTCTTGTCGCTCTCTCTCTCTCTCTCTCTCTCTCTCTCTCTCTGTGCCACCAAGGTTACTGTTTCTATAGTAACGCACTAACAAACCCCCGCATCATTTGCTAGCGCTAGCTGTTGCCATAAACTTGTTTGTTAGCAGCGAGTAGCTTGTTGTTTGTAAAATACTGAGGTCTGGCTGAAATCCGCAGAAAAGTATGGTAGGTCGGCCTTACTTTTGATGCTTTTCTGACGAATAATCCTAAAAGAAATATGCATACATAAATACCAAATTAAATATACAGCAATTAGAACATTATAATGAACGCTTTGGGTGCAACACTTATAACAAATATGAATTATTCACATCTAAAGATTTTCTTAATAGTCTGCAAAATGATGCCTGTAGTCTTTCTTTCTCTCTATCTGTATGTGCTTCATCAAATATTTTTATAAAATAAATATTCCTTATAATCCTAATATTCCTAAAGATAAATGTAATAATAATAATAATACGTTTTTTTTTAAGCTATTAAATTATTCAGTTACTGCCAATTTTACATTTAGTTCACATTAATTCAAAACACTGGCATACACAATCACTGGCCAATATAATAGAAACACCTGTACACCTGCTCAGTCCTGTGATTATCCAATTCTTAAATCATATGACAGAAGATTATAATACAAATACAGTTGTAAAATTTGGTCTTTTTCCAATGTTCAGCCATCCAGTTTTGGTCAGCTGAGTGAAGCAGATGCCAGTGTGGTTTTCTCCCTGTTGTAGCCTATTTGCCTCAAGGCTTGACATGCATTATTCCATTATACTGGTTCTGCATGAATTCATGCACTGTGAATTATTGTAAGGATGAGCTGGTGTGTGTGTGTGTGTGTGTGTGAGCTGGTGTATGTATAATATATATATATATATATAAATGTCAATCGATTAAATTATTTTACTACGATTATTTGCATGATTGTCACTTGTAACTTGATAAATCGCAACTTAATCGCACATTTTATCTGTTCTAAATGTACCTTAAATAAATAATTTTCAAGTTTTTAATACTCTTATCAACATAGGCATGGATATAACTAAAATAAATGTATAAATAAATATATAAATATAGATGCCTAATGCAAATGTATGTATTTGTTCATAGTTTTAATAAAAATTGTCACAGAAATGTGCGCTGTATGATTTTAAATTAGAACTGTATATATATATATAGTGATAGTGTTTGGGTGTGAAAGACACAGTCATACACCATGGCAAGTCTGAGCACAATTGGACAACTGGTAGATATACTGCATCACCAAGGTCTCTCCAAGTAAAAACAAATCAAAGCAGACTGGGGTTCAAGCTATTTTGAAGAAGCACAAATACAAGGGCTGTGCTCAGGACTGTAGATACAATGGTCGGCTAAGAAAAGTTAATGTAGTGGATGAAAGACACATCATGCTAACGCCCTTTAACACCGGAAGATGTCCAGCACTGATCAGCAAAGAGCCGGCAGAAACCAGTGGGACCCAGGTGCACCTTGTTACTGTCTAGAGAAGTCTGTCCAGAAGTGGTCTTCATGGAATAATTGCAGCCAAAATCTCACTGATGTGTAAAGAAAGCTAAGTGACTTTGAAGATTTGAGAAAAAAAGGCTGGTCTTTTTCCAAATGGTCAACCTGCACCCACCTGCATCAAATATCTGACCTAGCTGATTTGCACAGAAGCTAATGTGGTTTTATGCGGTTGTAATCTATTTGCCTCAAGACTTGACTTGTTTAGCATTCTGATATGCATTTCTGCTCACCTTGCTTGAAAAAAGAAATGTTATTTGAGCTTTCCTGTCACCTTAAGTCTGCCGATTGTCTGACTGCAGAATTGCTGCTCACTGGATTTTTAAATGTGTGAACATCTCAAAAAATCTCTCTGGATTGCTTAAACTAGCCCATCTGGGCCGACCATGCCATGGACAAAGTACCTAGAGTCGCTTTTGTTTTCCGCATTCTGATGTTTCATGTGAACATTAACTGAAGGTCACGATTTGTATCTGCATGGATTCATGCACTGTGACTGAATGAATAATTGTGTCCAGTTGTGAATAATTGAGTTCAGTGAATGTATATTTGATATATTTAAAAAGTTGTTTCATAAAAAAACTTTTTCAACTAAACTTAATCTTTTATTGTAAAACTTGCATTTAATATTATGTTGATGTTGGTCATCATAGCCTCAGAGTAGGACATCAACATCAACGCGGCTATCCAGTAACAGTGGTCGCACACTCCGCTACCGGACAATCGCCCATACTTCCCACGTAGATGAAACTCTTTTTGGAAACTTTAAAAAGGTATGAGAAATATATTTGATCTACAGCCACAAAAATATAGCAGTCATCAGTGGACTGTGTATAAATTAGCTTGGACTCGGTTACATTTCTCTCTCTCTCTCTTCTTTTTTTTTTTTACCGGTCTGTGTCTGATAAGAATGATTTGAACCATGCTAAAGAAACCCAGCCTTGCTCTTCTCCTACCACCAAGGAACAAAAACCCAAGGCAATCAAAGTTATCACCAAGGACCTTATCAGGAACATAAGGCAAGTACTGCCTTGAGTAATGAGTGTTTCCTCTCATTTAGATGCTTTTTATTTTCCTCATATTTTGTCTTAAAAAAAATGTTTCATAAAATATGGGCAGATATGAAATGTGGCAGGAATATGCCCCTATTCTATTAAACTAGAATTCCTAAGAAGGATCCATCTGGACAATCGGTCATTCTTTGCACGGGTGAAATCGAGCGCATCAAAAACAAGTCTCGTGTGCTCACAAAAGAGGAGAGAGAGGCAGCACTGAAAAACCAGCACAAAGCCCTGGAAGAAACCTTGGTAAGCAGAACACGTCGGCAATAGCTTGTCCAGTATGATAAAAGTAAAAAAAAAAAAAAAAAATTCATGATGTTATGGTATTAAACAAGACATAATTAATAATGTGTTGGATGCCAGTGTTACTAAGTACAACCCTGTCTAGAAATAAAATAATAATCGAAGCACTTATGAATGAAATAAATGTAGTGTGTATGTACATCCTGCATAATGCAAAGTCTGTTTTCTGTGTCTTTTTTTAGAATTCTGCCGGTGAGAGGAAGGTGCTCATAAAGCAGGCAGACTTGTCCCGTCAGAAGAACGAAGCCCTTAGCGAGCTGGAAGTCGAGGCTAGGGAGCGTGATCAGTACTTATTGGAGAAGGCAAATGCTCTAAGAATCGAGCAAGAGGATGAGATCAAGAGGCTTAACGAGGTCTGACTCATGGTCCAACTTGTTAGTTGTGAGTGTGTGTATCCGTTTCTCTAGCCAGTGTTCACATGTGAGCTTTTCTGCAGCTGATCCTGGGGGCGCAGTGCCATGCAGTGAGGGACGCTCAGATCAAGGAGAAGCAGCAGATTCTCTCTGAGTTGCAGAAGGAGCAGGATAGGCTGGATGCCATGATGGAGGTGGAGCGTCAGCGAGCTCTTCGGGCTCAGGAAGAGAATGACGAGAAACACAAAAATCAGAGGATCCAGTAAGGGCTTTTGGTCGACTACTTCTCAAATATCTCAACGCTTGTTCATATTTGTAAATATGTAACGGATGTGTGTGTGTGTGTGTGTGTTACAGGGGGAAGATGCGGATCATAAAACAGATTGAGGAGCGTCAGGAGGAGCGCATGCTGCAAAATGAGCTGAAGGAACAGGAAGGGCAGCAGATGCTGGAGAACTTGGCAAAGTTGCAATTAGAGGAGTTGGAGGTATGAGATAAGGAGCGAACCTAAAAAACCCAACCTCGGTAGATATTAAATGTCAACCCTCCAGCGATGAAACCTCACTACCTTGTTACCATTTTATACGTCTCGATGGTTATCTTTTATTTCTGTCCAGCTCTGTGTCTGGTCACATATGCAGCATTGACTAACATGGTATCTTTATTCTCAGTAATGTGTGTTTGGCTGGTCTGTATGTATGTGAATATATATGTGTGTGTGTGTCTGTGACTTTTGCTCTAGGCTATGGAAAAAAGGATGGAAGAGCAAAGAATTCTGCAGCAGGACATTCTGAAAATCAATGAGGAAACTCTGCGTGCTAAGGAGCGCAGGCAAGAAGAGGAGAGACAGGCTGATCTTCAAGCCATGGAATACACACGCAATAAAATGGTGAGCTTGGCCTTCCACACGTCTCACGTCTCAGTAGTATTGCGGTTTCCTTATTACTGATAATACAAACGTTTCAGGAAAAACGATTAATTAGAAAATGAATCTATGCCATAAGTAAAATGCGCCAAATGCTCCATCGTGATCACAAAATACCCTAAAAATGCCCAAAGATATTACTAATGTAAAATGAAGACACTCTGTAATAACTTGTATACCCACTTTATGCCTTTATGACATCTCGTATCATAAATATATAGAAATTGTGTCTTTTAATTGGTTAAATTATGCTGTTTAGAACTGACCTCTTGAAGCACCAGAACACATCAGCAGAGGTGGAAAGTAACGAGTTACATTCACACGCGTTACTCTAATTCAGTAGTTTTTTTTGTGTATCTCTACTTTTTAAAGTAGTTTTTAAAATCTGTAATTATACTCTATGTTTAGTTTAAAGTATTGTATTTGACCTTATTTAAAATCATAAAAAATATGTATAAAAATAACGCGAAGGGGAAAAGAAATCAATTAAAGCAATTGTCACTGCACATATATGCGAGCTGTATTACCCGTGTTATTATTTCAATGTCATATGAAATGAATAAAGTGTTCTATTTTAGAGTAGATCTGCTGATGTTGCATTAGATTAGGGTATTGTATAACCAGTCCCACACTTTTGTTGAGAATGCAGCGTCCAATCAATCCTTTTTGAACTCTAAATCTGCATTTGTGGTTTCTGTAAATATCATAAATGACAATATAACAAAATATATATCTGATTTTTTTTTTGCTGCAAAAATGCATAACTCGCCTTAGATTGAAGTAATGGAATGTATTTTTATTTATTTGAGGTTTTTTTCTTTTTGCACTTTTATTTGTAAAAGTGTTGCTTTAATTAAAAACAGCTAGTTATATTTAGAGATTTAGAAACCCCTTTGCCCATTTTGAACTACACTAGAATTGTAGTACACCACTGTTAAAAAAAAATATCTCTGTACATTTTACTATGAGTAAATTTTAAATGCAGACTTTTACTTGTGTAGATTTTTAGACTGGTAAATTAACCTTTATTTAAGTAAAATTTGATTTAAGTAACACTTCTTTTACTCGAGTAAAATATTTGATTACTCTTTAAACCTCTGTATAACCTGTATTTTTCTTTTAGACACACACACACACACACAAGTTTTTTTTGTGTATCTCTACTTTTTAAAGTAGTTTTTAAAATCTGTAATTATACTCTATGTTTAGTTTAAAGTATTGTATTTGACCTTATTTAAAATCATAAAAAATATGTATAAAAATAACGCAAGGGGGAAACGAAATCAATTAAAGCAATTGTCACTGCACATATATGCGAGCTGTATTACCAGTGTTATTATTTCAATGTCATATGAAATGAATAAAAAGTGTTCTATTTTAGAGTAGATCTGCTGATGTTGCATTAGATTGGGGTATTGTATAACCAGTCCCACAGTTTTGTTAAGAATGCAGCGTCCAATCAAAACGTTTGATTCATCACTTCGGAAAACGCCAATGCGCACGTTCACTTTTTGAACTCTGAATCTGCATTTGCGGTTTCTCAGATTATCATAAATGACAATATAACAAAATATATATTTGATTTTTTTTGCTGCAAAAAATGCAATGGGCTGTATTTTTAGTTATTTATTTATTTATTTTTTGCACTTGTAATGGTGTTGCTTTAATTAAAAACAGCTAGTTATATTTAGAGATTTAGAAACCCCTTTGCCCTTTTTGAACCACACTAGAATCCCCCAGGCCACCCACCGCTGTTAAAAAAAATATCTCTGTACATTTTACTATGAGTAGATTTTAAATGCAGACTTTTACTTGTGTAGATTTTTAGACTGGTAAATTAACCTTTATTTAAGTAAAATGTTATTAAAGTACCCCTTCTTTTACCCGAGTAAAATATTTGATGACTCTTTAAACCTCTGTATAACCTGTATTATTCTTTTAGATACACACACACACACACACACACACACACACACACACACACACACACACACACACACACACACACACACAGGCACATGTTGGTGTAGGAAGAGTGTAAATGATGAAGGTCAATTTCAGGCACTTGGACACACGGAAATAAGAAATGTGAGTTGTGTTTCTTTGTTGCAGTTGCGAGAGGAAGAGTATGAGGCTGAACAGAAACGTCTCAAGAAAGAAAAGGAGATCGAAGTGGCACGAATGAGAGCTCTCCAGGAAAGAGACAGAGACGTTAAGGCTGAACGGGTAAACGAGCGTCTGTCACATAGATACTGTATGCGAGTACATTTGAATGTGAAGAAAAAGTTGATTAATGACTATTATTATTGCTTGCAGATTCAACTATTAAGTAATTAACCAATATCTTGAGTTTCTAACTTATTTGCTTCCTGTTGCCATTTTTTTTTAAAGGCCTCCAATTCTGTAATAGTTAGTGATTTGTTTCCTAAACAAATTACCATGAGTATAAACCAAGCATTTTTCAAAACTTACCATTTTTGTTTGAAATGCGAGGTACAAATAGTGAACGGCATTCTGTATTGTGTGGTTAAGAAAATGTTACAGTCTTGTCTCAGATTTACTAAAATGATTGGATAGTTTTATGCCTTTATGTAATATTCATGACTCAATGTCTAACCTAAGAGATGTACAAATATTTGACAAAACACTGATGCATTTAATAAAAGGAAACATTTATGACTGTTATGATCGCTTTTGTATTTAAAGCATTGAACAGTGAATACAATACAAAGGAAAAAAGACAGTATGTGAATGTGCTTAATGAAATAATTCATCCTGATTATTATTTTTTTCTCTTTTTTTTTTTTATATCACCTCCCAGGATGCGCTCAGGGCTCGTAGGAACCAGGAGGCTGCTGAAAGAGAATGGCGAAGGAAAGAGAAAGAGCAGCTCATGAAAAAGCTGGAGGAGAATGAGACATTGAAGGCTGCTCGTCTAAAACAGATCACCCATAAAGAGCGCATGCTGTCTATTGAAGCTGGACGAGAACGGGCCGAGTTTGAGAGGCTCCTGAGGTGAACCACAACAATATGCCTCATTGATCTCACTTCTTCATTTCATTTTGCTTGAATTGAAAGCGATTTTATTCCCTCCAGCAAGTTATTTTTCACGTATACTTACACAGGTCGCATAACTGCCTCGGTAAACTCACTGCTAGGACTAATGAGTATTTTATGGTTTTGGCTTACCATTAAGAGATTTTGGCAAAAAAGTCATTCCTGCACTGTAATCAAGTGTAGGCACATAAAGCTTTTAGTCATTGAGCAGTTTTTCAATTGTATAGAAATGTTGATGAAACAGTTTGGTGGAAAGTAGAGGGTCAAAGGTTCTCACTGATCAACAATAATCATGCACAAAGGTTTTCCTAGAGTTTAAAAACAGAAAGTCTTCATGCATTATTATGAATAACATTGAAATCAGATGACTTTTGAATCAGGGCTGTAGGTTTTAAAGAAATTACAAGATTTTTTATTTAAGAAATGAACAGATTTGCTGAAAAGACACTGCAATTCCAAACTGTGCAATGAATGCATGGTTGTAGAATGATACCATGTATGTCATACAAAGGACAGTCAAAAAGTAAATGTCATTCATTACAGTACTTAAGTAGCTTTTTTGCATGTCTGTATTTTGCTGAAGCCAGTCCCATTTGATGAGAATTTTACTTTAACTTTACTACATTTCAAAGTCAAATATCTTACTTTTTACTTCATTCTTTTTTTATTTTCGAGCGGATAAAAACTCAACTGGTCAAACACACAGCAAGTCACCAATCAGTGTTTCTCTGGTTTAAACTTGGTGCTTAGTGAAGGCTACTTATCACAAACATACAGTTCAGCATCAGTCCAACAGCAAGCACTTGCCACAACACCCTGGCCTTATTTGTGTGATTTTTTTTTAAGTAGTTGAAAAAAAAAAAGGTTTTGTGCTCATGATAATTATAATAGATATCAATCAGTGTCGTTCATATCAGTTTATTAATAAATCGATGTGCTGAGAGTAACATTAAAGTCTTTTCACATAAACTGAGTTGATAAAGCAAAGAGTCTTGTGATAAAAATGATAATCAGAACATTATAGCCATAATAAATCATAGTACTTTGGATAAGTACATTTGAAGGCAAATACGTTTGTATTTTTACTCAAGTGAAAGTTTAAAGGGAGCACTTTTATTGGAGTCATATGGAGTGTATCTCTACTATAACCTTGTTCACCACTGATCATTCACAAGTCTGTTTTTTGTGAAACTCTCTTATCACTTCAGAGTTCAGCAAGACCTCATCGAACAAGAGAAGGAGAAGGAGGAACGGCATCAGCAGCAGGTCCTGCGTCACGCTGAGGGGGTGCGGCAGCAGGTCCGGGTGCGGGAGGCTCAGGCCATCGCTCAGAGGAGAGAGATGTTCCGTGAAGGAGAGAAACTGGACGAAGAAGCCCGGAATCGTCGAGCCTATCTGGACGAGATTAAACAGAAGAAGTTAAAGGAGCTGAGGTGAGTTTAAAAAGCAGAGAAATGTCCTTGTAATACAAAATATATTCAAATGCAATAAATTGTATCTAAGTAATAATAATAAGAATAATAAGAAGAAATAAGGAAGAAGAAGAATATAAACAAATAATATTTTAAGGAGCAAATCACATTCTTGTTACCATCCTCTCAATCTGTCTACTGTTTGTAAAGTCCCTAAATTAGATTTTTAAATTACATCTCTTCTGTCTGCTCATCTCAATTTGTATCAAGGAATTGAATTGGCTTCTTCTAAATGTAGAATGCAGAATGTTTTTAAAGAGGTTTTTAATGCTTGGCCACATTTCCTGTTAGCGCTTTACCTTGAGAATGGCTGGAAAGATATGTAGACATCTGTTTTGTGCTTTCTAATGATAAAACATCAAATTAAATATATAAAAGGTTATGACTTCTCCCAGATGAAATATTATCTTCTTACTAAATGTGGAAAACTGGGGACTTTACCAGGGAGCTTTCACATAGTTTACGTAGTTTGGTTTATGTTTAACAATTAATGCCTGTTTGGGTCTGTTTCAGGGAGGCTGGACTTCCAGAGAAGTACTGCAGTGAGGTGGAACGGAAGCTTCATGTCTTATCGAAGCCGTTGCATTGAATGTGGATAGTCTACAGATTTGCATCAATTTCAGCAATATAGAAAACTGTGCAATAGAAAAATAATTCAATAAAATTAAATCTCAGCTCTTACACAAATGTCTTGTCATTAATTGTTATTATTAAAGTTGGCTGCATATGAGAATGTGATTCTCATTGTCTATTCCAAAGACTTTTGCATGACTTTGTTTTCTCAAAGGTTACTGATTTATTATATACATTTACTGTCCACTTTAATAGAAACATCTTTACATTCTTTTATAACCAGTTTGCAAACTGGCAGCAGCACAGTGCACTAAAACATGCAGATACGAGGTTGAATTGTGAGAAGGTTTACATCAAACATAAAACATAAAAATGTGATTTCCATGACTTTGATTTAGCCACACTGACTAGTTGGGCTGATTTGTATTTTATACAAAGAATAATGCCTAAAGTAAAAAGAAAAGTACAAATAAATAAACCAGTGAGCTGTAGTGAAAGAATTGGCAAAATGCTTGAATGTTACAAATTAAATGTCAAATATCTACACTTTGCCACTATTTCAAACAGAAAAGCATCTCAAAATGCACAACACATTGAACCCTAAGGTAAGTGGAATACACCACTTTCACCTGCCCATTCTGAGTTGTTTACTGTTACTCTTGAAGGAGGTGGAACTGGTTGTACACACAAGAGTTGACAAATTATCCTTTTGTGGAGAGAATATTTCAGTTCCAGGTGCAAAATATTAAGTAAATCTATTTGCAATGCCAGATAGTGTTTACAGGAACAATACATTCAGGAAGAGAAAAAGTTTTTTCTCTATATCTTAAAGAAAATGATTATTTTAGCAATCATTTTGAGCATTAACCATTCAGAAACACTTTGTAAGAAAGAAAAAGGCTTTGACTTGTTGCAGAAATATTACAGCACTGTTTTTTTTTTTTTTACATATCAGCTTTAATTGAACCCCTAGATAAGAGGGTGTTAAAGGCTTTGTCCAAGTTGAAAAAGAGTGGCAGCTTGGCAATACTGGAGCTTGAACTCTCGACCTTCTGAGATTTGACCACTGATCTACCATTTTCTCAATTGGTGTCTTTAGCTTCTTATCAGATTTTAAATTGTCTGATAATTTTATTAAAAAAAAAAAACATTGATATAGCTTCATGTTTTTAAATGAGAGAGAGAGAGAGAGAGAGAGAGAGTGTGAGTGTGTGTGTGTGTGAGAGAGAGAGAGAGAGAGAGAGAGAGAGAGAGACGACAGCCAGATAGACACAAATAGACAGACAGAAAAACAGACAGACAGACACAGAGAGAAAGGCAGACAGATTGAGAAACAGACAGACAGAGAAACAGACAAAAAAAACAGACAGACAGAAACAGAGAGAAAGGCAGACAGACGCAGAAACAGACAGACAGAAACAGAGAGAAAGGCAGACAGACAATGAAAAGGGCAGACAGACAGAAACAGACAGCGACAGAAAGTTAGACAGACTTTTCGCTACATTTCCAATAGAGGGCGCTATAATATCGCTGATAATCATTCAATAACAGGCGAAGAAGAGTGTTACAGGAAAATCCTTCCCCGGGGAAACCCAAAGAGAACGATTGGCGATCATGTTCCGCTTACTGTTAATACACGAATATAAGTAGCGAGTACAAAACCCGGTAGTAATGTAAGTGTATTGTACATGTTTAGGTTTTCTGTCGGTTATTTCTCAGGATCACGGTTAAGAAACTATATTATTACTAGCTTTAATATCGTTTAGTTACACCAGGAGGCAAGGCAGCTGCTAAGCTGAATGTAGCCTGTTCCTCTAAAAGGCTGCAGATGAAACTTCAGCTGCTCAGTAAATCAAATCCGTGGTATTTTCTCTGCTCCAGTGTCTCTACCAGTGATGGATCCTTTGAACAGTCTGTCCAACTTCGAGTCAGAGATGGAGTCTGATGGACAAGGCTCGTATTCTCTCTTTCCTGCTCTGGACAACATCTCCAGTCTGGCAGGAGCACCTGAGACTCTGGAAACGTGAGTGTGGGATCCATCCTGAGGTTCTTCACTCCTATATGTGTCACAAGACACACAATACACTTAGTATGCCTCCAGAGATCAGAGCATCTCTCTCCAGAGTCAGGGTGAAAATAATATTTCAGTAAACACTTTCTTCTGGTCAGGATATTGCTGGATCAGAAGTCAAACTCAGGGCTTTAGGAAGTCACACCCCAAGGGAGATTTAGAGGTCTGGTTCTGGGTTTTGGGACGAAAATAGAAAACCTGGAGGAAACCAAGACATGTTCAAATGCTATTTTGGTGTTTAAGGTTATGTTTTTGTCTCATAAAGTTCAGATGGCTGGTTCCAAAATCCTGCGAATTTTTAAGACTGGAAACTTTGTGAATTAACAGGAATATATGAGAACTGGGAATTCACAAAACTGCAAGTTTGTCTATAACCCAGAACTATTGTCCAGTCTATTGCCCAGGTCCTGAAGCTGCAAAACAGCCTCAGACCATTGCAGTACCACCACCATGTTTGGTCTGTTCTTTTTTTTTATGAAATGCTGTGTTAGTTTTACACCAGGTTTAATGGCTTGGACCAATTTTGATAGATTTTGACCACTGTAGATCAGGAACAAATTAGAAGAGCTGCAGTTTTGGAGATGCTCTGACAAAGTTGTCTAGACATCACAATTTGGTCCTGGTTAAACTTGCTCAAATCTTTACGCTTAACAGTTTTTCAGCTTCTAAAGTGTCAATCTTGAGGAGAAAATATTCACTTACTACCTCACATATCCCTCTCATTAACAGGTGCATGCTGAAGATATAATCAGTGTTATTCACTTCACCGATCATAATGTTATAATGTCATAATTTTATGCCTGATCTCTGTGTGTGTGTGTGTGTGTGTGTGTGTGTGTGTGTGTGTGTGCGTGCACATATGTATATTAGAGAATGTGAGTTTGAGGGTTGAGGTGCTACCTGAAACCATTTGTCTAGATTCTGATTTGCATCACTTTGTCCCTTTTGAAGTGAACCATCAGGAGAAGTTGTGGACAAGCCGAACCTCACATGGCTTGATGCTGCCCAGGTCAGAATTTCTTCATTTATATGTTTACTTATTGATTAACCAAATTTTTAATACAAGATACAGATTATTTTGTGTTGTCGTGAGTAATTTTAATTTTTGGTTGATTTAAAACTATCCAGATTGTTCTAGAAGAGGCAGGACGTCCGATGCACATCAAGGAGATCAAGCAGAGGATCATCGATCGGGG
Source organism: Silurus asotus (assembly GCA_024362625.1). NCBI lineage: Eukaryota > Metazoa > Chordata > Actinopteri > Siluriformes > Siluridae > Silurus > Silurus asotus. The sequence continues at coordinate 2,170,779 of MU551596.1, read as the reverse complement.
ACTGGTGCAGTCCAAGTAAGAAAGACTTGTTTGTATTTATAATTTCCTCGAATAAACATTTTATTGAAGGCCGATCTTAAATTGCAGCGCAAAGTCGAGCCTCGAGGCTGTGATGTACCGTGAGGTAAGAAACCTTATCATTCCATGTCTGAGTTAAATCACTCCTTCAGGTATCCACGCTCATGATCATCAGTTATGTTACGTTTTGTCAGCATGCACTTCGTCACGTATCATGTGTGGATTGTTCTTTTGTGTATTTCATTCTGATATTCATTGTTTTAATGTTATATTACATTGATAATTGTAGCTGTGAGCAGGAAGTAGGATGTAGTTATGTAAATATGATGGAATCAGGGTTGATCAGTCAGGGTACCGTGGTGTCCGGCAGCACGGAGCACTGGTTTCAGTTTCACGCTGTGTTTCAGACACAGAAAGGGAGCAGGCGCTTCAAGAGGATTGAAAACAGAAATGGAGTATTTGCTCTCTTGGTAAGTTTGTGCTGAGCATATCTTTAGATTTTTTAAAGGACATAAAGGCCTGAGACATGTCTTTTTGTTTGTTTTTTGCTTGCATTAGTCTTTCCATTTGTTCAGTCACTGTTTATGTCCATTCTGTCTTATTTTCCTAATTACTATCAGATGTCATTAATATCATCAAATAAAGCCACTCTTTTTACTTTGCTGTCTTTCTTTGTTTGCTCTACTAGTTCACTCTGTGTTCTATCTTTTATATTAATTTTGGATTGGTTTATTTATTTTCCTGCACCCAGACTGATGAGGAGAGGCAGCAGGCTCTGCAGGCCTTTTCTGCTCAATCAGCGTTCTCAAGCTCGGGTTCCTCTCTGCCCTCGGGTTCCCCTCACGGCCACTCGGATCACAGGCCAAAAGCCAAAAAGTCTCTCCGTAAGACCCAGAATGAGAAGTACCGCCTGAAGTACCTGCGTCTCCGCAAGGCTGCCCGGGCCATGATCTTTGTGAGTGCAGTTCTCAGATAAACTGAATACTTAAAAATATATCGTTCATTAATCAGGGAGGATTAGCTCAGGGTTCCCCATACATTTTTCTATGAGGGCCACATGATATTGTTCTTTTATTAATGTGGAGCCGGGTCAGTCTGTAACAGAAAATGACTACCAGTAATGTTGTCGAGATTTTAATTTGCTATATTGTTATGGACCATGCAGACAATTATGCATTATTAATCAAGAAATGCAATAGCCTATTAAAAGAGCATTATTTGCTATCATAATGACATTATAATAATTAGGCTACGTTAATAACTACAGCTAAGTTTGATCGTACCTGGCGATCTGTGTAAAGCTGCTATGAGACTGTCCATTATTAAAAGCACTATACAAATAAATTTATTTAATTAAATAACCAATCAACCAAGTTTTTAAAATGGATAAAAAAATGTTAAAATTGTTCTGATCTTTTTCCCCAAAAGAATTTACTGAATTATGAAAATGTGCTAAATGTGTGTAAAAACAAACAGCACGTGGCATCAGTGATTCGCCTCTAGAGGGTGCTGTTGTAATGACAGCGTACCGGAAAAACTATCGTTATGGATTTTTGTGGATAGCCGATAGTTCCAGCAGCTATTGGTGCCTTGACCTCTAGTAATAATTGTGGGAAATTTTATTTGAAAGCCGAGCATTATTATCAAACCCAGAAAAGATATAAGTAAAGCATATGTTTAAAATTGTAGTTTTAAAATATGTCTCTGGCATTATGAAGAATATAGTTGAACATAATGATTCTGCATATACTTATACGATTTTTAATTTATTTTATTTTTTTATTGTTCACAGGAGAACACAGCACTATCTGATGAGGTCGCCCGCTTGGAGGAGAAGTTTGTTCGGGCAAAAGAAGAGAGGAGGTGTGTAAATTAGATTAAATTTTATGAGAATATACTCAAAGAAACATCGGTGTAAGTCGGCAGCCTCTAAATACGTGTTCTCTCAAGAATAATATGATATTTAGCTCTTTGTCTTGTCCTAAAGTGGTTTTACCTCTTACTACAGTATGTGTGCTGAATCCAAATCAGAGTGAAATTAATACTTCTGGTGCATTTAGATGTTTGGTTTAATTGGGTTTTACTCTACACATAATAAAAAAATGAACCACTATGTAGAAATCGTGTCTGTGGGAAATTTAGGAAGGGACAGAACTGAAAAAGTGGGATGTTTTCGTTCCTTGGACAAAAATGCGAGGATAAAAATTGAAATAAAATAAGTAGTCCAATATCGAAATAAATAAACGTAAAGGGATTATTCTCGTACAAAGAGTGGCATTGGGGAAGTTCGAGTGATCACCTTATTGTGATGCACAGTAATATTTTTATGTTTGTTTTCTTTGCCAAGGCCCAAACGAAATATGTATAAAAATATTTTGAGGGCGAATTGCTCACTTTTTTCACACGCCTGTTTTTCCTGCACCTGTAATATCTGGAACAAATAATCACTGTGTCTCTCTCTGCAGGTTTTTGCTGAAGACTCTTTTGCAGTACCAGTCACTGACAGAAGTTGAGGTCCTCTCAACCCCTGGAAGCAGTGCTCACACTCCTGCCGCTTTCAGCTCCGGTACAGCAGGGGGCTCTGTTCTACCCACAGGTCAGAGCCAGAGCTCTGGACCTCCAGGGTCTGATGATAGCTTTCTGAAGAAACCCAAGAAAGAACGAAAGGAAAGAGGGAAGGAGAATGGAAGAGAAGAAGGTATAAGTGGTTTTAGATGTCATTGGTTAGTTCTTGCATTTGGATAGGTGTCTCAAAATAGAACCCTGCGCTGGACTTGTTTTCTTAATCCTTCTCCCGCCCGAATTTCCGACCCGCAAAGATTGTCACAGCTTATAAAGGCGACATAAAGCACTAAACTGATCAAATAAAGCAATGCTAAATAATGCACTACACATGACAAACATCTTGACTATCCCAATCCCAGTGCAGCCCTCAATCGCAAAACACAGACAGGATGGACAGGATTAATGTTTTTTTTTTTTTTTTTAGTTTTCTTCCCCCAATCAATCTTGCTTCATTTTAAACCCAAACTAAAAAGTAACATGTCTATTGTTTACATGGAGAAATGTTTAAAATTCCTCAACACTCATTATATTCAAACTATTCCTCTCAGTGACCAAAAAGATGTCCAAGAAGAGGAAAGTGGCCGAGGGTGGGACACGTAAACTGGTCCAGCCGATCCCATTGGACTCCTCTGGCAGGCCTGTCTTTCCCATTGTATTAGGAGGGCTTACTGTCTACAGCCTTGGTGAGGTCAGTCATCACCTTTCTTAGTCAATTTTTTATTCAGTTTCTTTTTACCTGAATTTTATAGCAGCAGCTGTGATCACGTGTGTGTTTTCAGATCATCACGGACCGACCTCACTTCCACGATGAAAACGCCATTTACCCTGTAGGCTTCTGCAGCACGCGAGTGTTCGCCAGCATGAAGAACCCGGAGCAACAGTGCCTTTATACCTGTCAGATTAAAGATGGCAACCAGGGACCACAGGTCTCACAAATCATACATCTGTCTCTATTCAGTAGTTTTAAAATTTAATCTTGCTCATGTGTCGTGTATGGAAAAACTAATAAGTGATGGTGGTGTGAATTCAGTTCGAGATCGTTCCTGAAGATGATCCACAGAACGCCACCGTGGGCTTGTCAGCTCTGAGCTGCCATACAGATCTTCTGAAAGCCATCGCTGCTAAGAGGTAATTGTCTAGTGCACACACACGGTAAAAAAAATCAGTTCAAGTAAACAAATCTGATTTAACCACTTTGCTTTTGTATTAAAAGGACAATAGTGTGTGTGTTGTTAGTCAGAGTGTTTAGTAAGGTAATGTTTGATTTATACACCTCTTGAAATACACTTCTAGTGTTTTAACACCCTCTATACTACAAGTGGTGGTGGGGTCACGATATTCAGTTCGACTGGTTCCACAAATCCATGGGCCGGAAAATCGGCTGTCCATTTAAACAAAGTTATTTAATAGTTACAAATTCTTGAATCTAATTGGACAGATGGTGTTATTGAGTTCTCTGATTGCAGACCTGGCTGTATATCTCAACGCATATACATTAAAGATGCATATGAAGCAGCTACTAATGCGATTGAGATATGATTCAATTACGATATGGACAAATCGATTTCCAATTTGATTGAACACAATGAGATTCGATGCAATATGACGCAATGGAAAAAGAAACATTTTATAGTACAGATAGTTCACTTTGATTTCTTTAATTCAGACAGACAGCAAATCATTCATTTACTTTATGGCCCTCTTCTGTCTCTAGAAAGATGCAGCTCTACCTCTGCCATGTAAATCTGTATTCTATGTGAGTTTTAGGACACGCCTCCGTCTCCGTAGTGTTATACATCATATTTTTGTAGCAGCAGCGGGGCTGAAAAAAAATTGGTCACTTTCCAAATAATTACAAATCTAGCGCATCTACAAAAAATTATATATAATTTTTTATTCAAATATGTTAAAAACAATACATGATACAAATGTATACTTTTTTTTAATTGATGCAAATCTTACATGCCTATTTTCTAGTAATGCTTTTTCACACCAGGTCACATCTTACCACCTTTTCTTTATTTCCTTTATTCCTTTTCTTTCCACAGAGGCAAGCCCTTGACCAACATCATCCCCACTGGTGATGACTTCTTTGGTTTCTCCGACCCGACCATTCAGAACTTGATTCAGAGCTGTCCCGGAGCTCGCAAGTGTAGCAAGTGAGTAAACACACCTCAATGTTTCAGGGATCTCCAAAGAGAAATTGTTCCTGAACACATGACCATGTTTAAATCTTGTGTGTGGCTGTGTTTTAGTTATCAGTGGGTGCGCTTTGAGGTGTGCCGAACAGGAGAAGGCCAGTCCTCTTACGCGCTGTCCGAGGATGACGCGTCTGTGAATTTCGAAGCTTTTCAGCGCCTGTTGCACAGGGAGGACGCCGGGGGCAATCAGGGTCTTCCTATCGACGTGAACAATCCAGGTTAGCCAAATACTAAAACTGTGTGACCTATGACCACCTGCCTAATATTGTGTTGGTCCCCCTTTTGCTGCCAAAACACTTCTGACCTGTTGAGTATTAACTTCTTCAGCAATTTGAGCTACAGAAGCTCGTCTGTTGGATCAGACAACACGGACAAGCCTTCGCCCCCCACGTGCAATAATGACCTCTCACTAATTCACCACTGTTCCTTCCCTTGGACCACAAGATACTGACCACTGCAGACCAGGAACATCCCACACGAGCTGCAGTTTTGGAGATGCTCTGACCCAGTCGTCTAGACAGTTTTACTGTGATGATAAAATGTTCACTTGCTTCCTAATAATATCCCACCCATAATCAGTGTTATTCACTTCACCGCTTATAATGTCATGTTATTCCTGATCTGTGTACGTAAACTATTGTTATATAGTGATCATTTTCATTTTTACTTTTTTTTTATATTTACATTTTAGCATTATGTTTAAAGGCTCTACCAAGATTTTCAGTGCTTTTACATTGTAATCTAAACATTTTAATTTTGTCCTACAGTGCAGTACACACAACCCAGCTTGCCTTCACATCAACACTTACTGAGTTCAGCGGCTCTACAGACACCTGCAAGTGGCTCTCTATCCACCTCCTGACCGTATACCCTGCTACAAGACCTTATTTACCATGTTCAAACTGGAGAATTAAACTAATTTGGCTTGTCATAGTTCTGCTGTCTATATATATATATAATATATATATATATATATATATACATACACATTATATAGACAAAAGTCTTTGGACACCGGTCTGTAAGACTTGTGTTATATGAACATCCCATTCCACATTTAGTCTCAAATTGCGTTCAGTCTTCTCTGAAGATGTTCCACTAGACTTTGGAGATTTGTGTTCATTCAGTCAGAAGGGTGTTAGTGAAGTCAGGTACTTATGAAGGTAAGGTGAGGAGGCCTGGGGTGCAGTCAGGGGTTCAATTCATCCCAAAGGTGTGTAGTTGGGTTGAGGTCAGAGCTCTAATGCAGGCCAAGATCTTTCACTTCAACCTATTTAACCATATCTTCATGGAGCTGGCTTTGTGTCATGCTGGAAGAGGTTTGTGTCTCCATGTTCAAGTGAAGGGAATATTCAATTCTACCACATCCTGCACAGTTGTGTACCTCCAAGTTTGTGGTAACAGTTTGGGGAAGACGCACACATTTCTGGAAAAGTCTGGTGTCCCAATACTTCTGTCCATATAGTGTACATGGTTGAAAGTTCAGAAGGTCAGCAGTAATCGACGTCATAATTTACTATTAAACAGTGTTTTGTAAAAGTTGGTTTCCTGTTTTGTGTGGGTATATACTTTTAATCCTTTCGATCATTTGTTAAAATTTTACAGATCAGATTCATTCCAGAAGCCTTTTTTTTTTTTAAACATAATGCAGTTTCATGTTTTTGAGTTTGTGTCATATTAAGTTTACATTCAGACCGGATCAAGTTTCAGGATATACAGTACTGAAATAAAGTCTTTCAAAACAACTACTAAACAAAAGAAAATCGTTTTAGTAGTAATATTCCCAAACATTTCTTTTCCAGTAAAAATAAGTGTTACAAAAAATAAGTTCTGAAAGACTGTAGATGTAAATGGAGGTGCTACAGTCAAAGAACTGCACCAGGTTTTCCAAGATAATCAGTAAATATCTACCAGCCAATTTCTGCCAATCAGCCAATACCTGAGACATGAGGTGGAGCTGGAGGTAGCAGAGCTGAAGATGTTGAGATTTTTATTGGGAGTGATGACGATGGAAAGGATTATTAATTAAGGAAATTTGATTTGATTTGATTAGAAACGAGTTTACTAGAGGGACAGCAAGATTCCCTAATAGGTCATGGTACCTTTCATTGTCATCTACGATTTCTTGCCCTGTTTTTAAATCTCAGCCAAAAACTTTTTTTTTTATTTGGTTTTGTTTTGGTAATAGCAGGCTGTGAAGGCTTCTTTGAGAAAAATCTGGAATCAGAATTCGAACCAGAACGTTTTTTTTTATTGCCAAGTGTGTTCCCAAACACAGGATTTGTCTTGGTTACAGAAACTTCTAGATACTTCCATTTATTAACATTAAAGGGTTATACACATGGTAAAGTCAGGAGAATGTGCAGAATTTACAGATCTTATATACAGGTATGTGTCAGAAGTACATAGAAGTTGTGCAGTGTAATGGAATATAATAAATAACACGACACAACTTATAACCCTTTCATGAAATTCAGTTTATTAATTGCAACAATATTTTGGAAATAAATTTATATAATTTAACAGGAATTCTATCATCAGCCACAAGAGGGCGCTGCTACTGTATGCATGTGTATAGTAAGGAAAATAAGTATTTGAACACCCTGCTATTTTGCAAGTTCTCCCAATTAGAAATCATGGAGGGGTCTGAAATTGTCATCGTAGGTGCATAATCTAAAAAAAAATAATAATAATAAAATCTAGAAATCACAATATATGATTTTTAAACTACTTATTTGTATGATACAGCTGCAAATAAGTATTTGAACACCTGTCTATCAGCTAGAATTCTGACCCTCAAAGACCTGTTAGTCTGCCTTTAAAATGTCCACCTCCACAACATTTATTATCCTAAATTAGATTCACCTGTTTGAGGTTGTTAGCTGCATAAAGACACCTGTCCACCCCATACAATCAGTAAGAATCCAACTACTAACATGGCCAGGACCAAAGAGCTGTCCAAAGACACTAGAGACAAAATTGTACACCTCCACAAGGCTGGAAAGGGCTACGGGGAAATTGCCAAGCAGCTTGGTGAAAAAAGGTGTTTTTCTGCACATGGGACAGGGCGACTGCACTGTATTAAGGAGAGGATGACCGGGGCCATGTATTGCGAGATTTTGGGGAACAACCTCCTTCCCTCAGTTAGAGCATTGAAGATGGGTTGAGGCTGGGACTTCCAACATAACAATGACCCGAAGCACACAGCCAGGATAACCAAGGAGTGGCTCTGTAAGAAGCATATCAAGGTTCTGGCCGTAGCCTAGCCAGTCTCCAGACCTAAACCCAATAGACAATCTTTGGAGAGAGCTCAAACTCTGTGTTTCTCAGTGACAGGCCAGAAACCTGACTGATCTAGAGAAGATCTGTGTGGAGGAGTGGGCCAAAATCCCTCCTGCAGTGTGTGCAAACCTGGTGAAAAACTACAGGAAACGTTTGACCTCTGTAATTGCAAACAAAGGCTACTGTACCAGATATTAACATTGACTTTCTTAGTTGTTCAATTGCTGATTCCATCTTCCTCCTGCTCTAAATGTCACCAGAATGTAACATCATGTATCACATATTGGGTGTCAGATAATATAAAAAATTCTTATAATTGAATTATTGCAAACGGTTTCCTAGACCGCATTCATTTCTGACTGTCTTAAGGTCTTGGCTTGAAAAGGATAAGATACTGGGTTTGGATGTGGAGAAGACCAGCATGCCTACAGGAAACGATAATGACCTGCTTAAACATGAACACAATGCACTTAATGAAGGGAGGAGTAGACATCCTGAGATCTGCAGCAGGTGTGAGACTAGGGGGGTTCGGCCGCCCTGATGTGTGCGAGTGCTTTTTAGGAGGACTTCACTTCCCACATTTCCTCACGGACGGGTGGTAACAGGAAGGCAATAGTCATTTCCACCCATTGCCTGTCTGTAAGGGGGCAAAAGTCACCAGTGTCATATGCAGGAGTCGTTCTCATTTAACTGATTCACTTTCTCCACTACGCTTGTATTGTTCAGGTTAAACTTAGAACAGAAGCTTTAATATTGAGTTATAACCTCTGTAAGAATGTCTATAAAGCTTATAAGCTGACAGAAATATTTAGAGATGAATTTTATATATCTTTTTTTTTTTGTGTGTGTATGAATTTTGTATACCTTCCATCATGTATAAATAATGTAAAGACATTTACTACATCAACTTCCCAGGAATAAAACCTTAAAAACCAAAATCCGAATTACATCTCAAAATGTAAAAGTCGATTCGACAAAATTTTCAGTGTTAAAATAAAAAAATCGAAGTGTTAAAAAATACAGATTTTATATAAATTAGGCCAAAGGTGAAGCATCTGTAACTTCCAAGGAAAACCTGACAGATCATTTTCACAGTTATGGTCATAGTTTCTGTTCTACTATAATAACTAAACTCCTTTTAGGCAGCAAATTTTGAGCTAACAATTGCAAGAAAACGAACATTAATGTAGTCTAAATAGCTAAAACATTGCCTAGTTACATTTTGTTAGAGTTTGTTTAACATTTTGTTTACAGTGTTTAACAACAATGTAGAAAACCTGCTATTTTATTTGTTCAACCGATCTAAGGGGATCTTCCTACTTTTCTCCAGGAATCCTGGTTGCCTTTTCCTTATGCTGATCATATTAGACTTATAAAGAAAGTAATTTTTTTCATTAAAATAGAAACATTTAAATGTACTCAATAAAGCTTAGAACTAAGAGGAATTCATATTTGAATATTTTTTTAAGCTTCTAAGGTCCATAAATGTGCTTATAGTGACCATGAGTCATGTAATACACACACTCTTTGTTTGGTACTGTAGGTAGATGCACTTTATTTGCAAACCAACCCGCCTGCAAAGACCAGCAGAGAGGAAGAAGATGACACGAAAAGATGAGAAACTGGTGATATTTTTGAAAGAAAACCACCGTACAAAAAAAAAACTAAAAAAATATCCAGATCAATATATACAGCATATTTACAAAAATGCTATTTACATCCAAGTATAAAAAAAATCATACATCTCTTACAGCTGCAACATGACAGGCAATATAAAATACAAGAGTCATAATCTCTAGAACTTGTGGCACTCTTCTGACAGCCTTGACAACCTCTTTGCTTTTTCATTCAATTAGTGGTGGGAATGAGCTCTTCCGCGCATTGTTTTATATGGTGAAGGAAAACGCAGAGTTGTTCCAAAACATACCCGCGTGCACGGCTGTGTGGGGTTCACCTTCCACGTTTACAATCATGCATACACACGCACAGCACTCACACAAACGCAGATGTGTAGAAATACAGATGGCACTTGTGTAAACACACATCAAATACAGTTAAATAACCATGAATCAAAAATGAGAGTCACAGGCCTTAAAAAGATCTCTGTCCCCTTTTGACCTTTCTACCATTTACATACTGGTCCTGACAGCAGCAACGTCCGCAGCTCCATGCCTGGAATGCATATGCTTTCCTAGACAGAGATTTCACTCCTTCTGACCTTTTGTTTTTAGGGTTACGGGCCAATGTTCTGCAGCAGGAGGCTGCTTTAGAGTGATCAGGGGTAGTGCATTATCCTGAAGGTCAGGACAAGGTCACACTTCAACTTCCTGGTTGTCAGAGTAGTGGAAGCGATTCAGTTTCTCGCGCTCGCGGTTGCAGATGTCGATTTTAGGCACCAGGTTGGCTTTGAGAACAGCGGACGGATCTGGTTTCTGATTGGGCGGTGGAACCTGTGTGTTCGGGAGGGTCAGCTCGATCTCCTCCAGCTGCAGCATTGGTCGAGCAGAACTACACAATATGGTTTGGGGCTGAGTTTGTCCAGGGCCGAGAAGTGCTGTGGTATGTTCTACATTGCGGATGAGAGTGCAGACATGACGCTGGTTGTTGATAGCGGCATCTGTGGGGATGGCGCTCGGCTGCTGCTTGGAACGCTGGCGGCGGTGCAGACGGGACAGGAGGAGAGCGCAGACAGAGCAGCCGACGGCTACCAACACGGCTAACGCACCCAATAACACCATGTACACACTGAACATTCCACTCGTTGTGTCTAATGATAGATAGATAGATAGATAGATAGATAGATAGATAGATAGATAGATAGAAAATAAGATATATTATTAAATGTTATGCAAAAATCACGGTGAATTTTAAAAGTCCGCTGATTACTGGTTAAGCCTCTAACCTTGACAATGTGGCCCATGACACAAATCCTTCAGGCTCATGCACTCATTTCCAAAGTAATTCTCCGGACATGCACACATGTAGCCACTCTCCGTGCTGTGACATGGCACCCCCTTCTGACAGGGGTTGGGATTACATGGATCTAACATCATCTGCAAAACAAACGCACAAACAACCAATTCCATGTAACACTATAAAAACTGGAATTAGAAACAAGAGAGATCACAGATTACGCACACTATGTACATACTTCACAATACATTCCGGTATATCCTGGCGGACAATTGCAAACTATGCTTCCTTCATCCTTCTGCTCTTCACACTGTCCTCCATTTAGACAGGGGGTGCTGTCACACATTCCCACTCCTGTCTGGCAGTGTTTTCCAGTGAAACCCGGAAGGCACACACAGTGTGAGTCCTGTAATTGGCAGAACATTGCTTGTGAGGTACACATACACAATAATATTGGCTGAGTTGATATTATAGTTTGATAGGAATATCCTGCTTTATGAACGTATACTCCTACATCGATCTGAGAAATCTGCCAGATGAATCCTTTAGAACACTAGATCTCATTCATTAGTCATGTTTTCACCAAATAACTGAGGAACTTTATATGTATTACTACTAGATAATTCAACTGTGATTTTTTTTAGTTTATGGACTGTACTGTAGTTCCATTTTTTTGGTACTTGATCCAATGAAGGTCCACTGAAGATCCAGTTGAGATCTAGTGATGGGCAAATCAGAAGGTAGTAGTTCAGTGCTTAAGGCTCTAGGTTACTAATCAGAAGGTTGGGGTTCAAGCCCCAGCACCTCCAAACTGTTGGGCCCTTGAGCAAGGCCCTTAACCCTCTCTGCTCCAGGTGCTCTGTTGACCTTGCACTCTAAAACTAGCTTCATAAAAAGTTGGTATATGCAATGAAAGAATTTGACTGTGCTGTAACATTTTTGTGACAATAAAGGTACATATTTATTTTTCAGTGGACCAGTAACTACTGAGGTGGAGTTAGCAACACAAAATGCTACTGCTTGGACAGTGGGAGCCTCATAACATGACCTTACACACCACTTTAACCTTTTACGTAGCTACAAAGTGATGACTGGAATACATTTGATATCAAAGACAGTGGTTTGTCTCATCACACTGCAGGAACCATTGGTAGTATTTCTATAGCTTTTAAAACCACTGTCTATAGAAATATTAACAATGGTTCTTGTAGTGTGATGAGAACAAGAACACGATAGTTTGAAAAACCTTTTTATTTTTATTTTTTTATATAACAAACACAGCAAAAACTTGCTATGTGTCTTTTGACGACTTTAAAGTGAGCAGTGACTGTACCTCACATCGCCCTCCGTTCAGACACGAGTCCTGGCAGCTGCTGTTTTCTGTTGAGTTGATGATATTTTGCACAATCAGTAGACAGTAGTGTACAGAAGTACAGACACACATTCGATGATCTGATGAACTTTTTTATTACTTTATTGGAAGAAATTATGCAGCATTTTAAAAATGAAATGGTAACATTCTTGGAGAAAGCAGAGGCAGTCGAGTTTAAACAATGGTGAAAACAGCATCTAGCACTTTTATAAATTAACATGCCAAATAGTTCAGCATTTATTAAATACACATTTAAAAAAAATCTGATTATGATAATTAGATAATTAGAATATGCAGACCATCCTATAGAAAGTACTGTAAATGATAAGATATTCAACTGTTTTCAATTTTATGTTGAACATTATTCTGAAATTGTTTCATAGTTTGTACACACACTCAATTAAACTGCACTGTTGTCAATTAGAATAAGTTTTTTCATATTTTATTTCATAACAGTTTTTCTAGTCTTTTTTTTTCTTGCCCCATCACAACCTTTTTGAGAAGTGTGTAAAAAGCCGTGAAATTTACAATCACTTTGGTTTTTCTTTAAAATGGTATATAAAAAAATATGAAAAATATGGGTTTATGAGATTTGCAAATCGTTGCATACTGTGTTTATTTAGATTTCACTCAGTGTCCCAACTTTATTCGAATTGGGGATGTAAACTGGTGTCACAATGTAAAAATATTGTACTATTTCTGAACAAACATATTAAAATTAAGCTTACAGACGGTACTGTCTGAGCCGCTGTTTTGATCAGAACCTTCTTACCAAACAGATTACAGAATTTAATTATATTAAAACGTCTATCAAATTATATTCTATAATTAGATTCATATATTAAAGGTAAATTACAGTATGTAAAACCACTACTCACTCGTGTCACAGTTTGTCCCCACCCATCCAGGAAAACAGTCACACAGATATCCTCCAATCAGGTTTCGGCAGGAGCGAGAATTAATACAGATGCCTGTCTCGCACTCGTTCATGTCTGAGAAAGAAAAGAAAAAAAGGCAAAGTGGGTTAGATATAAATATAAACATAAACCTAAACCACTTTTCTTGTTGTATAATGATAAATGAATTATAAAGATATATTCGATATTATAGAACAAACTCCTTTTGTTGCAAAATATTGATAAATAAGATCACTGTAGCTGATCAAAGTTTTTACCTCCAGGTGAAAGACAAATTACTTTCAAAGTGTTGATGCTGGCGGAGGTGTTATGAGGTGTCACTTTGACACACGACTGCATCTAAGTGTATGATACACTCCGGAGGGAACGTGAACATGGGCTCCCGAGAAGCAACGATGTGAAAGAGGTTCTTTCATGAGTGAATGTGCCGTAGTTTGCACACAGTCTGATCTACCCAAACACTGTGATTCCTCCCGCTTTAATAATTAAACAGTTTGCATAGTGAGCCATGAATGAGTCTGATCCAGGTTAATATAGAGAGCTATTAACTGTATATATTAACGTGGATCAAAATCATTTAGGGAGAGAGCTGACACAGAAACGCTGGTGTCGTGGGAAAATAATCGAGTGCTTAAGTACATACATATAAAAATAATAATATATTTGTATTGCTCTCCTTTGTACATAGATTTATATCCTAGCAGAGAGCAGATTGAATTTATTATATTTAGATTACATGTAAATATGTATTTGTTGTTATTAATAATTATTAATTAAAACATGAATTAATCGTTTTAAAAACATATGAAAAAAATGACAAATAAGATAATATAATAAAATATAATAAGAATGATGATACTTAAATAATATGCTGAAAAAAAAAATCATATACTATTTTATACATATCAAAAAAATACCAACAATATTAATAAACCATATTTCTCAAAAACATTATTTGGTTCACATAAAGCAGAGAGAAAGATCAGTACTGCTCATAATCATTTTTCATTACCGTCCTTTATTCAAATAAATTTAATTAATTCTATTCGGTATTGCCTAATAGAACTACGTTTTAATAACCGAGTTAATCGCTAGCCAATGGCAACATTGTCATCAGTGTCTCGATATCAGAAGCATCAAACACATCAGATAATATAACCAGGAAACAACAAGCGATTCTCACACACTATGATCTGTGTTTATTTTACAGCTCAATAGATGCAGGCACTTTGGTCTGGTCCCAGAGTGCTAAACTATCTCCGGTGCTTCTTATAATTGATTGCCACAGCGAGGAACACGTGGGGACAGAAAAGGACAGTTGAGGACAGGTATGAACAGGCTTAGACAAGAACAAGCAGGTAGTGGAGAGCTCAGACTGGTAAAAAAGGGGCGGCACAGGCATGTACAGGCAGGTATGGCTAATTATAGAGAGCGGATAGCCGGTACGATAAGTACGAGTATGTTTATATGTGTTTTGTGTGTGTGTTTTACCTATCTGGCAGGTCTTGCCAGTCCAGCCTGGTGGGCAGACACATTGGAAACCCTGGGCGGACTCTAGGCATGTAGCCCCACGGCCGCATGGATGGGAGTCGCAGTGTAGTATAGCTACATAGAACAAAACAGTCAGAAAATAAAAATCTAAACATAAAAATAAATAAATCAATAAAACACAGTTTAATATCATATTTAAGAACCTGGTTTATGTCGTTCAACCCAGGCAAATTATAATCAGTCAACTGTAACTTCCTTCCAAGTGATAATTATATTAATATATATTTAGGATATTGCTCAGTCCTGCGTAAAGAAACGAATTAGATATGAATTTGTGTTACTATAAGTGAGTTTGTGTGTGCAAACCCCCTACGTGTGTAACACCTGAATGCATGCTTATTACACGCATGAGTGGTGTGAGGAAGGTGTGTGCCTGTAAGTGTATCAATGAGCCAGTGTGTGTGTGGGGGGGTGGGAAGATGATTGTATTATCACTTGTTGCAAAACAAATCTCCCTTTAGGTTTAACACACATTTGACCTTGTGGAAAATGTGTCTGGTCCTCATAAAGTAAACGGCTTTATCCTTTTGTGTGTGTGTGAAAGCTACAGGTGGAGTTCCAGAATGCAAAACTATTGCTTTTTTAGACTGGATGCCCTTGGATGATCCTGAGGCCTCTGTTTTAACACAGTCTGTAGATTCAGAGCAAATAGTGATAAATCAAACACACAAGGACCGAGTCAAACGGAGAGTGAGAGAGAAAAAAATGAGACAAACAGAGAGATGAAGGCAGAGGAAAGGATTTTGATCATTCTGACTCAACCCTTTGAATCAATCAATTCTAGAAAAAGGACTGAGGGAGAATCGGTGTTTTCACCAGACAGAATTTTTTACATCGTGAAAGATGTAAGATAACAGCATATGGGTTTGTGTATTGCACAACAAACAGCTTGTTTGTGGTGGTTATAAATTCAGTGGAAGCAAATTGGGAAAGGCTTAGAGTAGTTGGCAAGGCAGCACAGTGGTGCAGAGGGTAGTGTTTCCGCCTCACAGCTTCACTTTGATCCCGAGATCGGGTTACTCAATGAGTGCATGTGAGATATTCTTGGGTTTCCTCCCACCTCCCTAAACATGCCAGCAGGTGTATTTGCTAAGCTAAACAGCTCCTAGGTTTTGAACGAGTGTGTGAATGTGTATGTGAATGTTTATATGGTGCATATATATATATATATGCAGTCTAATACTCTTTGTATAGAAATAAATATGCTGAATGAAAACAGTACGTTTATGCATCAGTGTATATACAATTCAATATGTATTAAATCTGAAGCTGCCCAATTATGCAGTTTAGAGAAACGAAATACTGCCTGTTTGTAGACCAGAACAACAAAAACACGGTTTAACAAATGCGTGTGAAAATCTTGTTAGCTCATTTCAATGCAGTGCACCACTATCACAGTTAATCGGGTTTCATTAATTCAGGAAGGCAAAAAAGAGGAAGGATGTCGGAAGTCTAATTGTGACTGTGTTTGGATTAACTGAGGCTGATAATGAGCTCTTTTTGTATTTGACCCATCACCAAATTTCGGTTCTTTCTTTCTTTGATAAACAGCAGCGAAGACATTACATCAGTGCTTATCCTGCCTGTAAGTCTGCGTGTGTGTTGATTGTCTCCCACATGAAATCAGGGTTATTTTGGTGCAGTTTTGTTTGGGCTCTACAGTGGACATGGAAGCTGCTCCTGATTAGCTCTGATGACAGTACACGCAGGTGCACGTGTGTGCGTGTGTGTGTGTGTGTGTGCGTGCGTGTCCGTCTGTATGTGCGAGTTTGTACCAAGTGCACAGGTGGGTCCGGTCCAGCCCTGTGCACACACACAAGTGAACCCTGTCTGGTCTTCTTTACATGTTGCTCCATTCAAACAGGGAGAGGTGAGACATGCATGTTCCACTGAGAGAAAGAGAGAGAGAAAAAGAGAAAATAATTTATTTATTTAAATAAACGTATGCAGCCCCGTTATAGTTTTGTGTGTTTTTAGCTCTGCTTTCAAATGCCGTATCTCAGTAGTGAGACATTGTTAAAATTGTGTTGGGTTCATTTAATAAGCTTTATGACCTTTTTGGTATAATCTAAAGTGCATTATCAGCGTCCAATCTATTATTCACATGTACAATGCTATTTTTCCTTTACTTTTTAAATAGTTTTTGTATCCATGACTTGAAAACTTCCTAATGAACCGATTAAACGAGGCTTCAACCAGAATAAGCAACACAAGTGCTCTCCAAGTAACACATACAAGACGTATTCTAGAACGCAATTCTGGTTGATCATTGTGGTTTGAATCTGTTGATTCTGTTCTGTCTTGGATTTGATTCTTATTCCTTTAGATCTTTAAGTCATTGTTCTTTGTAGTCTCTCTTTCTCTCAGCAGTATTTTCGTCCCTGCACTCTTAGCATACATTACATTGTAACTATTAATAAATGTATGTTCTTAACAGTTCCTGTTACACAAGGCGGCTTTGAACTGACAAAGGGGTCAGTTTATGGTCACTTCCTATACTGTGGGAAATAAACACTCCTAATTGAGAAGATTGGTCCTGGGGCATATATTGCGAACGCTTTAAGATACAGGATTTAATCCATATCTTTCCATCTCAAACACTAATTAAGCCTTTTTCCCCCACCAACAAAGGGACAGTTTACATTCTACTACATACGTCCAGTTCATCTAAACCTGTTCCTACTCTTTATCTTGAAACTGGTAAACCCACTAAATGGTTCAACGTCATCCCAGTCACCAAACATTTGCCTACAAGGGTCTTAGTATAACTAGGTACCGTTAGTCTTTTTGTACTTAAGGATCTCAAGGATCTCTCTCTGTTTTGATCTGTTCACCAAGGGTGGGCTTTTTGGTAGCTGTAAGCTCACAGTGATATACCTGAAGTCTCCATTCTTTTTTCAGTGAGACAGAAATTTCAGCTCAAAAAAAAATATTTAAAATGAGAAGACAAACTACAGGCCTGAGATTTGTAAATGTGTGATCAACCAAATAACAGTGTAGGAATGCTAAAGGCATTGATTATACAAGACAAAGTGACTAAGAGAAGTTGATTTCAACCAAATCAATTCAGCCCAAATAAATAAATACTTTAATAAAATCATCATAGGATTGTAATCCAGCTCATAATGTAATCTTTTTTTCATAATTTAAAACAAACATTATCAGAAAGCAAAGTTTCTGTGTTTAAATAATATCATATAAAACTTCCTGAAAGAAAAAAGGTTTTTTTATTCCACCCACCAATGCTGCAGTCACGACCACGAAAGCCATCGTGACACACACACTGATACTCGTTCGGTTCTGTGTTCAGGCAGGTACCAAGATTTTTACAGGGCTGGTGGGTCCCACAGTAATTTAGATCTGAGAGAGAGAGAGAGAGAGAGAGAGAGAGAGAGAGAGAGAGAGAGAGAGAGAGAGAGAAAGAAAGAAAGAAAAGTAAGTTTGACAAGACTTTGGAATATTTTATTTACTAAAGTAAAGACAGAAAACACTCCAGAGACTTGGCAAAGGAATTCTCACTCAAAAATAACTGCAATATTGTGTCCTTATATAAATATTATATAACCTTTTGCCCTGAAAGAATAAAAAGTGAGTTATGTAATTGCATTTGCAGACACACATCAAAGTTGTTTACAGATTTGCCAGAGATGCTTTCTAATTAACAAGCTAACAGATTGCCAGTTATGTAAGTGTGCCACAAAGGACCACTTTAATTAAAATTATGGGGCAAAAATGAAATCAAATATGAGCTAGGGGGTAAAAAATGCAGTGAATCTGATATACAATATATACTGTATACATTATATGGACAAAATATTAGAATACATGACTTTTCCAGCCATATGTGGTTCTTCCTCAAACTGTTCACACAATGTTATGGGCACACTATGAGACCCACACCTGTTCCAGCATGACAATGCCCCTATGCACAAAGCCGTCTCCATTATGATATGCTACAAGTGTTGGAATGGAAGCTCTTGAGTGGCCTGCTATAGAGCTCTGACCTCAACCCTATTCAACACCTTTGGGATGAATTTGAATGATGACTGCACACCAGGCCTCCTCAGCTCTCCTACATCAAATGATCACAAATCTTCACAAGTACACTCCAAAATCTAGTGGAACATCTTCCCAGGAGTGTGAAGGTTATTAGAACAGCAAATAAGGACTAAATGTGAAATAGGATGATAAAAAAGCAATCATATGGTCAGAATGAATTGGAATGCTGACTATAACACAGGTTCCCCCAACCTACACCAGACTTTACAAATATCAGATCACAAATATCCCCAACCACAAATCTTTTAAGAAGTGTGATGGATATTATAAGAGCAAATTGGGACTAAATTTGAAATTAGATATTTAAAAAAAAAACAAATGGAAATTTCATGGTCAAGTGTTTATACAATAGTAGTGTTTAATTGTACCCTCTTCTGAGGGAACAAAAAATGTACAGCTATTAAAAAGCTCGTTTTTCTCAGTTTCTCTGGATCGTTTCTCGGATCAGAAATGAAATTCTCGAAACTACTTGTTCAACCTCTACGTCATTTAGTCAATTGTGCACATCATAAAAAAACATTTCTCGTTGCTTTAATCAAATTGCGAACGCTTTAGTACATTCATTTAATCGATTGTGTGCAATTGACTGCTGTTTCCTACATCAGTTGTTTACTTGCATGTTGATCAAAACAATATTTTCTGTAAATGTTTCTTGAATTGATGATTTGTGCAGATGAATCTTGAATGTCACTAATGAAGGATAGTGTACCGCATCGAATCAACCAATAATCAACTAGTTCTCTAAAACAGGTCAAAGTTGACTCTCAGGAACCTCCAATTGGAGAGTGTGTACAGACAGAGCAAAACACAGAATTACAATTTCTGAAAATTAATGAACTGAGGAACGAACAGACACTATTACAGTAAAAGTGTGAATCCTGTTTTGTTTAATGCAATCAATATAAATCACATATGCAATCAAATTAATACATTTGTGCTTCTGAAATTCATATATACCATCCAGAAGAAATTCAGCCTTGTGCATTTTCAGTCATTGTAAATCCAAACTATAGCTTACATCAGTAAATACTGTGCAGCATCACACTGACAATGTAGCTAAACATTTTGACGATCTTGTTTGTAAACAATGACAAAAGGACTTGTTATTCTGATGGGAATGAGATGTTCATTGACACAAATACTTACTTTTAAAAGAGCAACTAAGAATTTTTTAGAAAAATAAAGTCTTTTGCAAGGAAGTGCGATGTGTTGTGCTGTTTGTACAAATTGTTTTAAGAAATGCATTTACTGCTTTGCAAATATTAAGGATGATTTGAATAATTCTCCAAAGCAACTGAGAAAAAACTGTCAAAAGAAGTATCCTTTGATGTACGTATTTCCTTGCAATAACTTAGAGCAGCATACTAAGATGTTAAAAATGTTGAATTTTCGTGAAAGTTAGCCGGTCTGAACATAAAACATAAAACATGAAACATTTTCTTTTTCCTATAGGTCTAGCAAAAGCAGTATTGACAGAAATAATGGACACAATTAGAAAGTCTAGCTCACACCGGCCCGAAATCCTGCCTGGGAGGATTTCTTTTGAATGGGTTTTTTTTTCACTCCATCACCTCAGATGAATCACAGTGGCAATTCCTTTGCTTTTTTCTAATCCTACTTAGCACGGGCTGCTTATATTGGTGTGTGTGCTCATAAAATATCCCTTTATACAGAGTTATGGAGGAACAGTTTCATTCTCCATTCCTAAAGCAGCACCCATCTCACATTGTGTTTACCCAAGACTATCAGCTTACAGGCTCTCAAAGCCATGAAGCCCCACATGTGGGTTTTGCCGTGGCCAACAGGGATCTAATGACTGAAAAATGCCTTGGCTTTGCTTTACACTGCTCAGGCAGAATGGTTGGTTTTTCAGCAATGTTGTGAGAAAAGCCTTAAGGGAAATAGCCACTGGGACACACTAATCTAAGCATAGGAGAACGCAAACCTTATACACAATGCATATATTTATTAATTTACATGCAAGACTATATTCAGCACATATATACATTGAGTACAGGCCTCTATTTTTATCTTACCTTTGTCACAGAGAAGGCCGCCCCAGTTAGTGTCACACACACATTGCCAAGGTTCAGCACAGGTGCCATGGTCACAGCCTGGATATGTCTCACACTCATCACACAGATCACCCTTCCAGCCATAATTACACCTATGGAGATAAGGGCGGAAGAGCATGAAGGATGTGCGTGAGAAAGATAAAAGGGTAAGCAGAAAAATTCGGCAGAGAGTATACAATGATTCATCTTTCAATGTGGGCTTGCATTTGCTTCAACTTACTCGCATTCTCCTGGAACAGTGCAGGAAGCATGGTCCATGCTACATCCCTGTTTACACACCGCTGCAATGACACACACACACACACACACACACACACACATAGCTAAGGTTAGTAAGACTATAAACAGTGTATTGCCAATAGTACACCAATGTCAAACAGCACACTGAAACAAACTGGCTGTTTCTCAGTGACCCATCATCATCACCATCACCTTCCTCGTGAACGCTGTCAGGATCTGAACATCATTCACTGTTTGTATGTCAATGTTGATTACCAAAACATCAATATTACATTCGAAATATGAATGTGAATCATGAATGGACCTCTGTGCCTGGATGACACGCCTGTGCAATAATGCGTCAAGGTTGACCCTTAATTTTTTTATGTGTCAGTGGACAGCAGTCTAAGGATGTGGTGGTAATACTGACTCCTCCCATACCATCAAACACAGGAAGTGATGTTAATGTGATAAAAGAGCGAATAGGATGACATCATTTGCTTATGCATTTTCCACAGTTATTCCCTTTTAAGGCTGTGTCTGAATTCACTCCTTCACTCCCTTGATTAATGTTTCCTATAGACTATTCTCTATAGAGCACTATATATTGTAGAGGAGCAGCGATGGAGATGTGGGATAACACTAATTAATAATTTTGATTAAAAAAATCCGAGGGGCAGTTGGCTTACATTCGTATTTGATCTTTGTATATGAGCTTGATTGCTTAATTGTAAATGTAAGCACAGAATTACTGTGCAGCAGTTGTACACTGAATGTACTGAATTACCCTAGTGAAATGTACTCAGACATACACTGCACCCCGGAAATTCTGATACCACACTGAAAAGCTGGGATTTTGATATATTTAAAAATAGAAATGTGAAAAACAAGAAAAAAAAAAGAAATTGTTAATATTTAGAACAGTAATTTTTTTTAAGTTTGAATTATTTCTAGTTCATTGTTTAAATGTATTAAACAAATTTGTGATAATGAACAAAATTGTAAAATGTTTATTTTTTTATTGTTTATTTTAATTTAGATTTTTATTAAAACCTCTTAGGCATTTATATAAAAGACACTGCAATGGATTGGATCAAACACAGACATTCAGGACTGATAACTGTGAGGAGTCCAAGTTAGCTCATGTGCATAAAAATACTGAAAAATGCTTTTTTGCAAATATGTCTAAGATTATATATATTTCAAATAGATTACTCCTGATACTATTAATTGTAAGGAAAAGTTATATGTATGCAGATGTATTTTTCATTAATAGAGTTTGACTATCCAGTTTACCTGGTCATCCTTCATGGAGTAGATTTATTTCTGTTGGGTTTACACCTTACAATCCCTTCACTATTGTCACATTAAATACTTTATATATACTTACACATTGATATACTTGGTTTATACTAAACCAGGATTAATCCGTAATCATAGCTTTGCTGCCTTTTGCCTTTACAAAAAAAAAACACATTGATAACACAGAATGACAAATCTCAGCTCACCCAGTCTACATTCTGGTCCTGTCCATCCATCTTTGCAGACTTTACTGCCTGCAATATCGCAGTCGAAGTGGCCAAAGAAGTCATCACGGGAACGGCAGAACTTGTTGCATAGCGGCCCATAATAGTTGGTGTCACAGCGGAAACGCAGCCAGTACTGTAGAGTAAAGTGGCGGCCGTGGTGCTTGTGCAACTGCCACTGCTCTCCCGGGTTCAGCATAGAGGACAGTAACACCCGCTCTATCAGATCCTCCTGACCTACTGGGGAGCGAGAGAGAGAGTTTTTATTTAAATGATATCACTGGACAGGGTTAATTGGGTGTTTTAAGAAAGGAAAGATGGGTGATATTGATGACTGACAGACAGACAGACAGACAGACAGACAGACAGACAGACAGACAGACAGATCACCACAATCATTCCAGAGGGAAATGCAAAAACATTGAATAAGGCTGAAGTCTGCTTTAAAATGTCTAAACTTCTTACACCAATAGCTGAGGTAAAAAGGTAAAAGAAATGGTGAAATCCAACAGGCAAATATTGTACATAATTGCTCTTTGTGTGTGTGTGTGTGTGTGTGTGTGTGTGTGTGTGTGTGTGTGTGTGTGTGTGTGTGCCCGAGCAGCACAGCTCTGACTTATCAAAAAGTAAGGTTTCTCTAGAAGTGCATAACCTCCAATTCTTTTGTTCCATCTCACATAACCTTGCTAATTTCATTTTAAACAAAGAGCTGGCAGAGTTGCAGAAAATATTGTTACCGTGTGAGGTTTTTTTTGTGAGTGTGTTGTGGATACAGGCACTGAGGGAAAAAAATGGTGAGAGAAAACCAACAAAGAAAGATCAGTGGGGTTTAAAAAAACTTGAGAAATGAAAACAGGATCAAGGTGTGCAAACACTGATAGCTGATTAAATGGAACCACTGACACATCATATTAACCTCAGCTACGCACACAGTAAGACAAAGTAACACAGTCAGATTACAATGGCTCTAGTCACACCTAGCGGCGCACATCACGTCTACACACACACACACACACACACACACACACACACACACACACACACACACACACACACCCACACACACCCCAAACATGGAGCTGTTTTTTTCCTCTTTACTACTGCAGATCCATCGAGTGCAGCTGCATTATTCTGCATGAGCTTAGCAAGGGTAATTAAAGCTGTGGCCCATTTAAACGCGTCTCTAAAAGTCGATGATGCCACGCTGACTTTTTATGGAATGGAGGGACTATAACTCCCTTGTGATAACCACATGCAGACAGCGCTTATGCTAATGCTTCGCCTAAACCTTAAACGTTATGCTGAGTCTCTAATTTATGAGAAACACCACTGAAGTACATAAAAGATATATATCCCAATTATCCTAAAGAGTGCACTCACATAAACATTAACAATATAATCATTATTTTAAATCTGATTCAGATTATACAAACTATATAGTATATTTCCCTAGAGTACTTGATTGACTTTCAGTTATAGAATTTAAATATATTACTATTTATTTTATAGATTGATGTGTGAACTTATTTTCTTCTGCACTCTGAACAGCTTAGATTACAGTGTAAGAACAACACTTAATAACAAGTCATGTCCACCAATCCACCAAAGTATTGTACAGAATATATAGTCATTTTAAATTTGGCTGCAACATACACCAATTGGTGTTTTGGAAGAGGATTGGTGTCCTGTTTGTATCTAATACAGAATTCTAGCTGCTCAACAGTCCTGGGTCTTCTTTATCATATTTTTCATTATATGATATGCAAAATGTTTTTACTTGGTAAAAGTCTGGACTACCTTTCAGCATGCTGCCCACACTACAGGCACTAATGCAAAAAAAAGAATTTCAATTTCGATTCCTCTGAGAAAAGTCTTCCACTATGCTTTATATAATTTCAAATGAGCTTTGGTGAAGAGAAGTCTTTCTGGCTCATGGTCACATATGGCTTCTTCTTTGCATGAGAGAGCATTAACCTGCATTTGTGGATTAAACTGCAGAATTCACAGGCAATGCTTTCTGGAGGTGTTTCTAAGGCCATGCAGTGATTTCCATTACAGAGTCAAGTCTGTTTTAATGCAGTGTTGCCTGAGGGCGCAAAAATCATGTCCATCCAATACTGATTTCATCCTTGTCTGTTAACTGCAGATATTTCTATAGATTCTTAGAATATCTTGATGATATTAGGTACTGTAGATGAGATGATGTACAAAGTGGTCAATTTTATGTTTCTACAAATTCTGAAAATGTAGGAAATTTGTAGATGCAATGCAATGCTTTTTCAAAAATTTTTATCATCTGGCTTCGTGCCAATCAAATGCAAAAATGTAGTTGTAATGTATTAAAACTAAATCTGAAAGCATGTTAGATT
>MU551596.1:2113212-2140712 GCA_024362625.1 Silurus asotus | reverse complement strand
TCTCATGTACCCAGCATGAACTAGAGGATGGAGGGATGGAAGCATTAAAAGGGCAAAAGAAGCAGCCAGAGTGCATGCCTAGTTCAAACTGAATGATCACTCAGAAAGGAAACAGAAAGATGAATGCAGTAGTATTTATGTTACTGGTTATGACACCCTCCCTTCATTCAAATCTGTTTCAGAGCTGTTGGTCATTGTTTCATTCATATGCGAACACAATGCAAATGATCCGAGTCACAATACACACACACACACACACACACACACACACACACACACACACACACAGAGAGACAAAATGCCTCATCAGTTCAAAATATTCCCAGGATCCCCAATGATAAATAAATAGCCAGGAAGAGCGACCTATTTTTCTCAATCCCACATGCAAACACCAAACTTCATGATAACATACAGTCCCTTGCTCTGTAACACTTATAAACACTATTGATTACTATTAAACAGTACTGTTTGACAAGAGGTGCAAGTGGGATTTTGCCTTTTTATTTATACCTAAAGAATGACTTTTGTCCTTCAGTCTGTCCCGCTCGTTCACCTCCTCTTTATCACACTTTGCTGTAGATGACTAATTAGTCAAGATCAACCAATGCAATCTACTGAATTGCATTCTGGCAATGTAAGTCCGACAATTGATGTCACCACTAATACTATGCTCGATTTCTAGTTAATATGTTGAAAAGGGAGAAAAAAAATGACTTCAATTGCATTTAATTCATTCAATCAGTGTTACACGAGACATGCGTCTATTCAATAGACTGAAAGGTAAGTAGTGCTATGGGTATTGCTATCTCTCTTTTTCTTTCTCTCTCTCTCTCTCTCTCTCTCTCTCTTTCTCTCTCTCCCCCTTTCTGTCACGCACACACACACACACACACACACACACACACACACGTCCGTTTTGGGGTGGTAAGACTGGACTTCTAGAGGACATCAATCGGAACTAATTGTCCTAACTGTCATAACTTAAGGGTTTTATTATAAACAAATCTCCAGCACACGCACACACACACACACACACACACACACACACACACACACACACACACACACACACAGATAATGCATTAAAAGCAGGGAGTGCCAAAAAAGTTCCATATTGAATTCTGAAACCAGGAAGCATTTAGTACCTTGGCACTAAACGCTACAGCTGGACACGCACAAAAAACATATTAGAAGGGCCGACTGCAGTATTTGCGAACTCCTTTGTCCACAGAAGAAATCTTTATCACGCTAAAGTGAAACAATCGCCAGGGTTTTTTATTTATCCTGCTGTTACTGTTGTCAACACTGACTTTTTGAATACAGTTTTTTATCATGATTTAGCAGGTATTTTTAGCATTTTTTAATACTATATAAAATTATTAAAGTCATTCGCATTGCAGATGAGCTGCAATGGATGAACTTCTGAATTGAAAAATGAAGCTAGTATGCTCTAGCTCGATAGTGTAATAGTTGAATAGTCTGATTGCTACTGAGGGAAGCGAAATGGAAGGATGTGAGGACTTTTGGCACTCACTGGTATATAATGTTAATATTGATATAATAAGTAATGTTCATAATAAAGTTCAAATACATGCAGCATGAAACTTTTGCCTCAGGTTTTGTTTCTCGCAGTGTGTTGCAGTCATGCTGATGAGGACATGACCTAACCTGTACGGTCATTTAGCCTACTCACACAGAAAACAGGATTACCCCGAACAAGAGTAGATGAGGCTATTGAAATTCACAAAAGACTGAAGTAGGCGAGACCCTCTGAAGCGCAATCATGTGTACATGTCTGTGTGTGTGTGTGTGTGTGTGTGTGTGTGTGTGTGTGTTTAGCAAGAAGACCAGTGTGTATAGAATAAGCTTTGTGGCTTTTTGGCTTGTGTTTAAGCTCAGGGACATCCCGACAGAAGTGATGAGGAAGCAAGCGAAATCACACACACACACACACACACACACACACACACACACACACACACACACACACACACACACATCAGTTACATCAGTCATGGCCCAGCTCCAGATCTTCATCATCCCTCTTTCCGGTCCTCTATTTTCTGTGTAATGCCATGTCAGCATGCAACCCACAAGTGAAAAAAAAGGTGTGTGTATAACATTATCTATCTATCCATATCTCTTTTTTGCTCTTTCTCTTTCATATACACACACACACACTCTTTCTTATACACACACACACGTGCACAGTCAGAGCATGGGTGTATGAGCGGACACTCCCATGTCCTGGTTCAAATTCTCAAACCTGAAAAATCCTGTAACTCTTTAGTAACCACATTCTGGCTCTGCATGAACAACGCTGTTCAAATGCGATGCATAAATAACACGTAAATGGATGAAAAATGATAGAAAGTTGAATGCGAAATTGATTTTAAGGAATAACATTCACATTCAGCAGACGATCTTATCCATAGTGCAACTGAGCAGCTGGAGGTTAATGGCCATATGCTGCACAAAGATTAGGTGGTGCATGGATTTGATCTCAGTATCTTTCAATCGGAAATCCTACATCTTAAACACTGAGCTACAAGTTCATAAGTATTGTTACCACATAATGTTATCACATTACTGATAAGTAAAGAAGTTTGTAAATCTGGTTCATTCGTACAACTACGAGTGTCGTTCAAGTCAAACCGGGACTTTTAATGTTACAGATATAAATATGGATGCTAGCATGGCTGTACAACACGCAGTAGTAAGTGGCTGGTGTGTCCTATTACTGATAGGCAGCGCACATGTGGCCAGTGTGGGCCAGTCCAGAGACCGTTAATCAAGGCAGACAACAGTGTTAATGGCTGCATGGAACAGCATGTGGTAATGCAGTTGGTTCTTGGGAACGAAGGCGTACAACCCGCATATATCTACAGAACACGTCAACCACAGTGTGGTGATAAGATGCTCAGCCGCAGTAAGATATCTGAATGGTGTAAACATTTCAAAGAAGGCAGTACACCATTGCCTATTCCGGTCATGGTGGTTCCCTGATGACATGATGGTTTAGGAGTACTGACAAAACTTTTAATGCCAAATCTTTCCAGGTGTTAGGTAAATGCTGGGATAACTGTATGAATGTAGAAGGGGCGGTCTGTCCAAAAAATGCATGCAAATTCCACTTTTTTTTATAATCTCAAAAGGTCCCAGTTTAATTTAAACGCCCCTCGTATTTTTCAGTGAGGAATTAATTGTGATTTGGCAGGATTTAACCACAGAAATGCTTAGATTTTTATTAGAGGGTTTATATTAGAAAAATATGTTATTAAATTAATCTGCTGTTGGATTAAGTCAAATAAAGCTACAAAAAAGATTTGTTAATACCCTCACTGCTAGTCCACATTATTTTATTGCATCATTTTATCTGCTTTATAATGCGGTCCTATAAATCCCAGATGATCGGGTAAATGTATGTTTTATTTATTTGTACAGATGCACTAGAACTATAAGTACAAGTTTATTGTCATTAGATAGTAACAAACAAAATGCAGACAAAATAGTGACAAACAAAATGCAGTTTAGCATGTACCAGACGTGCAAATTGTAGCAACTGCGCACATTTACAAGTAAAAATAAATATGTAAACATATGTACACCATGTTATATATATATATATATATATATATATAGGCTGATTTTTATAATGATTATAATTTGAATTATAATAATAATTACTATTACAATTAGCAGTAGTAACAGTATCTAGTATATAGTTAAAGTAAAATTGCTCAAAAGGCTATTAATTTATGTATTGCTTTCTAAACTTAAAAATAAGCACTTATTATAAATATATTAGGCACAATCTGTCTATTTTGTAGTTATTATTATTCAATTGCCTTACTGCTGATCAAATGTTTATTTTTATTTTCAGAGCATAAGGATTTTAGTTTTAAGATATCCAGTGGCCAAAAATACCCTAAAGGTGCAATGATAAATATGATTTATATATATATATATATATATATTTTTTTTTTTTTTTATTTGATTTATTTAATGCTATCTGACAGACGGACGGACGGACGGACAGACAGACAGACAGACGGACAGACAGACAGACAGACAGATAGATAAAAATGTCACCCACCATTATTGGAAATAAATAAAATAAATGAATGGGATTATAGTAAAATGACTATAATAAAGCAATATAATAATAAATCTTTGTGCTTTTTTTTCAAGACAGGAAAACACATCCTTCTTTGTGCTTATCTGACTACAAATGCAGTGGATAGAAATTACGTTTTAAAACATTTGATTATTCCCTTTAAAGTCCTGTGCAGTCCCTGGCTAGAAGACAGCGAAGAAATACACAATGTTACATAGTTGAAAACAGTCTGGGAAAAATGCAGGTTGAATGATTAAAGTAATATTAGTGTCAGGTCAGTGTCAGTACACAGCCTAGCTCATGTCCTAGAGGAGCACAACGTGTCCTCACAGCAAATAAAACCCAGGGACGAAGAATTTGCTGACCATTCTTGTCGGAACCATTAGGGAAAATGGAGTCATGTGTGAATGTGTACTGTATCTGTAGCTTTATGTGTGTGCGTGTGTGTGTGTGTGTGTGTGTGTGTGTGTGTGTGTGTGTGTGTGTGTGTCTAACAGGGTTAATCCAGTATACTCTGGCCTGAGTTCTTTCCCACAGAGATCAGGAAGGCTTCTGTGACGTATGCCTGTCTGACTGGATGTCTGTGCCCCAGTGTCCTAATCTTTCTTACACACACAAACACACACACACACACTGATGCACACACACATCCCAAAATACACAGCCAAATTAAGAAGAAAGGCAAACATTCGCAGATGCAGGAAGATCGCACTGTAAACAACAGCAATGCTAAAAACACATTGGCAAAGATAAGATCATAGAGACATGGTCCTGACTTATTTTTTACTGCTTGGGACAATATATCAGCAGTGATGACAAAGCATTGGTCTTTGTGCTAGCTTCAAGAGTGTGTGTATGCATTTGTGTGTGTGTGTGTGTGTGTGTGTGTGACAATCTGGGTCCTCGTCTGTTATCCGCAGAGAGAGTGATGATAAATGCTGTGTTACACCTACAGCATCAGATGAAAATGTATGCTGGATTCTGTTCCAGCTGCAGAGATGATAAATGTTGTTGCTTCTACATAAACAGATGGAATTAAAATGCTTATTTAGCATCCGCGATGCTGCTGTTTACATAAAGGCTCTGAGTTTAGTCTTGAGACTAGCTACTTCACTAGCTACTATAACACGAGATATCACAGAAACCTGGACCTTAAATGTAATAATTAAAATGGAGAAAATCAACATCTTGTCTTACATTCATCAAATACAGGTAAATCACTGCAGTATAAGAGGAACAAAGCTATATAACGCTAAATAAATTGTGCTTAGTGTTGACACACGACACCACACCTTGATGGATATCCTCCGTCGTGTCCAACACGGATCCGATTTACCTCTGCAAGACTTTGCACATGCCTTTCTACGATGTTTACACACTGTACACTTTATACGTGCACATACTTGTGTTTCTTACGATGGCATTTTAGTGCCACATGTTAAAAATCGAAGATTACGAGACTGAACTTGTTGCATTACAAAAATAGAGTTAAAGTTACTAAAATAAAGTTGTAACACTATGAGAATGTAATGCAATTCTGTGATCTTAGATGTTTACTTATTGCTCAAATAGTCCTTTTTGTACAGTTTAATTATCTGTTTGTAAACAGTGGCCGCTGATGTTTGAATTTACGCTGTTTGCGTAGCATCAATTTTAAGCTGCATTTGAGCAATAGTGCACTCTGAGGCCAAAAATAAGATGGTTACAGAATCTGGTGTAACACCGGCACGGCGGTAATTTAGCCGTTGCTGTTACGACTTTATTCTTGTAATTTCCACTTTATTCCTGTTTAGCTAAGACTTTATTTCTTTAATCTTGTTTTTGTTGGGTTTTTTTTTATGTGGCACTAAAACACCGTTGTAGTTTTTTGCATTTGCCAAAATGTGTTAACTTGCCTTCTGTCTTTTGTTCCTTCTGTCTTATTTTCTTTTCAAAAGCTGCTTGGAGGATTCACAGAGTAGGAATTTCATTGCATGGTGTAAAAATCTGTTTCCTGTACACACGACAGTACACTCTTGAATCTCATTCCTTACACAGACGCAGTCTTCTCGCTCATAGTTTAATTAGACACCGTAATCAACCTGTACATTGACTGATTATACTTTTACATGAATTAATGTCAGTGTGTTTTAAAAGCAGCTTGTGAATCATAATCACTCTTCTGAGAAGCCGGGTTTGTCTTGGATTGATAAAATGAAAAGCACTATTAAAGCAGCCATGTATTACACAAATGAATTTCCCGTTCCATTTCATTAGACGAACAAGACTTCTATTTACATCTGCCTCACCATGACTGTGTTTGTTGTGGGAACTTGTCCTTTCTCTTCTCCACTTTCTCTCTTCCTCTGCAGTGTCAAATGAACTCATAAAGTGCTGGATTGTGTCCAGCTCGACTTATATAAGCACACAAGGTGCTTGTGTTTAAAGTTTTGCTGTTGCGCCTATTTTTTTTTTTGCCATCTACAGTATATTTATGGCATTACAAGCTTTAGTGATATATTTCTTAACTTTTAAAATTAGGTCAAGGTATTATTTAGTCTGTGTGTGTATTTATCGTATGCCGTGGGACAAGTAAATTCACAGTAAAAGCTAATCAAGCTATTTTGCACCACCAAGTATTGTGTATAAAACAAACTACACTGGATTCTTGAAGTTCAGCACAGAGTTGGAGGAAATGATCTATAAATTGGATCCAGTTAAACCTTTTAATACACCTGAACTCATGAATGACCACAAATTAAAGTCCCAATCTATAACTTACTTACTTGCTATAAACACAGACAATACAGCAAGCTGAATAAATTAAACCAACAATCATACGTAAAAAAGGAAAAAAAAAAGACATAATCCACAATATAACATATTTACATACAGACTAAAAAGCCAGCGGTTTCACATGCTGGAAAAACTGACAGAACTTTTTAAGTGCTATAGATTCACTGAACAGATGTTGATGTATCCTCTCTATTTTATTTGTCTGTCTGCTCATAGAGCAGTGTTTATCGATTTTTCAAAGGCTAAATCTATTTCTATCAAGTTTCCTTTTCTGGTTCGAAAAGTTTCAAATAATTTTTTTTTACACCCATACTTAAATCCCTGGTGTGAACACATCGTGACTCCAAATTTGGTCTCAGACTTAAAGGAATTTGAATAATTTGTGGTAAATTGTTCATTTTTTTGACTTAGGTTTGTTCTCATTTGAGTGATGTCTCTTTCTGTCTCTGCCTGGCAGGGGTACTGGGAGGAGGATATCCCGGCTAAGCTGGGCTGTACAAACATCTCGTTCCAACAGGAAGAACTCCCTGCCCACAGACAGGAATTTCCCCATCTCTCTCTCTCTCTAGCTTTTTTGCTGCCTTTCCCTTACATACACTCTCTGACATTGCATCTCGGTTGTTACCCCCTCTCTCTCCTATTAGCACAGCCACATGGTTCCACACACACACAGACACACACACACACACACACATACACAAAACCACATTTGTCACGCTATGCTGCATACACATGTTGTATACTGCCTTCCTGCATCCCATTCTCCCTCTCTCTGGCTGCCCAGCTCTGTAAACAAACCCCGTTGACTTTCAGTACATGTTCGCCCCGTTCATCATGTCACAAACACGCATCCAGAGAGAGTTCATACACACAAGGCACGTTAGGTCCATTAAAGCAACAGATGTGCGATTATGGTCGGCCTCACTCACTCGCATCAACGCTGGCAGAAAAACGCCTCCTGTCCACCCAAACATCAATACGGCCATTACAAGCATGTGTGCACATGCATTCGCAATTTAATCAGCACCGTAATAATTACAGTTTCCAATTCTGTCTCACACACTCGCATACCTGGCAGAGTAGACGTTGCCATAGCAGCAGTGGTAAGCCACCTAATCATTATGGTTGTACGAGGGGGCATCGGTGCGGTAACGAGGTAACAAACATCAAGTGTGTGATGAGAGCGAGGTAGAAACAAATGAGAATAGGGGATTCGTTTATTTTGCCACTTACATTTCACTCGCAAAAATGCCTCATTGCATATTCCACTTATACACCCACATGAACACACACTTCTAAAGAGAAAAATCTCTCTGACAATAGTCGTGTGAAATACGAAACACGCGTGACCCGTGCTGAACCCTGACCTCCGGCGTCCCTTCCCCTGAACAAAATTATCACCGTATCTCCCCGTTCTTTTATTTTCTAGCACGTTT
This sequence comes from Silurus asotus, assembly GCA_024362625.1. Classification (NCBI taxonomy): domain Eukaryota; kingdom Metazoa; phylum Chordata; class Actinopteri; order Siluriformes; family Siluridae; genus Silurus; species Silurus asotus. The sequence goes on along the minus strand of MU551596.1, from coordinate 2,132,384 downwards.
TTTGTTTTCTTTCTTTCAGGGTATGATTATAGAACGTCTCTCCCACCCTCTCTCCATCTCACTCCCCCTCTCTGTGCTTTTATCTCGTGCCCCCTCCCTCCCTCACTCCCTCCATCCCTCACCGAAAGTCAAATTCTTCCTTGGGTTAATTGGTCTGACAAAAGTATGCGATTTCAGGACTCTAAAAACAACAGGGTCGCTCCGTGCGGCTCGGCGACAAGCCCCGAACCCCCCCCCGCCCCCGTTTTCCACAGGAAATTCCCCAAGTCTAGATGACAAAAAGGCAGAGAGACTGTGTTTAGGGTGCTGTTGATGTATTTCTGCGTGTTTGCTTTAGTATGGGTGTGTGTGGGTAAACAGTTACCTCAACCAGAAGGTTATATTTAGTCCGAAAGTTTACATTTACAAATCTTACTTACTTACTTATTCATCTTCAGACCTACAGTTAAATACAACACAGAAGTGAGCCAGAAAAATTTACAAAATCGACTCAAATTGTCTGCTTATATTGATCAACGTTGATTTGTGCTGTATTTTAAGATAAAGTATTTTTCTATTATACTCAATCTTAAAAAGACATCAGACTCAACAAGTAACTAAAAAAAACTGCATAAACAAATACTAAATCACCACAATTCCTTTAAACTGCATTGTCAATACACTGTATGTAATCTTATTTTAAATCATATTATACGTTGTACATCCTATTTTCAGTGGTACTGATCTGTATCTGTATTTTATCATTATAATGTTTATATAACTCTTTAACTATAATCGGATTGCATAATGGAATGATGTTGCTTTATGCAAGTGAATAATTTGAATTAGAAAAGAATCATGCATTAAACATTAGCCTTGCATATAAAATATAAAGCAGTATAAAACTACATTGAAGCTGATATAGTTCTTCGGTTCTGCATACGTTTTAACAATTTTTAACAAAACACCCAAACTAAAATAAATCTAATGAATTGTTATAAGTTGAATATATTTGCTTTATCATTTACAGCATTTGGAAGACCAGAGACTAACAATTACTTCTTATATGCATCTGAGCAGTTGAGGGTTAGGGGCCTTGCTCAAGGGCCCAGTAACAGTAGCTTGGTAGTGCTGGAATTTGAACTCATGACTTTTCGATCAGAAGTTCAATGTCACAGAGCTGCCACTTTTCAACAGGTTTTGGAGCCTTGCACATTAGCTGCTAATCTCCCCAGAAAGTACCTGAGGGCGTCAAATGATGAACTTGAGTGATGCAGCTGGGATGGTAGGATTAAAGAAGTTCAGGGGTGAATGAAATAAAAATGTGTGAAAGAATGAATGAATGAATGCCAATGAAAAATTACTCCAACAAAACTATTTTTTCAGTGTTTGTCTAATTTCATATAAAAAAATTCAGTTTATTGATAAAAACCTAAACCACAGCTACTCCTAGTTCAAGAGATTCAACAAGAGATTTGGAACACTAATATTACATTACGTTACTAGACAGATCTCAGCACGTCTAATAATAAAAGTATAAATTATGAGCTGCTAACCTATCGGACTTAACCTGAAATCCTCTTTAGCCACTGCAGAGATTCCGATCAAACTAACAGGACCTTAGGGGCGTCCATTATTAACAGCTCTGTGTTGACAATTGACTAGCAGCTGCTTACTGCTTGAATACTAACACGACTACGAAAACTCATATTTAACACAAGAAGATCAAAAAAGGTGACTGATGAGGAGAAAACCAAGAAGATAAACGAGGTGTTTTGTGCTGTTAAAAAAAAATATGTAGGGAAGAAGCAAAGAAGAAGCAGTTTAGAGTCTGGAAGCAGAACAACCATTAAATATAATTAGTGAGAGAAGGTGAAAGTGACAGGCAGTTCACGCAGTGCCTGAAGAACGTGCATGCTAGGAAAACGGTGAGCAGGGAAACAATGAAAAGAAGACAGGAAGACAGAAGAATCAAGCTTGACAACAAAATTAGCAAAGCTTTTAGCACACCATGAGGCCCCCGGTCTTCTTACGGACGCATGAACGCGCAGTATCTTTTATACAAAGCGCGTTTACGTGTTTTTCTTCCAATTTGATGTCCAGAAATGGGACACGGGGTTCCCAAATCCACATGAACATCTTATTAACCTTACTTCCTGTCGCCATCACCTTTTCACGTAAAGGTGATGAGGGGGAGACGCTCACACCTTTTCTGCTTTCTGCCTTATTATAGGAGCTTCCATTCCAATCTAATTTGCACACAGATGAAATCATTAAAGCAGCAGGTCCCCAGGCACTGCATGTCCCGAGGTTATTAGCTTATCTTCACTAAACATAAGAACGAATCCACTGGGAATTAACATCCTCTGACTGCTTCTTAGTATGTCAAGCACAGTAAATGTTAATGTAGGTGAGTGTGTGTGTGTGTGTGTGTGTGTGTGGGTGTGGTGCCTGTTCTATTGGGCATGGATGTTATCAATTGGAGTTATGGCTTTTTTCATTTATGTTTTTCACACAAATAGCTACAAATTTGATTGGATAATTCATTATCCTACATTTAATTCACACAAATGAGTTCATCATCCCCCTCTTCTGATTACTAATAACAGCAGTAAAAAAGTCAAGTCTCCATAATGCAGAATCAGCGAAAGCTTAATCTATGAAAGAAGTGCAAGAAATTGGCAAAGGTTCAAGTGGCCATCTTTCAAAATATGCAAAAGTCAATAAAAAAAAAAAATGTAAAAGTTTTAATTCTTTCTTTGCGGCCCGGTACCTTATGATCTGTGTGTTTTAGGAACTCAAATTTAGACTCACATAAATACAAGATGTTAAAATACACACACATTCCTTAACTTTTCTTGCACAAAAAATTCCTGCTAACCACCATGAAATGTTTGCAGGTACGGTATTTATTATTAAATGGACAATTTATTGCACTAAAACACATGTCTGTACTAGTCGGGGCTGCACGGTCACGGTGTTTGTTGTCTAAGTGTTTTGTGTTGCTTGGAATAAATGCTGTTTGCAAAGTGCAAGAAATTGGCAAAGGTTCAAGTGGCCATCTTTCAAAATATGCAAAAATCTATAAAAATTTTTTTAAAAGTTTGAATTCTTTCTTTGCGGCCCGATACCTTATGATCTGTGTGTTTTAGGAACTCAAATTTAGACTCACATAAATACAAGATGTTAAAATACACACACATTCCTTAACTTTTCTTGCACAAAAAATTCCTGCTAACCACCATGAAATGTTTGCAGGTACGGTATTTATTATTAAATGGACAATTTATTGCACTAAAACACATGTCTGTACTAGTCGGGGCTGCACGGTCACGGTGTTTGTTGTCTAAGTGTTTTGTGTTGCTTGGAATAAATGCTGTTTGCACACGTGCACTTTATGTCCAATTTCGTTTTGTGTTTTGCATGAGCTTGTGTTTCATGGAGCACCTTGGTCCTGGAGAAACGTTGTTCTCGATTCACTGTGTATTGTTCTGAAATAACAATAAAAGCCACTTGACTTGACTTTATGAATATTTTCTTGTGTTTTAGTCATTGATGTCTCTGTGTTAACTTTGACCGCTTCACTGTGTCCATCTGGTTTTCTGTCTTTAAATCATTATAATATTCTCCCATTTCTCTCTTGTGCTGTGGTTCATCATTTTTTAAACACTGCCCTTTAAAATGCCATCCAACCACATCTGCTTCATACGACAAAATATAAAAACAATGTATTTCTAATTTAGCTCACCTCTTCATTAAAACATTAAATAGCAATCTTGTACTAACAAGCACTTTAAGGGGTCATTATTCACACATGAATTCATAAAACTCATTTTTTTTAAGCACATAAACGATATGCACAAAAGTTTTAGGACAACTGACTTTACCAGCTATATATGGTTCTTCAAACAATTGTAAAGAATGTCTTTGGATGCAATAGCATTACATTTTTCCTTCAGTTAAACTAGGAGACCCGTACCTGTTCCAGCATGACAATAATCTTGTGCACAAATATATAAAGATATCTATATAAAGATATGCTTTACATTGGTTAGAGTGGATAATCTTTAGTGGGCTGCTTAAGAGCTCCAAACCATATTCAACATCTTTGGGATGAATGTGAATGCTGACTGCACCTCAGGCCTCCTCACCTCTCCGACATCAGTACCTTACTTGTAACCATACTCCAAAATCTAGTGAAACAACTTTCCAGGAGAGTGGAGGTTGTTAAATCAGCAAATGGGAACTAAATGTGGAATAAGATGCTCAAAAAGCACATTATCTTATGTTTACGTGTCAACAAACCTTTGACAATGTAATTTACCCAAGATAATTAGTATAAATTTGGGTAAGTAATAATTCAGGTATTAGTTCAAGACTTGTTTCATGCTCTGTTGTAAAGTGTAACTGAATACGGTGTCATGACAAAGTTTCTAAAACAAGACTAAAGTCACTGGATTAGTCACACATCGATGTCCTTGTGTTTGATAAATTACTTAATACCATCTACAACACTTTGTGCTATGGAAAACGAATTGCACATTACCTTTTAATAACAATCAGAATATTTATATTAGTTATAATTAGAAAATGTTTCACACAAATCAACAGGAATTGCAAATCATGGAAAGGAGAAATTACATTCTCCCGGTCTTTGTTCCTTATTTCCAATTACTTTCTTTCTTTGGGCTTCTCCCATCAGGGGTCCCCGCTGAGGATCATCCGCATGTTTGATTTGGCACGTTTTTACACTGGATGCCCTTCCTAACACAACCCTCCCCATTTATCCGGGCTTGGGACCAGCACCAAGAGTGGCTGGGGTTGGTTCCCTGACTGGGAATCAAACCCGGGCCGCAGCGGTGAGAGCGGCACATCCTAACCACTAGACCACCAGGGGAACCTTCTTTGTTCATTATTTCCAATGATATTGTTAAAATTGATGGATGGGGTCACTTAGTTTAAAGTAGACTAGTAATAAAAATGGTATGCAGCTTGTTCGGATTCTCTTTAATGCCCGCATTGTTTAGCATGTTAAACCTATATTGTTAATTTGTTCTTCAACTCTGTTGCTTTTACAGTATATCACTTATACTTTTGAGAAACATAATGAAAAAGAAGTTACTAAAGTTACTAAGGAAAACAATTACACCCCAAAATTACGTTTTTTTTTTAATTGTGTTAAATATGTGATGGCTTTTGCTACATAGTAAAAGTGAAAGTGCGAAACCATGAGATAAATATATAGAGAAAAACAAAAATACGATCAGTACGACTATAAAGACAGAGTGAGTAGTCATGAGCCCACTTCATGCATGACTACACAGGTATGCAGTGTGTGTGTGTATCAGTGTGTGTATGCGTGGGAGACATGGAATGAAGATCGAGAGCTTTTTTTCCCCTTATGGTAAGTGAGTAGCTTTGGTTCCCAGGCAGCTGGAATGCCCAGGTAACTGAGGGCAGAACTTTGCACAATACGACACAATAGATTAGGCATCAATTTACAGCACTCTGACGCACACACATAACCTCCAGAAAACATTGGACACATTATATATATATATATCACATATAACTACAAAAAAAATTGTATTACACACATAAGGGTGAATGCGAAATTCAAAATACATGCAAGAAAAATACAGAAACTCTGCGTCATACTAATTTAATAATTCACACCGAATCTGTGTCTGTTCTGATCTGACGAACCTAAACCCATTAGAGAGAAGAAACGCTGAGGGGGTCAAAGTTCTTGACCTGTGACCGTTGGAGGTATTGAGCGAAAATTAGTGTCAGTGTCACAAGAGCAGACAGAGAGAGATAAAGTGAGTGTGGGCAGATGGGGACGGGGGGGGTAAGGAGATTTGAGTAAACTTAATTTCCTCACGCTTAATCCGAACACACAGAAAAGCCATTTCACGAGTGCCTGGTGACAATCTGCTGGCTTTATTATATCAAAGGAGGAAGTGCCAGTCTACCCACTCTTTGTGCTCTTTGTGTGTGAGCATTAGATGGTGAGATTGACATACGTAAATGCTGAGATAACCTTGATATTTTTTTTAATGTATTGTTTTCCTTGAGTGCACAACCCTGTGTCCATGTGTTTATATGTGGCTTCATTTTTGTCTCTGAAAAGCTTTTTAAAAAGCTCTACTGCCTGATAACATGGAGCAAGACAGGGTTACAGAGTAAGGACACATCAAGAGACCGACGGGCCTATAAATGTTAGTAAAGCCGATGAGCGGCATAGCCGGCGGCATGAAAAGGGTGCTAGCGGTGAGAACGCTACGCCCATTAGTCTTCTGGGACAGTGTTAAACATTATCCACGGAAAGTCCCACACGGAGAGCTCATCTCTGCGCTGAGCTCCACTTAAACCACCCTGTTTCACTCAGACTGAACTTTGGAAATAGACGCACCATAATATAAAGTGTTACCACACTAAAAATAAAGACCTGATCATGTGAAAATGAACAGACACCGCCACCTCCTTATCTGCGAGCTATGAGGGTGAATAAGGAATTTGAGATGCTTTGGGCAGGGCCTGACTCAATGCAATATGTAATGGAGACTAATGTCCTAAAGGTAATTGAGAATAATGATCAGAGAGGAGGTGAGAGGGAAAAAAAGAGAGGGAGAGAGGGAGAAAAAAAGAAAAAATACAGGAAGAGTGTGAGAGGAAAATAGAGAGAGAGAGAGAGAGAGAGAGAGAGAGAGAGAGAGAATGTGTGAGGGGAAATGAGTCAAACAAATGGACAAAGAAAGTGACAGAGGGACAGACAGTGAGATTAAGAGAGACAGAAAGAACTAAAAGAGAATAACAGAAAAAAATTAAAGAGACAGGAGAGATAGACAGTAAGAAAGACACAGATTACAAAAAGAGACAAAAGTGGGTGGTATGGGAAGTGCAGTGGAGGTCAATGACACCTTTTTTGCTCAGGTGACTCACTGACCACTGTGCCCTCAGATCCTAAAGGCAGTCTGATCCTTAGTCATTTTTATGCCTCAAAGCCTAGGCATTAAGAGCAAAATGACCTTAAGCTAAAGCTACAAAAAGTCGACATGACCACATGATGATCACATGCATACACAACACACACACACACACACACACACACACACACACACACACACACACACACACACACACACTTTAACTCTCCAGGCTTTCACCAGGGGTATTCATTGTTTTTTATCCCTCCTCTTTTGCCCTACTGTCACTGGAACACTAGCAATAAAGAGGGATGATTTCACAGGGGGTGAAAAGTTCTGTCTAGTCTGTCATCATTGTATAGCCTGCGGCTACTCTGTGGGCTAGCCATCTATCCTCGGCAAAAACCTTAACGAGCACTGTTACAGCAGATTAAAGGGAGGATATAAATAGGTAGAAAGAGAGACACGTAAAGTGAGAGAGAAAGGAGAGAGGGAAACAGGTGAATACAGTCAACCCCTGATCATTTGCAGTTCGGAAATCGCAGCTCGGAAAATTCACGGGTTCTCGTTAGGAAGTCTGAAAAATCATAACATTCACCGGAGTGGAACGTTAGGAATAACATGTTTTTACTAAAAAAAATTCATACAAATCGTAAAACACATTATTGTATTTAAGTAACATAATGTCTGGATAAAGTATACTTCAAGGCTTTTCTATGCTCTGGCACAGAGATGGTGGAATGAACTTCACCAAGATGTCCGAACAGCGGACAGGTGAAGACCTACCTCATCCTGAAACACTTACACTATCACGTTCCAATAAATAAATAAATAAATAATTAGCCTTTAACTTTTAGGTTATGGGGAAAATTATTTATTTAATAAAACTCTGAAAAAGCTGCTTGAAATTTTCCACGAACTAAATTTGTGTATTAATCGCCAGCTGTAAAAACGTGCTCCATTCCCTAACCTACACCGCCACTGTAAAGGGCACAGTATATACATAAGTGCACTGTATATAAACAAAAATCTAAAAATGGATATTAAATTACTTTTAAAATGGTAATCGCCCTGTACAATGTATTCTTTATGTTTTTGTTTAAAATTATCCCAAACTTTGGAAACTTTCTCATGTTTTCTTTGGCCTAAAAGCAAATTAATTTGCCTCAATGAATTGATTTTTGTAATTGAATTACTTCAGGACTTGTTTTAGCCCTAGTCTAGACAGTGGCTGCTTGTAGTCAGCTTCACACAGACCTTTATTTATTCACATAATAAGTCACTTCTTTAGCTGGAGTTTTGCAGTAGCAGCAATATCCTCTAAATGGTGGATATTACCACAAACCGCTTTAAAACACATTGTGTTTTTAAGATTTAAAAGCAAGATTATTGCAAATTCATGGAAGGAGTCTCCATTGTCAGTGCTTTGTACTACTGGCAAGTGAGTTTTGTGCCGTGGGAAAGTCTTTCGAGAGCTTTGCGCCTGCATTTTTGTATCTTATTAACTTCCAGAATCAGTGAAAGAAAAAAAAAGAAAGTCTGGCAAGTGTAAGGAAAAAAATTATAGCTTCCAGTGATAACAGGATCTAACTTGCGTCAAGGACAACATTCAATGTAACTATACATGGATACATGTATGATGTGATCATTAATAAATTCAAATTTGCAATAGCTGGCAAACTGCTGTCATGTTAGAGGAATATAATACTCCAGGACATGCTGTTACTGGGAAAATAAGCGACTTCAGGGTAGTAACAATAACTCTAGCTTTGTGTCTGACCACAAGTTTTCTCTAATAGCATGCGCCATTGTGTTTTATTCCTTACATATCATTACGTTACATATCATTCAGCTCTAATAGCGTGGAACCCAAGAAAGCCGTGTCATGTCTCAATCAGACTCAAATGTAACTTTCAATTACGTTCTTTATCTCTCTCTCACACACACACACACACACACACACACCCACACACACACACACACACATATACCTTTAATCTTTCTTTTCCTTTGTTGAAAACAGTAGATCAGTGTGCGTGTGAAAGATAAAGCACACAGAATGAGAGGGAAAGAACGAAAGAGAGAGAAAGCAGGCTCAGCTTTCCTCCTAATAACTGTGTTCACCTGTTTCGTCCCCTCACCTGGGACAGTAGGAGACCCCCTTCCCCTTCTCTCCCCTACACATCCCCTCCCACAACCACCGCTTAGAGATGGGCTGATAATGAAGCTCATTCATTCCACTGGCTAGTCATAGAAATCTCCCTCTCCCTTTCTTTCTTTCTTTCCAACCCCCTCCTTCTCTCTTGCTCCAGTCCTTCGCTCAGCCCTGCCCTGAAACTGAACCAGATTGGTTTTCTCTGGTTGATTTTTCTCACACTCACACTTGCCACCACCACCACCACCACCACCACCCTTTAAACACAATGATACTATCCAGAAGAAAAGAAACTGCGTGTCAAGAGTGTCACAGAGTGACTTTTGTATAAGGGTGGCTTTTTTGTTGTTGTTTAAGAAGTTATTAAAGTGACTGTATTTCTCTCATCCTGGGAAAAGCATCCAGTTCACACACTGCCTCATGGGGATGAAAGACATTATGTAAACTCTGGGAAGTTAATTGGAACATGTAGCTGAGACTGTAATTAGAGCCACACATTAATTTCGTCTCATAATAATAACAATCATAATAACCTTGAGTTCAGATTACGCAAGTGTACAGCTATACTAAAGAAAAAGTGTTACAAGTACAATTCTTGACTTTAATGGGACCCAGATTTGATTTTTTTTTGTTCTCGGCAAAGTAAACACAAAATTCTGATCTTTTGCACAAGGCATATCTGATATGTAGCCATGTGGTCGGATCGCAATCTTACCACACCCCCACCCCACCATTGCTAACCATCTGGGATTTTTTCACCTTCTAGACCTGATCATGTTCAGATGACAACCTCCAGAGCAAATGCGATGCAGGTTTGCTTCCTCTATGAATGTTTGTCACATAAATAAGATGCGTTTTTTGGGGTTGTTGGTCAATTAAATCATTTTATAGAACAGGTCCAAGACATATTAAAGTCTGATATGTGTCACTCACTTACAGTTATGAATTGTGACTCGATCGTTTGGAGATCACATAGCCAGAAGTCGAGGGCACACCTTTTTCCCTGCAGCTACCCTAGACATTAATGTCTGTGGATTCAGATACGTGGAAGATGGCAGTGCATTCCTCAGTGTGTTATGCCACCCTGTAATGCACATAAGCAACATGAAAAATGTTTTCTGACAAAAAAAGACGTTTCAGAACCTCTTGCTAGGCTTCACCTGCATGGTTTGGTAGCTGTCATATAACCTGTATGATATGGGACAGTAGGTTAGGTGGTGATCCATTGCTAGATGATTACATAGAGTAAAATTGTGGGGGGGTGTAGAAAACAGACCTGTTAGGGTTTCCTGCAGGTTCTCTGCAGGTTTCCACACACCAACAGAAAACACACTTGTAGACAAATTGCCTTCTTGGAATCATCAGACGTGAATGAACAGGATGATTAATCGAAATGAATATATTTTTGATCAAATTAATTAGTATTTAAAACTGATACAACATGATCGTGGTTCTAATTTTTCCATTTTTCATCCCCTCAGAGCTTTTTCCATCATTATTTCCAATCAGGATTGAAAATTGTAGAATTTTATGAATTATTTTAAACACTTATATAAGGATAAAGCTGGTGCAATGTGTTTAATTAAACCTAAGGATTTCTGAGGTTTTCTTATAATATTTTTTTGTTCAATAGTTTAAACAACGTAAAAATCATTAGACATAAAACTTCTAATCATAAACAAAAAAAAATAAAAAATAATCAGAAAGAAGACAGAATACAATTTTCGTATTTAAAGTTCTCTGGTAAAATTCTTGGTTGTAATTTATTTTTTTTATGGAGCAATAAAATTTTTGCATAAAGCATTTCTGTTGGCCACATTAATGCCCTTAAGTGCGCATTTGTTCCCACTGATGCCGTAACACAAGTGTGTGCATGTCTGTGTGTGTCTGTGCTTAAACCATGTCCTTTTGAATGATGCAAGGCAAAGAACATTTGCGTGTGTGCACACAATACAAGCAACAACCGACAACTAGAAGTGGAAGTTTGTATGAGCGTCTACGTGTGTGTGTGTGTGTGTATGTGTGTGTGTGTGTGTGTGTATAAACACGAATGGCTTCTTTTTACATATAACCCTGTTCAGACAGCTGGCCTGCATCAGATCACTTCCTTTTCCTCCACCAAAGCTCCAGTAAGCTTTTGATTAAAAACATTATCATGACTCAATATATCGTCAAATATAAGTATAATGTGAGCTTGCTGGCTATTATTTGATTCGGTCTTTACTAACAGACACGCAACCTCGCCTTTCAGAGGTCATAAAACTCCCGCAGACGACAATAATAAAACAATGCAGATGGAAATATAGACATGTTTTGAGTGCTAACACAGAAACAAACAGGACTGGGAAGAGCAGATCACAACGAGCCATTAGTATCCCACAGGACGACGAGTCATTTTAAAGGATTTCACAGCCTGAGGCGGACTGATCGTACACAGGCGCAGACAGACAGACAGTGGGAACGGAGCGAGCGCAGACTCGGGAGAGGCGAAGGGTGCTGTGATTAGCCTAGAGTGTTTAGGAAGACTCTGGGAAACTACAGAGAATTACACTGTGTGATTTTGTGTGTGTGTGTGTGTGTATTTGACATTATATCCAGCCCAATAAAGTCTTGACCACACCACTAAGGAAACTTCACATGAATAATTTAAAACAAACACAAAAAGACCAACCTCAAACCGACTTTTGGTATTCCATTTTATACATTATATAAGTTTTATAGCTCGAGCTTGCCACTTCCCATCCCCCTTCTTTTTTCATCCCTCTGTGTATCCAAATCTCTTTTTCTTTCTTCCTTTCCTTCTTTAACTATTGTGCCACATAAAGAGAGATAAAGGGCAGATGGGAACCCACGGTACAGAAGTGGAGAAACAGTCAGCCACGCTGTAATTGAGCAGTAATAGCCCGTGAGAGTAATGTTAGAAGGGAATTAGTCTGATCCATTATGGGTGATAAGACAGAAAAGTTCGATCTGTCTGGGAAAAAAAAAAAAGAGGGGGAAATAAGGAACCAAAGAGACCAGGTTTAGAGGTTCAGGAGAAAAAGAAGAAAAGGAAGAAGAAGAAAAAAAAAAGTACCGGTATTAGACGGTTAGATGAGGCGAGGAGAGTTCTGAAGAGAAAAGAAGATATGAGATATGATTGTTCTTATTGTGAAGGAAGCCATTTAAGTTAATATGACCAAAAGTTGTAGGGTAAAGGAACTAAATAAAAAAGTAAGTTGAGAGAGTGTGTGTAAGAGAGAGAGAGCGAGAGAGAGAGAAAGAGAGAGAGAGAGAGAAAGAGAGAGAGAGAGAGGTGGTCAGGATGGGCGTAGCAAGTAAACTGAGGAAGGAAAAACCTATAAGAACTGAGTATTAATCAGAATTTACTGCATAGGTTCTTTTCAATTTCAAGCCATAAGTTTTATTATTAGGTAAATACAATTCCAAAAATGCTGAACACAAAACCGCGCTTTTTCATTTTAATCTAAGTTTTAATCTGTACTGTTTACTGCCTTCCATATATCATGTTATTTTGTGCAGATTTTGAAATGAATCAGTACCATTAGCTGTTCATTGATTTTTTAACACATTTCACAAACATTTCACTCATTATTGATCATCCTGCGCCACACAGGGAAGCTCAACATCTTATAATAATCTGACTTTAGTCAGGAATGTGAGCAACAATTAACAAATGTGTCAAGACTATACACTCACATACACATAATCACTTCAGTGACAAGCATGTAATTACAAACATTTTTTGCCAAGCAGATGTTGATATTTGGATAAAGACGGTATTATGTCAGTAATACCACCTGAGGGTTCTCGTAATTGTCTGTCAATTTATTTGACAAAATGTAATTCGGAAGCGTTTTAATCATGTGTTTTTTTCATGAAAGGAAACACTATGGTGCTACGTTTCTTCAACCAAGGGATCACTCTGGAGAAAAAAGCCAATTCATAACAGTTTTCGACAAATACATATTAATTATGTGAAAACAAAAACAATACTTTTAATTAACACTGTATAGAAGCACTTCTTTGCACTTTAATGCAGTTTATTGAAAGTTAAATCCAGCAACAAAGTATAAATCTAATACCGCACACACACTGTGTGTGTGTGTATGTGTGTGTGTGTGTGTGTTGGTGTGTGTGTTGGTGTGTGTGTATGAAATATGTTAATGTGTGTTGAAAGCTCCTTAAGGTTTGTGCTTAGTTGTGTTACGTTTCTTCCTGTTGTTTCAAAGATTAAAGGCACAATCACTTTCCCAAATAGTCTGCAGTAACGTGGTAAACGCTAACATTTTTAAGATGTAGAATAGTAAATACATGTTCGTATTGAATAAACAAACGTTTTTGGTAGTAGTATGTCCAAGAACAGCTTTACATTTAAAAGATTTTGTCTTTAATCAGATGAAAATATGGCTATTAAATATACTATGTGTGTAATATTGTATTTTTTTATATTGTGGAAAAAAAATGGAAACGGGACAAAGTCAGGTAAAGCAGCAATACATTCGATGTTTTTTCAAGATAAAACCATGTCAAAGACGGATAGATGCGGATAGTTGTCTGTATAATGGTTTTTATTTATAAAAAAAAAGATGTGTGGTCCAGGCAAAATATTCGTATAAATACAGCTGAGTAGTTGAGTGTATGGCGATACACTATATAGACAAAAGTACTGGAACACCTGAACTTTCCTGCCATATGTGGATCTTCTCCAAAATGTTACTACCAAGCTGAAACCACACAATTGTATATGATGTCTTTGAATGCTGTATAATGACACAAATGAACACAAGCATATTTTAAAAATCGAGTGGAACATCTTCCCAGAAGAGTGGAGGGAATTATGAGAGTAAATTGGGATGTGGAAGGCAATGCCTAAATAGCACATAATCATATTTATGACCAGGTGTCCGCAAACTTTTGGCAATATAGTGTACATAGATATCTACAAATACCAACAATGAACTCATGCCCCAGCTGTCAAAATGCATCTGGTGTTGATGCATCGCTAAACCCAGGAATTAACAGTGCATAATCTGGACACTTCTTTGGCGAGTTCCCATACTCTTATAGAATCCCTGCATCCATCTTGACTTATCAATGAACGTGAGGTGAAAGAATGTAATAAGATTAAAGTCTTGCAATGAGCAACGAGCCAAGTGCTGACCACACTACTCATTCTGCCACAGCAGAGCAGCAACTAATCATCACAATGTTATCAATGCCATCCCAATTTCACACCCACTGAAAGCTGGGTCACACGGTTAACCACAATGCGACTTTAATAAATAAAGCTGCTTACTTTGAGACGGACCACTACTGGACAGAAATGAACAAAAGATGCCTGCTTCACATCTCTAAAAAAGTTTCCAGCCTTTATGAAATCCCTTAACCTCCCACAAGTGATGTTACATGCATTAGCTTTGTATAATTCATAACATGGGTAAATAATAAAGTTGGACTGACCGGCCAGGCGTATTTAAATGGGATGACGATCCGGCCTGCTTCAGGTCTGTTAACATGCATGCCATTGGAGTTTCCGCCCAGGACAGGTGTGCTGCCCGTACCAAAGGTACACGTGCCCGTGGGTACCACACGGGTCTGGTACTCCTTCAGACAGACCCTAAAGAGTGTGTCACACTGATCACTTTGAGGACATTGCTGTCCCCCGCTGGGCTGAAGGTCACAGCACTGACCACTCTGTAGAATGCCAAGAGAGTTTTGCCACTGCCGGATCTGCAGCTCAAACATGCCCACTGCATGGACAGCCTGCATGAGAAAAAAAGAGAGGAGAGAGAGTGATGAAAGAAAGGAACTTAACCAAACAAACACATACAGTAGATTATGTCTGTATAGGAGCCAAGCCTTTTAATCACAGTTCATTCTTTTACATTTATGGCATAAAGGGTTAAGGGCCTTGCTCAAGGGCCCAGCAGCATTGGCATCGCAATTTTAATCTCACAACCTGTTGAACAGAAGTCTAACATTTTATCTACCACTTACATGTTCTTGTAAAAAAGTTATTGTTATGTATATAAACGTATAGTACCATAACACTAGAGGATATTTGTATGTTACATGCTGTTTATTACACTACTCTGAGGGAACCAGTCTGTTATTATACACTAAATCAACATTATACTCAATTTATCTGGTAATTATAAACACCTGTACACCTACACGTTCATGCAATTATTCAACCATTCATTCATGTGGCAGCAGTCTGGAACCTCAAATGGTGCAAAAAAAGCTCAAGAGATTGAGATGATGTTTATATGAAACATCAGAGAGAGGGGGGGAATGTGACAGTGGCAATGCTGGCATTACTGTTGGCATCATATTGGCTGATCTCCTGGGATTGGCCTGTGGGACAAAGTTGGCCTGTGGTAACCTCTGATTTGGCCCGCCATGCCATAAAGAGACAAGGGGCAGAAAAAATGGCATTTGAAAAAACTTCTGAAAAATATGGACCAGCTTCATGTCCCTCATTAGAGGTCACTGAATTCGACTTTATTTTACAATACATTTGTTTTTCATTGTACTACAAGTGAACTACTGTACAATCACTAAACTTTTGATAATAAAACTGCATTAGCTAAGCAAATTACATGGTAATGGTTGATTTTCTTTTTTTTTTTTTTTTTTTTTTTAAATCATAAATGAAAGGAACCATGGCAACTTTAATTTTTGGCCATTTATACAATAAACTTTGGCATCTTTTTTCTAAAGTTTACACAGAATGGTGCGGCAAACAAAAAACATTCTGTGAGCAGCAGATCTATGAGTGAAAATCCATGTCAAAGAGAGAGAGGTCAGTGAAAAGAAGATTGCTATGAGTTGAAAAGAAGACTGATTACTCTTTACAACCATGATAAGCAGAAAAGCATCTCAGAACAGACAAGAATCTTGAAGTGGGCTACAACAGCAGAAGCCCACATCTGCTTTCACCCCAGTTTTTTTTCCCACTTTTATTCTTTGATTAAAATGTACAATAGTTTTTCAATTTATTTTTGGATAAAATTGTGCATTTGTACTATCCCTATTACTGAAGCGTCTCAAAAATTTAATCTTGGCTGTCTTTCTTCACACAATAAAATATAAGATAGCTAAGAAGACTTGATTTTAACCACAACATAAAATAAACAAATGTTAGTTCATATATTTTTTATGTATATATATTTTATAAAATACATGACCATACACAAGCAAATAATATCATGGGATCACTACACCAATTAAAATGAAACTGTTTAAATGTCCTTGATAAATGAACCTATATATTCTATCTAGAAGGTCCCCAACACACTTCCATTGTTTTAAAAGCAGATAAAAAGGTGGGCAGAGACCCAGGAGTGATGAAAACCTGCTCTGGAATCATCTCTCTCCTTAAGAGTGGTGGAAAAATCGAATCGCTCTGTCCAAATAGACAGGCTCAACCCTCCTCCAGTGTGTAAGCCCTGTCTCTATCTGTACAATCATCTTTCCTTATCCATCTAAATCAACCCACCACCACCACCACCACCACCCTGGTTATTCTACCCCCTCACACAAACAGTCTCTTTTGGCTTTTTTCTCGGTATCCTCCCTCGTGGCAGCTATTTCCTACCCTTCTATGCTGTGCTCTTTTTCTTTTATTCTTTCTTGTTATCAATACCACTCCTTTCTTTTTTTTTCCACTTCTCCCCAGGGATCGCAGACATTGGGAACATGGCTCTTGTCTTTCCTTCACTCTGTTTTTTTTTTTTTTGCTCACTCCCGCTCTCTCCATCGCTCCTTTCTTCTCTTTCTTACTCGAGCTGGAAACGAGCTGCGGCTCTATTCTTTGTGCAATAAGTTCTTTTTTTCCCTTTTCATCTCTCGTTTTTCCGAGATGGCGAGGTGAAGACACACACACACACACACACACACACACACACCCTTCAACTAATAAGCTCCACAGAGAGGTAGTTCTTACTCGAGCTGGAAACGAGCTGCGGCTCTATTCTTTGTGCAATAAGTTCTTTTTTTCCCTTTTCATCTCTCGTTTTTCCGAGATGGCGAGGTGAAGACACACACACACACACACACACACACACACACCCTTCAACTAATAAGCTCCACCGAGAGGTAGAGGGTCAGATCAGGTGCCATTGATGATAGTGCCCTTAAGACTCTCAATAGCAGGAAAACCGGCACGTACACAGTCTACAAAAGCAGTACGATAATGATACACACAATATACAATTACACTGAAGTGCATAGTGTCCTACAAAACAGAAATCACTCATCGAGAGAAAGCACATTTCAATGACAATGCAGCTTAAATAATTAATCACCTATTCAATGGTTACGATTATCAGTAATACAATTATGAAAAATAAATGTATAAACACATCACATCATCATGTTCTCGGATGCTCGTTAGTACATCGTTCATAATTATACCTTTTTAGCTCACCCGTTTTTGACACCATGTTTAATAGAAATACGTCTGTAACATTTAGAATGTCTCGATACATTTCTTTCTGCAATTTTCTGCAAGGTAGATGAGTGTGTTTTGTCTGGTTTGAGCATATCATGTGATTGTATAATGAATTGACTAGCGAGAACATGCTTGGAAAGACCATGATTTTAACTATTGATGAGATTTTACAGTACAAAGGGGTGAGTTAAACACAATGATTAATCATTATGCATTAATTTAATTGGCAGCAACTGAAATGAGTCAATGCAACAATCACGAATTGATTGTTAACACAAATAGGGCAGGTTACTATGTTTGTTTTCCATATACATCATTATTGTCATATTGAGCATCATTTAGAAATAAACAACAGACTTACTAGATACTAACAATATTGCTATCATACTGATAAAAGGCAAATCAAAATAGCAAATGATGTTTACTGACATTTTTAAAAGCAGATTTCATTTTTAATAAATATTAATAACGTCAAAAGATTTTTCCTATCAGCCAATCGTACTGCAAGTGAGAGTCCAAGCTTAAAAAAAACAGTGCAATATAAAAAAATATTATGTTTGATAATAAGTAAGGATTTATATACAGAGAAATTTAACTGTCAAATCTCCAACATTACAATGCAAGTTAAATGTCAACAGCTTGGCTATCCAACAGCTCAGCTATTTTGGGATGTTCACTGGTACACAATGTCATGTCCCAGTGTGACAGTCGACTCACACAAGCAGTTCATCTTTAGATCTTTTTGCCCCCAAAGCTACAGCAAATGCAAAACAAAAATCAGCACCAAAGTTCAACCAATCTTTTTGTACAAGCTAATACAGCAAAGACTGCTAAGACTGTTGGAGTCAAATTGTTATGGCTAAAAAGCTACTCAAATCAGGTGTTTTAGCTAAAATCACTTTGGCAAATATAAAGTGTGAAAAGATACAACTTTAGATACATGTGCTCTCGCAAAATACAGGAAATGTTAAAAAGTTATGTGTATTCAAAAAAAAGAAAAGGACAATGACCTCATGGTTGATTTGAAGCCTGGACAAGTAGGCTAGTCACAGGCTACAATAGCTAAATCAAAAGATGACATTAAACTCAGGAAAAATGCTACATACTTTGTTAGCTTGATTGTATGATTTATATTATCATACAAACTTTAAACAAACTATACCAACTTTAAGGATGAATTTGCACTGTAATTAAGATCAACAGTCTACTACAACGGCTTAGGACCATGAACAGTTTCGCATTTAAGTGCCCAACACAGACCTTAACAATAATAGACCTGTAATGAATGGACATTTGGTACCACAAAGATTATAATGGGTTCGCTTTTGAGTCTAAATCCTCTCAAGGTTTCGTCCTCATGTCATCTCAGGGAGTTTTTCCTGGTCACGGTCACCCCTGGCTCGATCATGAGGAATAAACGTATAATTTTAATGAGCAATTCCAAACATTCGTTTATACAGCTTCATCTGCTTTGAGACAATGTCCATTGTTAAAAATGTTATACAAATAAAAATTAATTGAATTTAAAAAGATTTTAACTACTTGAAAACCATGTTGCTTTGTTCAACACAGAATCTATAAGAGCACTTTTTCAGAATGCTTTAGTTTATTAGATATACTTATTCTATTTTTTATATATATATATATATAT
>MU551596.1:2065978-2113190 GCA_024362625.1 Silurus asotus | reverse complement strand
TGAAATTATAGAATAAAAGACAATGTCTTTATGCACAAAGGTTATTGTTAAAAAAAAATAAATGGCCCTTAGCACAAATCCACATGCTCCAAACTTTAGTGAAAAGCCTTGCTTGGATTAGCCCAAATACTTTTGCCATAAATGTGTATCTCAAACATCTGAGCACCGGCCAAATAAAAGATCTGGTGGAAGCACAAAAGCACAGGTTTTACACAGACACACACACACATACACACACACACACACACACACACACACAAATTCTTAAGGAATTCGGGGTATTGTAGGACAGTAAGACTTCATGGTGCCTCGACTATCTTATGTGACTTCCATCCCAGCAGAGCTGCTGAATGCCTGCACTGTCTTCCCATTGTTCCAGTGTGGCATATTGTCCCATTCCTACTCCTAAAACCTGAACACATCAAACGCTGGGAATAGATAGACCACTGGCCATCACTCTACATCCTCTTTCTTCCTCTTCTGCCATCCTCCGCCAAGGTCATTCCCTACATACCTGTGTTTCAGCACTTTCACTCTCTACCTGTCTCAGAGAACTGCATCACAGGGAACATTAATGACTGCAGGAGAAACATGAAGGTCCAGCTTGCTACACGGTGGACAAAATTACCAATTACGAGGCACCTTTTCATATTTTACTGAATGAAATAACTTGGTTTGGCGGTTCAATAATTAGCATTATTCGACAATTGACAAGCTTCGAACAGTGACATTTTTTTTAGCTTTATTCAATTTGTTTAAGAAACATATAAACGGCCGAAACATTTCCATTAAACACTCGTTCATCCGATTCTTAACGGAGACCTGATTTCCAAATTTCAACAAAGAAAAGTGCTGGACGACAATCTCTTACACAAGGCAAAACACTAATTGCGAATCAAACGAGAAGAAATGCTGACACGTTCAACTTTACATCCTCATCCACCTGGAAAATAAGTGCAGTTCACCTTTCAAAAACATATACTATTGTAATTAGATTTTAAGACGAGATACTTCAGGAGAATTTTTTTTGCCAATTATTTCTTCACAGTTACGAAACACCGCATACTACAGTTTAACAAATTATATTATCTAATTTTCAGTTTCAATTTCAATCTTAGAATCGAAAACGGAAACTCCGAGATTGAACTCCTGTGTAGTAATCACTGACATGAATCAACACGTCAGATTTCATCAATACAGGTCACATTGAATCTGAGATTTTGGTTCTGAATATAGAACAAAAATTGTTTTGAAGATATATAATATACAGTGTGGCTACATGTGTTGTTACTCAAGATAGTATAGTTTAGAAGATTTATAAAGGGTATGCAAAAGTTTTTTATAAATATATCGTTATAGCTGGGTGGAGCGTAAAGACTTTTTCAGGAAATTAATAATTGCAGGCAGACAAAACAGCTTTTTCCACAGTTTTTTCAGTATTCTTTATGGATACAGTTTAACAGAAGGTATGTTAGACATGCACTTTTTTGAAAAGCTAAACATTTGTCTGATGTGACCAAACTTCCTGTCTACTTGCAATTTTTGGCCTTAAAAGGATAAGTCAGGATTTCCTTTAAGGCCTAGTTTTAGTCCAAAATAACCTTTATCCACTGCATAAGGGCAAACAATAATTATATTTTTTTACATCTTTCCCAGAAGTGAGAACCCTGAGATCTGCTTTACTGCCACAATAAAAGGGACGTTGCTGAGGCAGTCAGCAAACATAAAATCAGAATATGTAAAAAACAATGAATTTAATCTTCAGTCGAAAATATTTGCAAATGAAAATCTGTATCGGTTGTCATTTCGGAGATTGTACTGATATGGAAGCTGGTCAAACTGATTGCACTTGAATTTCCCATAAAATGTATCATGATCTCTACGCAAGTTGGACATTTAGTAACTGATCTTGCATAAAAAGTTACAGTTCTATTTTCTATTAATAAACAAAGTGCACAAACAAAATTCAATTAAAATAGAACTGAATTAGGGTTTAAATCATTCACATAAAATTTGTGCAAACTCAAACAAAATCCATCCGAATCTCCGTCAATATCGTGTACTCATTCTTCATTAAAATCTTTTTCATATTGTATTTCTCATTGTTGGAATGTTTATAGTACTATATGAATAATACATGAATAAAATCAGTTTATAGTTCTTTTCCCGGTAAAGAGACTGTGAAAAAATCTTTGTGTCGTTACCACCTTTATACTATAAATGCAGCTTAGGCTAAAAAATGATGAAGTGATATTGTTTTTCACCTTGAAGGCACATTTACCTGGACAAAAAAACATATATACTGTAGGGTTTGTTTGTTTTTTCTCTTTAAACAAATGAGCAATTGGAGTACCTGGTCACTTTTTTTTATCTATTCTAAAGCTTGCTCAAATTACATAGCAGAGGCTGAGCGTGAGAGAAAGAACACGGCAGCATATATTTAAAAATGAGCCTGACATCATTCATCCCTTCGGCTATCATAAATATTAAAAAAGATGTAAAGGCAGTCATATTTCTCCCGATCCGTCCTGACTGAAGAGTACTATTTATCTTCCACACCTTGATAAACTGCACTACAGAAGCCTGTTCTGTGCAAACCGATACAGCAGCCCGGTGCTCTTTCCAGAGCCCCACAGAGCAACAAACTGCAGAACAGAACAAGGGAAGACTGCAGTGTTCTCACGCCCTCAGGACCGGGCCAAGCATGAGCACACACAGCAGTAAGCTCCAGAACATACACACATCCTCTCAGCTCAAAGCTTTGTCCCAGTAAGGATCTGACCTCCTCACTGGAGAACACAGACTCAAACCTGAAGATCTGAACCCAGGCCAGAGGAGCTGGCGACAACAATAAAACCAGGTTTCTCCGAAACTACGTGCTCTTTGGGGGGAGCGTGTACGGTCAGGTCATTCTCACAACACAGCCGATCCCTATGGAGACTCATGACAACAGATTCTTCGATCACCTAGACAATAAAGAAAGAGTGCACAAGACTGTCTTCCTCATATTTCTATTGAAATCCGTATGCTGCATACAGCACACTGGATAAGAGAGCATGAAATGGTCAGGATCTCAATCTGAATTTGAATAATCTACATTTTTTTTTTTTTTGTGGAAAGTCAGCGCAATCCTTCTTCCAAACATCTAATGATCTAATTTTTTTTTTTTACCAGTGTCTTTCCATAGCATGGCACAATTTTGTTACATTAATTACACATAAATGCTGAAACATATTCAGGATCACAATCTGAAGTCACCAAAGTCTGAAACGCCCCGAGTCTCCCTATAGATCCTATCCAAACCATATATCAGTCTGCATCCTAATCAATGATTGCAAGCCTAAAAAAAAATTCTCTATAAATAAATCACTTGCAGAGAAACATTTTGAGCAGAATAATAATAATAATAATAAAAGCACAGACCAGGAAATGCTGCCCATACCAGCAACAAGTGCAACAAAGAAACCAATGAACAACAGGTGGCTCTGGAAACAGTTCTCATGCACAATATTCCCATAAAAAAAAAGGAAATCTGGGAAAATATGATACAGGAAGCTTGCACTGTCAGCACTCTATCCATGCAGCACGAGTAGATCCAGCCTGGGTTAAGAAGCAGCTGAAAATAGCGTCAGGCTTAGTGCTTACCAGAGCCTGGAAAGCGAGCCCGAGCAGCAAAAACGCGGTCCTCCGGTGTCCCCGGTCCATTAAATTGTCCGTGTCTCTGCTCATCTTCTGTCCTGAAAGCCCCTGTTACGCAGTGGGGAGACTGGAGACCGGTGCCATAGCGCTGAACTTGGGTTAAGAGTAACAATGAAGAGTGATAGAGAGAGTGAGAGAGAGCAGCAGGTTGACGGTGAGTGGAGTGAGAGGTCCACCTGGATGCGTCTCGGTCCCCGGGTTCTCCGCACGCGCGCGCGCAAAGGACGCACACACACACACACACACGTACGGCCACTCACACACTCGCCCACATTTCCCCCCCCCCTTACTTCGACCTCCTCCCTCCTTCCCTCCTTCCACCTGCTGGCGTTAAGAAGCTTTGACTTCAGCTCTCATCCTCTTTAGTCTCCTGCTGAGATGGTGAAGTCCAGCGCCGGAGCGCAGCAGAGCGCGTTATGAAGGGGCGGGCGGGAGCGCGTGCGACACAAACACGAGTGCTGTGCGTAACCGGCGAGAAGGAAGAAGCCTGTGCGTTCCCAAGGTTGCCAGATTTGGGTTTGAGCTTCAAACTCAAATAAGCAGGAGAAGTATGCATTGGTGCAACGCTTTGTGACTCGTGCATGGGGGAAACCGACTTGTGCATGGGGGTAACGCACATACCTAAACACAGTAACGTGTATATCATATTATTGTTATGCATATGCATAAAATATGATTTAATTTTGCATTTTTTTATTAAATATATGATGAAAACTTACCTCAACTCACCAACGTGTTCAGATGAGCTTGCAGCCAAAGAAAGTCAATAAAATTGAAATAAAAAAAAACCATTAAAAAGTCTTTCTTCTGTCCACAAGCCTGATTGTTTAGAGCATTGATTACGTTTACATTCCAGCAGCTCTGACAATAGTTTCTGTTTTAATGCGATACCTAATTATCCTTTAAAAATTTTCTATAAAAACAAAATTGTTATTGAGATTGTGGAGTTTTCTATAAAGCAATGTTTATTTCACATTCACGGAATGAGTCTCCAGTGTCAGTGCTTTGAAACAGTAGCATTAGTGGTGGAGGCTGCTCATAAATCATGCACATTTGCATAAATGTTAGTGATGTAATAAATATGAATTTGCATAAACTTTTCTCAACATTGTTGCATCACTAGACACGCCCACATCTACTCAGCAAGCATCTCTGTCGATCGTGTAGTGGGAAGTCAGTAGCTCTCTCGTTGAAAATTGATCATTTCCTGTTGTCACTGCATGTCACAGTGTGTGTGAACGTAGCTTAAACACGGTTTCCACCAATAGAAAGTTTCCAGGATGGAAGTTTGCACTTTCTTACTAGCTGTGTTTTCTTGCCACATTAACTTCAACAATCAATAAAAAAGCCAAGGGGGCGAAAGCTCTTTATACAGTAGCTGCTATTATGTAAGTAGCTAATTAGCTTCTTGAACATTGAAAGCAACTTAAAACAGTTAAAAATTGTGATATGTCTTTCCTTAATTAGTTACATCACTGGCATAAGAGAAAAATTACACTATGAGACATGTTGTAAGAGGAACCCACTTTTACGACTATTATTTACTTACAGTGCTAGCGATAAAACGTCTGAAAAATTTTTTGATTGTTAAGAAAGTGAGCCACCTTAAAAAGTATGCTTCCGAATTTATATAGAAAATCTACATATTACTGTTCTGAGCAATCAGTATTTTCTTTTTTAAAAAGGGAATTATGACAGATTTTGTCACTTGCTTGTTATTTTGAATTATTCAAATACGTCCTTTGTTTATATTAGTTGTCTTTTAGGATGTCCTGAAGGTTATTATATATTATTATTATTATTAACATGTGACCTAAACTTATATTTTGAACATAAATCAATAAAAACTATTCACGCTTACCAGCTCAAGTCTATTTAATTTAAAACTGCCAATCTGGCAACACAAATAATTCCTCTATTTATGTCAAAATTTCACATGGTTACTACTTGGAATGTCTACAGTGTTTTATTTTTTATCCAGACCACTTTCCTTTTAGCATTAAAGTGAAGATGTATTATTCACTGATGAATGTTTGAGATGGATTTTCTCTTATTTAGTCACAGGATTAACCAGTGTATCAGTGTAAAATAGACTATATGTTTTATACAGTAGTTTCTAGTTTATCTTATACGTCATGTATAATATTAAGGTTTGCCAACAGAGTATGAGGAACACAAAAAAGTCACAATGTAACTATAATGATTCGATTCTCTACATTAAAAGATTTAAGAAAAAAGCTGGAAACTGCATCATAAAAAGAAGAACATCTCAGTGGATAGCAAGTTCATTCATGTACCAGTAAAAGTCAATCGGTGCGACTGCACTGATCCATTACTCATCACCACACTAGCACTAACCAGCATACATCAGCTTGAAGCTTTGTGGACCTCATGCTGGTCTGAACACTGCTGAGCAGGGTCACAAGACAAAGAAATAAACCGACAGCTATGCTCTTCATGGTGTAATTGAGGGGAAGCCCATCTAGAGAAGGATACGGATGGTTACGCATACATTCCGCTAAGCCGATGGCTGAGTAATTCTGGAGAATTGCTCAATTTATTGGGAAACAAATAACCTTCTGCAAGTCGATGTGCTTCTTAAATTCATTCATACCCACACACTTATTCAAGCCGAAGACTAATACAACAGGGTTGTTTCTGGGAGGAAAGTGGGTAAATGTGTGGAAACCTACATGGAGAACATGCACAAACAGCAACCCAAGCTCAACGGGCTGTGATGTTGCAAGGTTTCTGTTGTACTGCATGCTTCTAAAGCTGTTTTAACTTAAACTAATGTTTAAGTGATGTCATTAATGCCAAGTGTTTTGCTTTAATGTAGCTATAAATCCACTGGAATTGCATTCTGATGCTTCTCTGATGCTTCAGTGCTTCTATGAAGAATGTCTCAATATTGAAGTTGACCTGGAAAGACATCTCTTTATCTGAAACATCCTGAAAGATATTTTCTAGCTACAATAGACTACAGGGCACATTGTATGGTGTTGAAGTGTAATTTACACACTCGGGCCTGGATTAATTTTCTTCAACAGCAGCTCTGACAGTAGGACCGACAAATCACAGGTTTATATTAAAGCACTTGTTCTAATACGTTACCGTTTCTATAGTAACAGCTTATTCTCAGGGACTTGGTGGACAATGATCTAGTTAATCTGGAGCTTACAATAAACAGCTAAAAAAATAAACACTTATTTATAAAAGGGAAATGTATCATCTTTGGTATGGGGAAGCCTTTTATACGGAGATGTTATTTATCAGTTATGAAAGGAGTGTTGAATTGCATGCTTTGCAATCACAATTGGAGGGTTTTTCCTCTTTTCTAGTTTCTCAGTGTGGTTTCCCTTTTAAGCCAATTTAAGACAAACTATTGGCAATGCAACTATAAAAGCATAAACGTTATGACGTGCCTCACACTATTAAGAAAACGTTGTACTTATTGGCAAATTCCTGTAGCGTAGGAGGAATAAAATACTTTGAAGACATTCTGTTATTGAACATAAACATTAAAACTACGGATGGTAACAGTAATATTGCTCAGCATTCAACTGCGGACTCAATAACACATCCTGTCATGGCGTATTATTCTTTACCTCAAACACTGTTACAATAATAATCCTAATAAAAAAACTCTCACACACACACACACACACAGACACACACACACACACACACACACACACACACACACGGAAAATACACACCCACATTTGAATTCATTGTGGTCAATCAATGCAAAAACATTTCTCTACTAAGCACATCCTGTGTGTGGTTAATAAGAGGCAGACACATAATACCCAGTGAACAATGCCACTACTTTCTGCTGTAAATAAAACAATTTTATTGAGATCAAATTGCCTCGTACCTCCTCCCCTTCTTCCTCTCATTGGGATGAACTTGTGGCTGGTGTTTTCAGCCCTGGCAACCAGGCCATTTCCCAAAGCAGAAACAGAGGACTCTTCAGCGCTTTGGCCCTCATTAGCATCAAATGACCCTGACCTCAGGGCCATGGACTGAATATCAATCACTCCTTCTTCCCACTTACAGCACTGAGGAGGCGGCTCTCTGATTTAATAGCTGGTTCATGCATCACTAGAAAAGGACGTTTCATTATTTTGTTAGGGATCTAGAATACTATGGGGGACATTATTTGATATCATATATAGTGAACTTTAGTATACTGAGACATTCGGGATTTAGCCATTTGCATTCGGGCTTCATGACTGGCTCCATCTGCTGGCGGAAGAAATGTACAGCAGTCTATAAAGCAATACAAACCATACAGAATACTGTATTCATTATTATATGTTTTTTCTAGTTTCCAAATGTAAGTGTTGTATTATATAGGCCATGTTAAACATTTCGATGCAACATTCGATATGAATTATACTTTGGATTGGACTGTAGTGAAATGATCTTGTACCTTTTAACAAAAAATAAATAAAAAGTGTATGGGGCTAAGGGTAATCAGTTCTTCAGGGCTTTCTTGGCCCTGCCATGCAACCACTTATCTTTGCTGTATGGAGCTTTTGAGTAATGACCCAAACTGATTCCATGTATGAAAGGGCACAAAATGAGTTGTGAATCAAAGAGGGCACTGTTGGTGGAGAAGGGTCACCAGGCTCAGTGCCAGCCCCATGGAACAGACGTGTACGCATTGCGTGGGGATCTAGACGTGAAGGTCGGCATTTTCTCAAGGCAAAACAGAGAATTCTGCGGTGGCCGCTGAAGAAAGCGTATCATGTGCGTGCATTTAGACTGACTGGCTCTACAACAGGCGTGTAACTTGTGTGGATGTAGGACAAATGTTTGCCATTGCAAACTCATTTAAATCCTTTTGATGCTTGAATCAACCCAAAACTCGACATATCCTCTCATATAGAACTGCCTGAGGACATATTTAGGACTTTTTTTGTTTAAAGTAAACCAAGGCCGAAGGAGTTCCTGGGTGTGGGGAGGTTCCACCTCAAGGTTGGCGCCATAAGAGTAGTTAGTACGCAACCCTGCTCCACTGCAGACGGTCTGGGACACGGTTTTTGCTGGCCAGCACTTCAAAATAATGAGCAGACAAGGACAAGAACAAGCAACAAGGACTGGAACTCGCTGTTATAACCTCACAGACATGGACATGACTGAGCTCTTTGTGAAGTGGCCATGTTGGAGACTTCGCACAGACTAATGAAATGAGTAATATCCATTTTTAAACGATAAAAAAATATAGCAATGAAAAATCCACCAACGAAAAAGGTTAGAGAGAGAACAATGTGATTGGTCTAGACAGCAGTGTAATCTTAGAAGGGTATTGATCTTATCCTCGTGTGGCCTTTTTGAAAACACTGGTCTACCCAAATCAGATTTGCTTCGAAGCCATTTTTCAAAGCGTTAGCAACAAACAGTAAGATGCATTACATTCGAAAGCCAAAAAAGGACCTACAAGAACATAACAAAACAAAAAAACCCCATATGCTTTAAATCGATATATAAAACCTGATTCATATATTCTAAACATAGCAACAAATACGAACCCAGAAAACAGAGCATGCATTATAAATGCCATGTGTTCAGATGTTTCCATTTTGCATCGGCAAACCTTTTCCCTCATGACAGACTCCAGATAAATGAGAAACTGAGAGGCTGTGGGAAGGCTGATGAGACTTCTCTGCATATGTCTCGATGTTGAACTGCCAAGCTCACAGAGCAAAGGCTACACATGTGTCAAAATACAGATGCATCCTGCCGCTGTCTGCTTTTATATGACTCACCCAGGCAAGCTTTCGAGATCATATCTAGTTGAAGGTTCCCATTGTTTTAAGAAAATTATTTTCCCTGAATAATTCTATGACTTGTTTAAAATAAAATCCATAACCACACGCCTCCTTTCCATATTGGTAAGGATGGGGAAATTATCTCAAATCTAACCAGAGTGCATTTATTTTAAGAAAACAAAACTTTCCCTGTCAGGAGTAAATCCACCTGGCTAATGTGTGTCATCTAGAAGAGACGCTCATATTGTGTCACAGATGTAAGCGGTAACTCAGTCGATAAGATGTTGGATTGTTGATTAGAAGGTTATGGTTCAAATCCCAGCATCACCAAGCTGCCACTGCTGGGCACTTGACCAAGGCTTTCAATCCAGAATTGCTCAGCTGTATAACTGTAAATTACTCTGGATAAGGGTGTCATAAATGTACCAATGCTCACAATGAGCTCCTGATTAGGTCAGCGTGCTACCATGACCACGGATGGATGTGACATTGTTGGCAATTCAACCTCTCCATCTATCTTTGCATCATATCATTGTCTTTTTGAAAATATTTCAAATTTCTAATACAATGAAAATTACTATTCTGGAATTATATACAATTTGCAATAGCCTTCCATATACTATGATACTAATAAAACAGAACACAAGCTTCTATAATTATTTAGAGAAATCAGATTATAGAACCTGAGGCCACTCCTTAATACAGAGTAATCTGTCCTTTTTTTCTGGGAGTGTTTGTTTCCCAGATCATCCCAGAGGATTTTAGTAAAAAAAGAAATATATATATTTGTTTAAGAAGATGTAGGCTGAACTCTTGAATCGGCTGCATGATTTTTTTGTGTGGTTTTGGTTCACTCTCCAGCTCAGTTGTAACTTCTTGGCAGAGGTGCAGATTTTAATTGAAATGTCTTCATGGAGTACATTATGCATTATATACTAACAGTTTCTAAAAGTCAAACAGATCAATACATCACACAACAATCATTTACCAGTTGGGATTAGGTTCTTTTCAGAATAGACTTTTTTAATGCCAAGCAAACCTCAGTTTTTTGCAGCTGAGACACACCCAGTTCCCGCCCATGCTCCAGGATCATTAAGTGGTAAAAACTGTAGGATTTTTGACCAGAAGTCAAATTTCAGCACCACCAAGATTTCTGGGTCCTTGAGCAAGACCCTTTAACATAAACTGCTCAGTTGTATCAATAGAGCTAGTTGAAAGTTGCTTTACATAATGTACTCCAGTTATGTAAAGTTGTGTCTGAGTATTTGTATAAACTTTAACACTTTACTCAACTTCATTTATGATTCATTATATGTCCTTTTTACACCACATTATTTTAATTGACAATGACCTTTTAATTAATTAATTACATTTTGCACCGCTGTTGAAGAACAACCCACATATGCTGCCTGTGAGCAGCTTTTTTTTTTGTTTGTTTTTTTTGACTCATCTTCAGTCCAAAACGTTTTGAGAAACAGCTTTTGGTTAAGTTTAATAAAAAAAAAAAAACATTTTCCTTTCTGAAGGGCATCAAATCGCAGACATCTCTGAATATTTGCTTTTATTTTACCTAACATGATTCACAAAAATTTTATTTGTCGATTGAATACTAACTGAATATTTTGTGATACTGTAAATTAAATTTTTTTTAAAATCCCTTTTTGGATGATCGCTTCACTACTTGGTCTCCCCCCCAAATTGTTAGATCTTTGCTTCCTTCTGGCATGTTGAAGAGGATGTTGTGATGGTTAATGCAGTGTTGACAGTTTTATTTCTATTTCAGGAAATAAAACCTCACGAATTAATGTTTTTTGGCTTTCCTCTAACATGTATCTTAGTGTTGAGGACCAGTGCATATTTGAGTCTGCATTCAATATGAGTCAAATACTCACATACTGTTCAAATCAGATACTCCAAAACATTTACTCAAGTCATATTGTAATCGATAACTAAACTAGGAATGGGTAAGTTTGGCAGTAAGGTTACTAAAGTATGATTTTCCCGTACTCTACATCTCTGATTGCATCCATCAAATGCTGCAAACGTAGGGGTAGATTAGTCATGAGGATGTCGATTGAGATCAAATCCATGCACCAGAAATCTGCTGCTGCATTGCAGTGCTTGGACCCAAAGTGCATGCACTCCATCCACACAAGTTCATTACAGCTTCAGTAAATTGTGCATATGGGCATTTCCAAAAATGTAGCAAATGTTTTGCTACTGTCTCTCTCTCAAAAGGTCAACACAGGGTGATTTCAGTTCTTTTGTGTATTCTGTAATCTTCCCTTTGTTGTTGGAGCAATAAGGACCTGTGGATCAGTGTTTACGCCCCAGTGAAACAGGATGTCCGGGGTGGTCAGGGGTGACTAACAAAACAGTTGTGTGAATTTATAGTAAAATACTGTACATCTAAAAATCTAAACTGCAATCTTAGGTGAGGTTTTTACTCTCCACCTGTACCAAATATGTCCTGATGTAAGACTGACTGTACATGAGTTTTTCCCCCCACTAAAACTGTGAGTGACTCACATCTGCCAAATCCTTAACATTAAAGTCATGTGTAAAACCCCACTAAATGCAGCCCTTTGTTGAGGAGCTCAGTGTTTCCAGAGAATGTGTTTCCCCCCAACAATGACTGACTAAGTCACACATTTCCACCCTGGGATTTGGGTCTTTTGTAGAAATAAACATTACACATCAAAACATTAGAAAGCACAAGATCAGTTTTGTAGGGTCTACCCTCAACTAAAAATGTAATAAAAACCTCAGTATTTTCATTTTTAGCATTTTCATTTTTATTTTGAATGAAAATTAAAATTCAGAGCATGTTAAAAAAAAAGGGGCGGAAAAGCTCCAGGTACAATGTCTGGGGGATCCAGACCCTGGGTGCAATGCTTTTCATTACTCAATTAAAAAAAAACACAAACAAAAAAAATTACTTACAATTTCCAGGTTCATCCTCTTCAGGAGAGAACAAAAAAAAAAAAAAGGAAATACAAAAAAATTTGTCTATCAATCCATACATTACCAGATTTACCTCCTGACCACAGATCCAGGAAGAGTAGATGGTATCTTGTTCGTTTTTCCCCTTACAAAACAGTATAAAACGGTGGAAATGACTGAACACCTCCGTTTGTTTTTGCACGCATTACGTAGCAGTTGGTTATTTCTTGGCAAACGAGATCTTCATTGCGTTAGACTGTGTGATCTTGAAGCCCTGTAACGCTTCCCTGGCTGCACCGGCCTGCACTTCGTTGTCAAACTCCACAAAGGCGATGTCGTGCCGTCCGGGGACAAGACGCACCTCTTTGAACCCTGGAAACCTGAAAACGAGAGAGGAAGGAGTTTGGGTAAACAATGACAACCATGCTTCACATTATTCATTACCAATAACCGACAATGAGGACAAATACCTCATGCAAACGAAAAGACTTACTGATTGAACAGCATGGAGAGCATGAGCTCGTTGGTCTCCTCTGGCAGGTTGGTGAGGAACAGGATGTGATTGGGCGGGTTCTCCGAGACCTGTGGATTTAAAACCCAACCTAAAATCTAGTTCAAATGTGAAAATACTGCTTTAACTAAAAAAAAAGAGTCATGATTTTTACCTGCTGAGGCATCTGTCCTGGCATCTGCCCAGGCATCATCTGACCTGGAGGCATGGCACCTGGTGGCATCTGTCCAGGGCCCATACCTGGAGGAGGCATCATACCAGGTGGTGGCATGTACGGAGGCTGACCCGGCATTGGCATCATTCGAGGAGCTTGACTCATAGGTGGCATTCCCTTAAAAACAAAAGTATTTATAATAGTTCATTGGAGTGGAAATATATATATATATATATAAAAAAAAGAAAAAGTCTCAAATGCTGTTAAACTCACAGGCATAGCAGCAGGAACCCCCGCCATGCCAGCAGCAGCGGCTGCCTTCTTCGAAACTCCCGATTCTGTCGTCTTGGGCTTCTTCTTTTCTTTCTTGCGGTCCCGTTCCACATATGTGCCCTTCATCTTGGCGATGATGTCCGAGTCTTGTTTGGCATACTGAATGCGCTGTGAAGAGAGAACACCTGGTTAAACTAAAGCTTGGATATCACACAAGAGCAACTTGCAGGAAATTGTTTGGCTACAGATAATTAAACGAATGTCAGCTGGATAAATTAAACTAGCAGGATGCCTGCTAATATCGTTCATTTTCTTTTTTTTTTCCATTTTAGCTTTGTTTTAGGTTTACATGTATGGAAGTGATTTTAAAATCCCCACCCAGCTACTTTGAATAAAATGTTTCCTCTCTATATTGATTTATTTGCCTGGTGTATATATTACCTGCTGTATATATATTTACATATTTATCTGAACTTGTCGATTTGCACTTCTGGTAGATGCTAAACTGCATTTCATGCTGTGTATCTGTACTGTGCAATGACAAAGTTGTCACTTCTGTTTTTAGTTTGCTATTGTATTCTAAGGTTAAAATACAGCACTAATAGATTTTTTCTAGAGTGTCCTAAACTTGTCACATGTACATTACAGCAAAGTGAAATTCTTTCTACACATATCCCATTGATGTAAGGAAGCTGGGGTCAGAAGAGCCCTGGAGCACAGAAGATTAAGGGCCTTGCTCAAGGGCCCAAGAGTAACAGTTTGGCAATACTGGGGCTTGAACCAATGACCTTTGGTTCAATAACCCAGAGACTTAACAACTGATCCAGCATTGACCAAGTAATATAAAAATACAAAATAACTCCTTGAACATCATTTTTCCTATTTTCTCTCCTTCCAGGAACACACTTTCACAAAGCACATTGAAGAGGTTTCTGTGGATTCTTGTCTGGGACCTACAGTGTCCAAAACTCAATAGATCAACAACACACTGGCATGAGAGATCCTGAATTCGCTAATCATTTCATTCCAACTAGGCAGACACTCATGATCGACATAAAAACAGCCCCCAAAAAACAAAACAAAGCAGCATACCATGGGTTTATCGTAAAAAGGAAAGCCCTGCATGGATCTCAGTGCGTTGGAGGCACTGTTCACCTCTTTGAAGATCACAAAGGCCTGACCCCGCATTTTGAGAGTCCGGGCAACTAGGATGTCCAGGATCTGTCCGAACTGGGAGAAAATGGCATACAGGGATTTCTTCAGCTCTGGGGAGAAAAGACGAGACACGAATAAATGAGCAATTTAGGACTGCTTTACAGTGCGATTTCAGAAGGCTTTCCTGATAATTACTCATCACAACGTGCAGTAAGATCAATTGAATCGCCCAAATTTGGATAACAGACTGTGTCAGAAGATCCTATACGGATAAACCTGAGATTGAAGGAAATACACCATGTTTTTAAACAATTTCCCTGTAGTATTAAAGTGTTTCTATTCTAATGATGTGCAGAGTATGAGCTATAAGCAGTGATGCATGTGTACATCCACCATACCATCTTTTTTGATTTTCTCATTCAGGTTGTTGATGTAGATAGTGTGATTCAGCCGCAGCTCCTGGGCAGACATTTCTCTGAAAAAAGACCACAATCAGAGTTATGGGGTGCTTATGTATTTACATCCACAATCAAGAAACAATGAACGACCATACAATCTTATAATACTAATATACAGGAATTGTGGACAATGGAAAAGGAAGCTGCTCGCACAATCGAGCTAGCTAGTAAGAAACCTAGCTAGCTAACTAGCATTGTATGCTAACCTAGCTAACAATTATTATCTATATTAACTATTATATAGGGCTGAATACCAAATAGCCTGATTTTAAACACTTAGAGCACTAGGTAGAGTACATTATAGTACACTTTATACACTTTGTAGTGTACGTGTATAGTGAAAAAGAAGCCGTTTAGGATTCAACCACAGCAAACAGAATCCAGACACCAAATAACACCTAGCAATTATTTCTAATAATCTAATTTATACATCTATAAACACGTCTTATAATGTGTATATATATATACATGTATTTGTAATCATTAATAAATAAATAAACAGCAATACTTACAATGCAAAATCAGCACCGACGCTCGAACACCGGTTTTACCCTCAAGCTAAATTAGCACCACGCTACTATTACTCCCGGAAGTCCCGCCCTTTTCTTCTGCTCGCCCTGCGATTGGATCGCCAGCTACATAACCATCTCCGATTAGTGGATTCTAACGTTCCAAAACCTGTTTTCATTGGCCACCCTAGAGCACGCGCGTACATCCTTTTGATCTGATTTGCCAGCGTGTACGTTGCACCATTTTATTACGTTCGGGTACTCGAGTTGTTGCTGTTGTTCAAGTGTAATATTTGCTTAACTTTATCATTTAAATAATGAAATAAAACTTGGTTGTAAAAGTGCAAAAAAGACAACGTTTTGCAGACTGGGGGGTGAATCCGTGGTGCGTTTACAATTTATTTCCTTATTAGGAAGTCGTGTCTATTTCCACCCCCCGACGCGGAATTGGGCTGAATCCCAAATAGCTTTCTTTTTTATTATGTAGTGCACTATGTAGGGTGCTGGCGACATTCTTTTTGTATTGTGCGTAGTGCACTTATGCAAAGTGTACATATCGAATTAGGATTCAGCCTCATGTCAGAGCAGTTTGCCATGGAATTGAATTGCAATGGAGGTTAGTACAGATGTTTCTATTCATATATGTAAATGTTGTAGTTAATTACAGAAACTGGTGATCATAATCTGAAAAAAAAATATAACAGTTGAAGTAGAAGTTGTTTAAAGGGGTGTATGGTAAAAAAAGAAAATATGTTTTTAATGGTTGTATCAAATATTATATTTATAATTGAATCCACAGATGTTTTCTAATCAGTGTCTATAATGCACATTCTTACCTCCTTGCATTCTGTCCTAGTGTAATAATCAGGAGATCATGTCTGTATCACCATCTTCCCTTCCATCTCCACCACCTCCACCTCCACCTCCACCTGCCCAAGCTTCAGCTCCTTTACTGCCCAGCAAGAAGAAGCTGTATCAGGCCATAGCAGAGGGCAGGACTGCAGTTGAAGGAGACTTTCAGGAAGCCTGTTTGCTCCTTAAACAAAGAGAGAGCAGGTAAATGACCGATCAAGGAAGGGGAAATCTAAAATCCAGTTAATTGCCTAGAAAGTGCACCCTTTTTTTTTTTTTAGACTTTGAATGTTCTGCTTTACAACCAGTTTTCCTCTTTATAAAGTTTCAGAAAGGACCTGCAGTGGGTGCTGTTTAACACCTACGTGCCTTCATTAATCCAGGATGGACCCAAGTGAGTCTTTTTTCATAATGTAATGTCTCAAACCTCATATTATACTATATTAGGGGGTGTAACGGTACACAAAATTCACGGTTCGGTACGTACCGTGATTTATAAGTCACAGTTTGACCTCATTCCTATATACTGTGTTGTTATTTTTAGTAAAGGACACAAGTTTTCGGGTTTAATTTTACAACGTTGATGTTTGGACGTCATTTCATTCGAATTTGGACTTGGCGTATTGCTTTTCGATTGCCATGCTTAATGCTTCAGCATATTTAGGAGGCAGCATTGTACAATAAAGCTTCTAAAAGATTGCATTTCGTACTGATTTATTTATCAGGAGTGATTTGATTTCATACAAAGGTCACTTTAATCTCTAACATTACAAAAAATGTCACTGTTTATGTTTACTGCTCTGGTTTTAGATGTGGATTAGTGGCTTTATGGATGGCAGCCCATCTGATGAAGCCGGCCATGACCGTATCTATGGAAAGCATCATGCAAATAGCAGTGAACAGAGGCTACACTGCACAAGGGGAGATGTTTTCAGGTACTCTGGTTGGTCATTACTGTGAGAAAGGAACAACTGTGTCTGATCAGATCCCGACACAAAAGTGTTGTTTTCTGTGCTTGAATGCAAAGTTGCATTCCCATGATGCTTGTAAGGTTTGTGCCAGGAACGCCGACACTGTTCTCACTGCTATCAGTTTATTCCCATGGGTCGTACTTTAGCAGTGCAGAAAGATAGAAATGCAAAAGACGTGATCACGTTTGGAGTCTTCACTTGCATGATCAATGATAAAATGCGTGAGCTATATGGACAAAAGTATTGGGACGCCCGACTTTCCCAATATAATACCAGTTCTGTGGTTCCTTCTCAAACTGTTATTGTAAAAGTGAAGGCACACAATAGCACAGGGTGTCTTCGGATGCAGTAGCATGGAATTTTCTCTTCACTTGAACAAGGAGGCCCAAACTTGTGTACAAAGCCAACTTCATTAAGAAATGCTTTGTATGTGTTGGAGTGGAAGATCTCCTGCTGTAGAGCTCTGACCTCCAACACTATTGAACACCTTTGGAATGAATCAGAACGCTGACTGCACCACAGGCCTTCTCACCTCACCTACATCAGTACCTGACTTTACATCCTTGTGTCTGAATGAATCACACATCTCCACACTCAAACATCTAAGTGGAAAATTTTCCCAGAAGGATGGAGGGAATTATAAGAGTAAATTTGGACTAAATGTGAAATGTGCAAAATTGTGGCAATACAGTGAATTCTGGAATAGATACACTTTTATTGTAACCGTTGACCCCCTCTAGCTTTTTAATAACCTTTTGCATAATCATGGATTAATATGAAATGAATCATCGAGCTAAATTGCCCGTGCGACATCAATCAACCGAAATTAACGGAGAACCAATTAAACATTAATTTACAGAAATAAATAAAAAAATTTCTGTAAATTCATCATATCTCCCAGATATTGTTAAATATTTATTTAGTTATTGTCTCTTCATCATGGCACCTGTTAGTGGGTGGAATTTATTATCCAGCAAGTGAACATTTTGTCCTCAAAGTTGACGTGTTAACAGCAGGAAAAATGGGCAAGTGTAAGGATTTGAGTTTGACAAGCGCCAAATTGTGATGTCTAGACGAGTGGGTCAGCGCATCTCCAAAACTGCAAATCTTGTAAGATGTTCCTGGTCTGCAGTGGTCAGAATCTATTAAAAGTGCTCCAAGGAAGGAACAGTGGTGAACCAGCGACGGGGTCTTGGGCGGCCGACATTTACGTTTGCGGCATTTGGCAGACGCCCTTATCCAGAGCGACTTACAACTGAGCAGGGGAGGGTTTTATAGGGCTTTTGCTTAAGGGCCCAGCAGTGGCAGCTTGGTGGTGGTGGGATTTGAACCTGTGATCTCTGATCCAAAGCCCAATGCCTTAACCACTGAGCTACCACCTCCTGAGGCTTATGAGTGCACGTAGGGAGTGAAGGCTGGTCTGTGTGGTCCGATCCAACAGACAAACTCCTGTAGCTCAAACTGCTGAAGAAGTT
Organism: Silurus asotus; assembly: GCA_024362625.1. Lineage (NCBI taxonomy): Eukaryota > Metazoa > Chordata > Actinopteri > Siluriformes > Siluridae > Silurus > Silurus asotus. Next base: position 2,094,410 of record MU551596.1, on the reverse strand, counting down.
AATGCTGTTAATGCTCGATGGTTTATGTTTTTGTGGTGACCAACACAATATTAGACAGGCCATATGTTGTGCCTGATCGGTGGCCATAAATGTATATTGATGTATAGTTCAGGTTTATATAGTAAATGCTGTAAATGTACATGCTGTTAGATTGCGTTTGTTAGAAAACCCCCCAGAAAAATCACAAAAATTTCTGCAGGCTGATAGAAAACTTCATTCAATATGTTTGGTTTTATTTTAAATTTGCCATAAAATGACTCTCAATACCTTTTTTATTTATTTTTTTAAATACCCTGAATATGAAACCCTGTAATATCAGTGATTATGTTAGAAACACAAATTTCACGAAAGTAATATCGATATTATTTATACGAATAATATTGTTGTGGAATATGAATATCCTTCCCTATGTGTAATTGATCTTTCTTTTCTCTGCAGCCAGCAACATGGCCCTCCTTGCAGAAGAGGTGTGCGGTTTCAGAGCTCAGAGACTCTCCGGGGGCATGATGGGAAACAATGCTGCACTAATCTTGAAACATCTCACTGATGGACAGCCGATCTTAATACCGTATCCAAACCGACACACATGCAATCTGGCTAATGCAGGTTTACTGATGATAATCACTGATGTTGTTACTGCGTTGTTATTGGAGCTTAGCTTAACTGCTTCGCATCAGATATGACGAGGACTTCAACCATGAGCCGTGCTCACGCAGAGGTCACAAAGCTCACTGGGCGGTGGCTTCAGGTGAGAGACTGAAAAACATGCACAACAGGAAATAAATATAAACATACAAAGTTTGTGAACACCTGATCATAAGATTTATACATCCAGTTGAGATCAGAGCTCTATAGGAGGCCACTCAAATCTTCAACTTTGAGCTGGCTTTGTGCACCGATGCTTTGTCCTGATGGAACAGGTTTGGGAAATGTACTGCTACCCCATTCGAAGACACAATTGTGTGCCTGCAGCTTTGCGATAACAGTATGGGAAATAGTGTATAAAAAAGATCTATAAATTAGAAATGGCAACTATACTGAGAATGAAGTAACATGGTTTCACATGCACAGATAGTAAATGTCGTCTAGAGATTCGGGCTGCAACAACTACTTGATAATAAAATTCTTTGTCAACGAATGTAGCTATCAATTACAGCTGCTCAAGTTACGGGTCAGCGCGACGTTAAGATAACACGGCCGCATGAACGGCGCAGAATACAGGAAAACCCGCAGCAGGAAAAAGTGTGCGTCCCAAGTCATCCAAAGCGTGAAAGCATTTTATATTAAACACAACAAAGAAAACTGTATCTGCAAGTTACGCAAAGCGCCGCTTGTGTGGGATGGAAGCGATGCACCGAGCATGTAAAAAGAAAACAAACCGGTGTCACGGATAAAAGCAAAAACTGTGTAATCATCACTGTGTGAAAATGGTGTAGTTTAATAACGTGCTATTGTGCAAACTGTTTGCAACTTCGGGAAACTCGCACGGGATCTGTCCTGTCGTGACTCGCGAGCATCAGGTTGCACAATCTGATGGATTCAGTTAAACCGGTGCGAACAAACACTAAATTAAAACTCAAAGAATAACAGCAGCAGTAAACGATAACATTTTTTTGCGTATACTTATGCATTTGTACTCAGATGCATATTTTCTTCCTTTTTTGTAATTAATCCTGTAAACTTGCTGTGTAAACTTACAACAGTACCGGCTTTACTACCTTTAAATGCTTTCAATGTTTGTATATTTAATTAATGAATATTTCATTTAATTATTATACAGAATTCAATTAATTATATATTCCAGGTGCTTATATCTTCACAACTGAACAAAATATATATTTTATATAGATTTTTTAAAGCATGGTTGTCATTTTGCTTTCGGCAAAATACAATTTAAATGTTTATTATTATTATTTTTTTTTTTTACAAAAAAACAACCTCACATGAGGGAATTTGTTTAAAGGAGAAATCCCCCATGCACTTCTCAACCAGCAGCCACTATAAGCCTTAACATGTCAAAATGAAAGATGATTTGTGGCTTTTGACTTTTTAACTACGCTTATATACATAAATACCCTGAATTAGGATTTTATATAGTTATAATTAACAAAACATCGAATAAAAAAAATCCAATGAATCGAAAAATTAATACTCGATTAATTGATAATCAAAATGATCATTAGTCGCAGCCCTACTAAAGATGTTTACAAATGTTTGTGTAAGTTGAGGTAGCTGTCTATCTATCACATTCTTTCCACTCGCGGGGCGATAGATTCATAGATAACTGATTCGGTTTTGCATGTGTGAAAACACATGCAAAAATGTGCACGCCGAATGATTACGACGAAGCCTTTCACGTAAACGAACACATTTCATTCCATTTCGCAATATTTGTTTCAGCCAAAATTATATGAATCGTTTAAATGATGAATAAGTCTATCTATTATTTTGATTGAAACCACCAGAAAAACTATTCAGTCTACAGCATTAAAAAAAAAAAAATTTACCTCATGAAACTCGAATATCTCATTGCTTATAATCATTCGACGCTTGAGTTTCAGTTTCAGTAAAATTCTATCTGATATCCAAACTTGCATCAACTATTAAATGCAAAAAGCCCTCCTTAACATAGTGTTCTTCACCTACTTTGCATCTGATGCCTTGCATACAATTAGTGTTATTTGGACTACTTAAAGCACACCTTTGCACACTAGTTAAAGCACACAGCGTTTGTGCACTCATTAGTTCTCCATCTTTGAAAGGTTAATAATTATTCCTTAGTAATTTCATGTAATGCGAGAAATTAACTGAATTATAACAAGCTGCAAAATGCTAAATAAAATCTGTTTGTTCAAACATTATAATACTGTGTTGGTGCCACTGAAGCATTAACATCTTCAGCAATTTGAGCTCCAGAAATTCATCTGTTTGCTGGGACCATGCAGACCCACCTTCGCTCCCCACGTATGGAGATTTTCGGAGATGCTCTGACCCAGTCGTCGAGCCGTCACAACTTGTCAAATCATTACGCTTGCCCATTTTTCCTGCTTCTAACACGTCAACTTCGAGGACAAAATGTTCACTTGCTGCATAATGTATACCACCCACTAACGGGTGCGATGTTGAACAGATAATCAGTGTTATTCACTTAAAAATAATTTTATGCCTGATTGGTGTATATACTACACATACAGAGCCTGTCAAAACTTTAGCAACCCCCTAGTCTTTTATGGTTTTTGTACTGGCACATGTACTTTTCTTTTGTTTATCTGAAAGAAACTATGTAAAAAAAACAAAACACAAGAATTGGACAGTGTAAGATGGAGAACAGGAGAGAAGATGTAAGCAGACTACAGGTGGAAGCTTAATGGTTTGGGGTTGTTTTGCCGCAGGAAAGTTTGGAGAATTTTCCGGGTTAAATACTGACCGAACATGGCTTTTATTCTATACTTCAACACCATTCAATTCTGTCTGGACTGCTGCTCATTGTAACTTGAGAGACAACAATGACCTGAAGCATACATCCAAGCTCTCAAGACTGTTCTCTATAATGGAAGAGCCTGTCCAGTCACTGCACCAAAATCCTATTCAACTGTTCTGGGATGAACTCCATCACAACGTAAAGGAAATCTCCATAAATTGAAGAACTTTGAAGAACTCCAAAATTGAAAATCTTTGGCAAGTTTTACAAGAGGCATTTCAAAGTATTTCAGCTTGAAGGTTTTGGGAAGCAAACTGTCCTTCGAAGACCATAAAAGACGAGGTGTTTCAAAACTATACATTGGCAGAGTGGCCAGACTCCACTGAGCAGACTGTTGCCTGCTGCACTAATTCCAATAACCACATTTTTAGATGTTTAGAGGTTTTTGACACCGCAGTCATCACCATTTAAACCGAAGCACTGAAGATCAGGGTGTTTTGAAAATGCATGTAGTTAAATTTTAGAAATGCATCAATACATTAAATGACTAGGTGTTAAATGTTGCATGTCTAGGTGTGCTGCTTGGTCTGGCAGAGGGAAGCGTGAGCGGCAAGCAGCTCTCCACTGACACCACTCTGCCGTGGCTGCATCTTGGGCGAGGTAGTGCACCAGCTGACTGCCTCAAAAATCCAGCTGAGGTCCACATCTTAGCCAAGCAGGGGAAAAGTCTGCGCTACCAGCTCTGGATGTTGGATACAGTGGCACAGAGTAACATGCAGCTTAAAGAAATGGATCCTCAGAGGGCAGGTGATGGATCTTATTATGTGCTGCCCCCTGGTGGTGTGGAGGAAGGACTCTCAGGCCAAGTGGTGCTACTACACACCTCACAGGAAAACTGATAGCAAGAACATTTGCTGTGGGAACGCAGCATGTGTGTTTAGTGTGTACTCAGGATGCACTCGAATGGGTGCCTGTGTTTAACCTTTTATCCACTAGGTGGCCTTATTTCTTTGGCATTTCTCTAGGATGGATTCCTGTTGCAAAAATGTAATGCTAAATAAAGCAGGAATGTGCTATTCTGCCTCTCGGCCCAAAATTAGTAGTTGTCTTAACACTGAAGAAATATCCAATGTCAAAGTGGGTGGAAAGAATGAAAACAGATTGCAAAGCTGTCTGCACAAGTATTTATCGCCACAGGCTATTAAATTAATTCTAGTTTTCATCAGAAGTCACTTGTAAAGTGTTACAGGATCTCAATGTAAATACACCAGCTCCTTGAAGACTTCCAGAGTATTTCTCTAGAAAATATTTCTCCACAAACTGCATAATATAGGAAAACGATCACAATTTCTGGAAAAATAATCCAAGTATGAATTTTATTTATTTATTTTTTGTTAAACAGCATTAAATGCATTGTTAATAAAAGAAAAAATAAATGTGAATGAACATCGCAGACCCCTGAATCTGATTATCTGCTTTCGGTGACTGATTTTCTAATCATCCAGCGTTCGAACAGGCATGCACTAAAAGGTGCTGTCGCTTTCTCTTTATTTTTTTGACACGTGCTTGGAGCACTGAGGGTTAAGGGCCTTCTTAAGGGACACCAAAAGTGGCAGCTTGGTGATAAAAAAGCGACGCTCGAATCCCGACCGTCCAATCAGTAACCCGGAGCCTTAACCACTGAACACCAAGTTTTTCATTGTGTTGAAGGTTCTAGAATTACAATGCAGAACAACTCTGACTGGTTTGTACTGGAACTGTGTGCGAAGGAAAACGAACACTACGTGATTCAACTTTCACTCTTGAGTGTAGTGCTATTTTGAGCATATATGATTTTAGCTTCTCATATATGAGAAGCAGTAGGTGGAGCTATGCAGGTTCCTGGAAAAACTTCTTAATTGTGACTCATTGCTCAGGACCAAACCTTAGGTTATTAATTCAGACGCACCAACAAGGAAAAAACATTTGCACTTCATTCAATTTATATATATATATATATATATATATATATATATATAAACCATTTGTAGCTCTAGTTTTCACAGAAATGGCTATTTATATTTATTTTTAAAAACAATTTATGTATAAGAAAAGGAAATGTCAGGATAAAGTCATTTTGGAAATGTAAATTTTTTTTTTTTTTATTTAGAAGTTTTAGTTTATATTGTTTTATGGAGCACTTTGGTCCTGGGAAAAAAAAAAATTTCACCTGTTGATATGAAAAAGTCTCTCGACTTAAACATTATTGCAGGCAATTTTGTGCAAATCATATACAGAATGATCATAAAGATTTTTTTAACAAGGTACTTAACATCTAATCTCTTGTGTTTAGAGTAAAGTAGTACAGTTATTTTAATCTGTGAACCATTTTCTCTGGTTGCATTTCTCTGGCAGGTGAAATGGTTTGCCTTCCTGTGGTCACTTCTGGTTGAGCAAGCGTTATTTCTGTTCAAGGAAATGATGAAAGCATGAGCTTGGTCTTGCTTGCAATGGAAAAGATGTTATCATTGTCGATTTTTTTGGTTAACTGGTAACTGTATGATTTATATCTTAAAGTCTACATTAATAAGTAACTGGATTGTAAAAGAACTATAAATTAATAAATTAGTACTGCGTACACAACTAATTCTATACCAAAGATGAGTAGAAAATGTTTACCGAGCTATCATTCTAAAGAAAAGATGTGCAGGGTCTTGCAACAGTCTTGCTTCCAGTTTATTGGGTCAGCATAAAAAGATGAAGGAAATGGAAAAAACAAAACAAAACAAAAAAAAAGGACAAAAAGGAATGAAGCTGATTAGCAGATCTATTTATGGAAAAGTACTAGCTTGCACTTGCATTGAATTTCAAGGACAATATGAATGATTGCACTTGAATGAGTAACACCGTCATGGAATGCTGACTGACAATCGCTGACATGTCAAGCGGAACGGGTCTGGCGTATCTGTGGCTTTGTGTTCACACTCGATGCTTGGATAAAATCGCACCAGTGTTACAATCAGGATTAATCCATGCATTTCTTCCTTCTCGTGTATATAGTCTGAAGTCTGTTCACCTGGTAGTTTCTGTTATTGATTGTAAAATGCGATCAAAAGGTTTGTCAGAACTGGTGTCCTAATGCTTTTTCCAAGCAGCAAACCAGATCACATGATGGTACCTGCGGTGCTGCAGATCTTCTGATGTGAATTAATAATCTAATTTCTCATTACAATTCTGACGCTACCCCAGAGACCTGCGGAGACGTGGAATTCTTTGAGGCATTTTATGAAACAGAATAAAAAAAATATATGCTTGAGTCAATAATAATAAAAAAAAAAAAATCTATTTTGAAACATTTTCTCTGATTTTCACACAAGAAATATGGAGAAATGCTTCAAAAAGGAAAAACAAAGACAGATTCAGCCCACTGAATAATTACATCACCAAAACAATCCTCGAAAATCTATTTAACAATGAAAGCACCATATTATTAACGAGTGGCTGATAGAATAGATAGGATAATCTGTCGTTCGGAGTCCTTCTAACCTTCTAAAAAAACGTTGCAGTTTGCCAATTAAAAAATAAACACTTCCAGACCTGTAACTATCCTGCAGTTCAGCTCGGTAGATAAATATTTACATGATCATTTTGCCTTTTTCTTTTAATAATTTTTTTTCCCCGACCCTGAAATCCCAGCTGAATATCAGTTGCTTATCTCCGAATCCCCCCCCACACACACACCATTTCCCTTAATAGGTAATTCAGCCGAATTGGGTGCGATTGTTTACAGAAAAGCGGTTTCTCGCCTCATTGGTTGCTTTTAAAAATGACAAACTGCTCCTTTAACGTGAACCATGAACATTTCTGATCTTGATCTCCCACCAGATATCATCACATTCCATTTTTAAAGAAAATGAATCTCTTTCCACAGAGATTATAAAAGGATGTGCAGTTCCAGTCGACACGTTTCAACACGACGCAGAGAGGAGTTGAGATTTGGCACTGTATTGGCGAACGCGATTATGTAAGAGCACACGGGTTACGTAACGTTCTGTCTCAATATTTTTACGCTGGATCGCAGAAAAAAAAAAAAAAAAAAAAAAAAAAAAAAAAAAAAAAGGAATAAATACAATAAAAACACTTAAAAAAAACAAAAAACACAATGCTTTTCACTGATTTGAGATGTTTGGAAAATTCTTCCAAGAATTTAGCTTGGCTCATATTGTACCAGTTTTTTTGGTCAGAAGGTCAAAATATTCAACCAAACATTCCAGTTAACGTCAGAGAAAAGAATTAATACAAATGTTGGAAAAAAAAGATATATAAATAAAAAAATAAGGACTAACAGACAGCAGGAGAGTTACAGCAAATATCAAAAACATAAAATACTACAATCAGTGTTTACAAAGAATATAACATGCAGTGCCACAGAAAGTGACTAATGTGTTCCTAGCTCCAGTTTTTATAAATGTGTATTTAGATTGCTCAAGACGACACTTGTTCTCTGGCTCCAAAATGATTTATTTAGTGTAGATCCAGTTTAGAATACTTTATGGGGGAGAAAAAAAAAAAAATATATAAATAGATGTGCTGCCAACTTTCTAAACTTTTGTCCATTCGAGCCCGGAAGTGCCACAGAAAGTGACTAATGTGTTCCTAGCTCCAGTTTTTATAAATGTGTATTTAGATTGCTCAAGACGACACTTGTTCTCTGGCTCCAAAATGATTTATTTAGTGTAGATCCAGTTTAGAATACTTTATGGGGGAGAAAAAAAAAAAAATATATAAATAGATGTGCTGCCAACTTTCTAAACTTTTGTCCATTCGAGCCCAGAAAACCAGCTGCCTGACTGAATTCAATGGCATTCGTCGCACCATCGTTTAAAAAACACCTCAGAAATACTGCATGATTTTCATGTGCTTTTGCAGGAATCATTTAGAAAAATGGGAATATTTGAAGGAACGATTCCTATGGTTTCAGTACTTGGACCACAAATAGACTCATTAAAACCTGATCAAGCATCTTGCATGACGTGCGGCATTAAAACTCGTCAATGCTCAGATATTAAACTGTGTTTTTTAAGAAAAAAACCCAAAACCAGTTAAAGATCCAGTATGTCCACTTTCAAATTGATTAAATGGTGTCGTAAATCAAATTACCACAAAACAAAACAGGAGGCACAGAAATAAAAGGGTTCCTTAGAATAAAATTAAATTAGTATATTTACATTACTATAAAAATATTAATTGAGGATGAGCAGATGGATCGGTCTCCAGTGTTCTAGTGTTATCTGTACTTTCATTTGGTTTATATATAAAAAAAAGAAAAGAAAAAGAAACTGAAAAGTCTCAATTTCAAGTTCTCCACCTTAAAAAAAAAAAAAAGTTCTTTAAATCCAAGAGTCTTTGAACTTTGCATACATGGTGCGTGCATCCTGATGAGCATGTCTGCTAAGGCACTCAGACATCTTTCTTCTCCTCCCTTTCATGTGCTTTCACGTACATTTCTTCGTTCTTTCTCCCAGCACCGAGTCGTTAGCAACTGATCTCTGGTCCTAATGTGTCCTCCGTACAGTCAGCAGATCAGTCATGGCTCGTGATACGATTTCTCCTGAATCATGGCGCTCAGGATGTCGATTAGGTTGTCGAGGCCCCAGAGGTATCCGTCCTCACGGTTGCCCTCTTTCCATGGAGTGCGATGGTCGAGGCTCTGGTTCTCCGCAATAGGCACGGTCTTTCCGAAGTCGATCATCCAGACTCGCGCCAGGCCTGAGATGTCATGGACAAAGAGCAAAGAGCTGCCAACCACCTGCAGAAGCAAAACTATTATTAACTTCATTATTTTGTGTGTGTATTATATATATTTTTTTCTTTTTCATATTCTCTCTATTCTATCCATCTCTCCCCTCTCTCTCTCTATTCTATGCATCTCATCTCACACCTCTCTCTCTCTCTCTTATCCATCTCTCTCTCTCTCTTATCCATCTCTCTCTCTCTCTCTCTCTCTTATCCATCTCTCTCTCTCCCTCTCTCTCTCTCTCTCATCCATCTCTCTCTCTCTCTTATCCATCTCTCTCTCTCTCTCTCTCTCTTATCCATCTCTCTCTCTCTCTCTCTCTCTCTTCTCTCTCTCTCTCTCTCTCTCTCTCTCTCTCTCTCTCTCTCTCTCTCTCTCTTATCCATCTCTCTCTCTCTCTCTCTTATCCATCTCTCTCTCTCTCTTATCCATCTCTCTCTCTCTCTCTCTCTCTCTCTCTTATCCATCTCTCTCTCTCTCTCTCTCTCTCTCTCCTATCCATCTCTCTCTCTCCTATCCATCTCTCTCTCTCTCTCTCTTCTATCCATCTCTCTCTCTCTCTTCTATCCATCTCTCTCTCTCTCTCTCTCTTCTATCCATCTCTCTCTCTCTCTCTCTCTCTTCTATCCATCTCTCTCTCTCTCTCTCTCTATCCATCCTCTCATACACATTTATTCCATCTATCCATCCATCCATCCATCCATCCATCCAGTTCACTATTAATAGCTGAATTTTTGCCTGAACTGGTTAGTCTTATTTAAGTGTCCAGCTTGACAAACTAAAAGACAAATATGTACCTCATACGTACAAACAAATCTTTTTTATTTTTTGCCTCTAGAAGTTTGCTACCAAAATTCAAAAAAAAAAAAAAAAAACACCTCCCAAAAAAGGAATCTAAAGGTTTCCCCTGAGGTCAAGATTTAAGTTCTGTTTAAATTCAGCGTAGTATTTGTTTCGGTCACACCCATTGCTAACAGGTGCCTAAAAAAGTTAAACACACAGGCGTGCAATCTTCATAGGCAAACAATAGCAGTGGAACGTAGGGTTGGACGGAAGAGCTTAGTGCCTTTAAACATAGCGCAGTCATAAGATGCCACCTTTTACAACTCGGTTTGGGAAATGTTTACCCAGCTGAGTGGTGCATCTGCTCAGTCTACTGCACACTGCTGTTACTGTGAAATGGAAGCATCTAAGAGCAACAACAGCTGCAGAGCCACTGAGTGCAGAAGTACGTGGGTAAAAATGGCTAAAGATGCAGTCACTAAACGGCAAACTACCTCTGGAAACGTCAGCAGTGCATGAGAAGCGTCGCTAAAAAGATTTCCATGGCTGAGCAGCTGCACAGCAACCTAAAAAAAAAACCACTATATGCAATGCCAATTAAAGGCTGGAGTGGTGTAAAGAAACATTAACTGGGCTTTGAAATATGTTTTCAGAGGTGACTAATTTTTTCACTCTCCAGCAGTCTGATTGATCAATCTGAGAGCCAACAGTAATATTTTGTGGAGGAGGGGTTAATGGCGTGGATCTGCTTTTCAGGGTTTGAGCTTATTTGATGAGTAGAGCCGAGAATGGGACGTCTAAAAATCTTGTTTAGCTGTGATGTTCAGCATAGGAGGACTCACCTCATGTGTCCGGAAGAACTCGGATTTCTCCAGCACACCTCGCAGTTCGTCCAGCCTCAGTAAATAACTCCTCTGCCATGACGGCGCAAAAACCAAAACATTCACAAAATAAGAATTCATCCCAGGGCTGTGGAATTGACTTGAATAACACATCTGACGAAATCATTGAGTTGCATGGGGTTAATCTATTTAAACTTCTGAAACATATTCAGTAATTGTTAACCATCTGACTGAAGCAGACGTACCAGGAGCTGCGTGTTTCCATCCACAAAGTCCTCCAAGGCTTTCATAACCTGTTCTCTGTGCTTTGTCCTTTTAAAGTTGGTGTTGCAGGTGCCGTCGGCTTTCTGCGCAAAAAATAAATAAATAAATAAATTAAAAAAAGATTGTGTGAGAGATTGAAACTAGGTAACACGGTTTTACATGCATTGGTGCTTGGGCCGAATAAACAAGCTCATTAGATTGCACTAACCACAAAACCAGAGCGGCTGGAAAACATAATGGTCATTTGCAAGTGTCCCATCAGCCAGTTTCCATTTAGAGACAACTAAAGCGACGCTTTTTTACATATCTAGACCATGAGCCATCATTTGCCTACTGCACATGCACTATTCGTGTCACCGTTTCTAGTTCCTTTTTTTTTTAAACGCCGAAAAAAGATCGTACACAAATGAGACATTTTTCCTTTGAATTGTTTACAGCAATTAGCTTCTTAATAGACTGTTGAATTACTGACTCTGATTAGTCAGGTGTGGATTCATTTTCCATAACGAGTTGCAAGGCTGAAATCACACTATATGTTGTTATTTCCATAGCAACAGCTCGTACGCACAACAGCTTAAGCCGGACACTCTAAAAGTGTAATGTTGATATGGTGATGTTTATTTGGTATTTTGTAGTCTACACGTTTGAAGTCTCCAGTTTCAGTGCTGTGTAACAGTCAAAAGTAAAGCTCCAGCTTCTACTAATATGATGGGATTACAAACAAGCTGCGTTTGTTGTTACCATCAAGAGGAAAGGGGGAAAAAAAAAGAAAAAAAAAACCTGGATGACAGACTTCTGACTGATAATGAAATTCAAGTGATAACAGGAACTTTTGTTTGATGGATTATAAAGTAATGATTTCCACAGGCACCTACGCTGAAAGGTTTCTCGAGATATGATTTTACTTTTAAATACCAGGCAAGGCACCCGAGATTAGTCCCAAAGAAAACAGAGGAAACCTGAGCAACACCTCAACACAAACAAACCCTCATGAACAGAGCTGAATATCCAAAACTCTAGCCTCTGACTAATTGAAAAGATCAGCTCAAGCTGCATACGTGCGAGTGTGTTAAGAATATTTTCTTACCTTAATGCCCTCGATACGGAAGCCGAGTGTGGCCGTGGAACTGAGAGTTTCTCTCCACTGCATGTAGCGTGGTTTCAGAATGGCTTGCTGAGCCTTCTCTTCTGCGGTCGGGGCATCGGGGTCCACCGCCACCATCTTCTCATACATGTCCCTCCTCAATTTGGGCCGCTCACGAGCTTTCACCAGATCCTCCTCCAAATACGTTCTAGGGATGACACATGCCAAAAAAATAAAAATGTTACGAATTGAGGACATTGGTGCATGTAGAAGACTTTATTTAATTGAATTGTTTGACGTCTTTGGAAAAAGTCTCAAAAGTCAGTGCTTTTGTAAGAATTTGAAGTAATGCTGATGGGTATCAATTACATGGAAAAAAAATGTGAATCGCATCTCGATGCATAGTCAACGATACGATTCATATGAAGCAGCTTACTGATGCGATTCACCCCTGTTATGATGCAATGGAAAAATAAAAAAATTATGCAATTCAATATGCTCCACATAGTTCGCTTTTATTTCTTTGGTTTAGACAGACAGCAAAATCACAAGTTTACTTAAGTGCCTTTTAACTTGTGTTGTCTTTCACAAACAGGCCTTTGTAGTGCACCCCCCCCACCAAAATCGCTGCATAATTAATCAATGTACTATGTGACTAAGGATCCATCCAGTCATACTATATACAATATAAATTATGCAAGAAAAATACCCATCATCATTTCATTCATGAATAGTCAATAGTCCTTCATGTCCCATCACCCAATTATATTTTACTCCTCACTTATTGAATTTATTTTCTAGAACTTTCTCAGTGGTTATGTCATAATTCAAAAACTTCAGACTGCCAGTGTGCTTTGATCCTCTTTAATCTCACCTGCTGCCCATCTTGCAGTCCATGATCGATGGAGAATTGAAGTCAGCCAGCAGGTCGTCCATCAGGTTGTAGTCCTGATCGTCTTTCCTCACCACGCCGTAGTATCCTGGCACGTATGGCCTGAGCGAGTCGGTCATCAGCTGCTGCAGGCACTGCTGCTCGCACAAACAAAACTTCTTCATCAATCTGCCATATTCTCCAGCCTGGAAGTTACCTACAACAACAACAACAACAACCCAAAAAACAAACATGCTTGAGAAGCAGAATTACTTAAAAGGGCACCTAACAGTGCATGGGATCAAAAAAACAAAAACAACAAAAAACCCAGTCACCCCAACACATTGGTCTCACATCTAATGAAAGTTGTGTTTTTGGCAGTTTTTTTTCTCACAGATGTGGCTGGCTTGCCCAATGTAAATGTATTTGAGGAAGTTCTTCCTCTTGCGCACATACTAATCTTCGACGCAATCATATCGGTTAAAAAAAAACAAAACAAAAACTTTCTAAACACGACCAAATGATAGCTTTCTACCCAACAATTACACTTAATATTTGGAATTGTTTGGTGAACTTAATGTGAGGTACAAATATGTAAAAACATTGGCATTACTGGTATGGCAGCATTTTATTGGAAACCGTAGATAATATCTTAGTGACTACTGTTACTAAAAGTAACTGTTCTCTGTTACTAAGCATACAACTCCTATGTAATACGATGATACAGGACTTTCAAAAGAACTTATATTTTGCACATAGTAATTTAACATTAACTATTTGAATATATAACCATCAACATGTACATTTCCTACTTATCTCTCTGAGCACATTTCCCTGTAAGTCCTTTGTAAATACAGTGGAAGTGGTAAAGCGTTGGTAAGTTCTGCACATGGTAAGTAAACTAACTATTCATGTGACTTTTCTCGTTAATAATATTTACATTTTACTATGTAGTAGCTACTCAAATATCCACTGAAGTGCTATTTACTTAAACTGGCAATCATCTCATTGAAGTTGAGTGAGATCAGGATTGTGTAAACGTGTAGAGACAGAACATGCATCCTCTAGTGAGAAAAATGTGTCTTTTCATTTATACATCAATTTCTGAAGTAAAATGGACTGGAAAATACCACATTTTTAAGCATTACGATGTCAATTACTTCCACATTTAATGCCACATTCCCTTTACATATTACTTACTGTAAAATTAAGTGTTGGTGAGTTTTCCACCCTGTTCTCAAACTAGAGTGCCTCCTTTCCAATAATCTAGATTACTAGATAATATTTTGTTTGATTTTAATCCTGTTTCCTTTTTTTTTTTTTTCCTGGGAAATAGCAGCGTTTGCAGGTGAACGTGTTTATCTTCCTGTCTGGAGATGAATTATTGTTCAGCAGGTGCGTGACGCTTCTGTTGCAGTGCATCCCAAGTAGATTTCAACCCTAAGGCAATGAAATGTTTACGATTGCCGAGCCGGTTCCTATTCTTAAGAATTTGTATTTTCTGTGGAAACGGGTAACTGATTACTCCATATTCAGTATTAAATAAGAATTTTTTTTTATAATATATATATTTTTAGCTACATTTTACTGTAATTCTACTTAATTTAGGATTACTATTCTATTTTAATGATGGATTTTATGGTTACTTTATTACTTATTTAAAAAAAAAAAAAAANNNNTTAATGAGGGTTTTTTTGTTTATTTTTTTATTTATTTAAAAAAAAAAAAAAAAAAAGTATTTACAGTCTCAATTACTTTATATTACTCAAACACACACACACACACACACACACACAATTAAAATTGTCTATAAAACAAGCATTTCCCTAAAAAGTCCTGATTTGCCTTTTCTCATCGTTACTCCTTGTTAAAAATAAAACCATTTCCCACTTTGAGATTTTTCTTATTATGTGGGACTACATAGACAAGTTCTTTTAAATACACAATGCCACTGCTTGCTCACATCTGTAAAAAGAAGAGTGGAAGTGGGATTGAGAAAGGACATGATGTTGAGGTAGTACCTGCGTGGCCGGCTAACTGCACCCATGGGTAGTGCTTCTTATAGGACACCATGAAGGGTGTGATGTGCACCATGCTTTTTAGCTTTCTCCACGATCTTGACTAAAGGAAAAAAACAAAACAAACACAAAACAGAAATTTTTAGACATTGTAATGACAGGATACTTTGCAGAGTTGTGTGTGTGTGGTTTGTTAAGTCCTGCGTGAAGCAACAGTTTGAGTGAGTGAACCTGGCAGAGGTCTGTATTTACTGTGTCCGAGTGAAAGGATGCAGATCCACCAGAGTGCTCTAACCGTAAACACACTCACAGCTGGAGGCTTTACTGTAACACACATCACTGCTGTGTGTCCGATCAAACATTGACCAGCCAGTTTGAGTTTCTGTACACAACACTGCCACTGAGTCGATTTCCCAGGGCTGGGAACAAAAGCGTCTGTACTCACACACACTTTATCTCGGACATGACGACAAAAGAGAAAAGGAAAAAAAGGCACGACGCGTTTCAGGACACTGCGGTATCGATTACTTGCAAATGATTACTTCAGGCAGCGATTACGTGTGAGGAAATAACCGCTGATTGTGTTTGTGTGTGCATGTGTGTTAGTCCGAATGAAGGTCCCAGTTCAGGTTTTAAGTCACACAGCTCATTTGAAAAAAAAGTTCAATCCATGTGTGCCTTAGTGGCTCAACCAGTTCACTATATTGCAACACAAAGGCCACAAGGGGTTGAGAAGAAACGCATGAAGAGACTACAGGCCTTCCGCAAATTTATGAAGAAAGTCACTGTCCTTTGGACAGTTTGCGTCAAACAAACCACCGACTATACGACCCCAAAACAAACAAACATTCAAACACACAATGTTCCCATGTAAAGTGCTGGACTGCTTCTTTGTTTAAAAATTGTGAAATATTCATTTACTTTGTTAAATACCATTACTGCAGGTGTCTAAGTCACCACACAGACCAGATCTGGTGCCCAAATCCACAAAAAAAAAAAAAAAAGTATAAATAATAAAACAAAAGTACATACAATGCCTGTGAAGTGTGGAAATGTTTATTCAGCTTATATGCAGCAATCTAGTTAAGAGCCAAAAACACCGCAATCGACAGTGAATGACTTAAGCTCTGTAGACAGGAGTCCAAATTTGACAGTCTCTTTTACAGAAGAACTTAGACAGAACAGATGATATCAGACTGAATCAATGGCAAAAAAAATAAACATTCTAGACATTGTAATGACAGGATACTTTGCCGAGTTGTTGTGTGTGTGTGTGTGGTTTGTTCAGTCCTGCAGGAAGCAGCTGTTTGAGTGAATGAACATGGCAGAGGTCTGTATTTACTGTGTCCGAATGAAAGAATGCAGATCTACCAGAGTGCTCTAACCGTAAACACTCCCACAGCTGGAGTCTTTACAGTACCGACACTGAACTTATGTAAAACAGAGAACAGGGGAGATGTTATCAGACTGCATCACACCCACAATCAAACATGAAAGTTTTGGAGCAGTGAAAGTTTGGAGATTTATATTCTATACTTTAACAACATGCAATTCTGTCTGGACTGCAGCAAACTGGAACAGACCTCAACATAAACCAAGACGATGAGCCAAAGCGTACGTCCAAGCTCCTCAAGTGTTTAGATAGCAAACAGTCGACTGGAGTGAGACCCATTATAAAATAGCCTGGCCAGTAACCGCACCTAAATCCTGCTCAGGGTTGAACTGGATTTAAGGTCAGAAAGAAATCTCCAACTAGTGGAGATCCAACTGGAAACTTTTACAAGAGGAATGGTAAAGTATTTCAGCTGAAATTTCAGAGAAACGAACTGTCCAGATGTTGAGTGTGTGTAAATCTGTTATGCTTATTCAAGATTTTTTTTTATAAAAAAAGTGAAACTGCACATTTATATATTTGTTTGGTCAAAGTAAATAAACACAAGAAACATACTTGTGCCTCGCAAAAAAAACCCAAATGTTTCGAGTTTTGAATATTAAGAAGTTAATCTCTGAATATTACAAGGAATCAAAAATGTTACAAATGCATAAGATTATTATAACTACAGTAAAAAGAAGAATGAACTAGAGTTACGTCATGGTTACAAAACTTAAAGCGAAATAATATTTTCACTACTAACACACACCTAATCTTTTGAAATGAAAGAATGAAGGAAAAAAAATAAAAAAATAAATCAGTGAAAGTGATGCACTGCAGTGATTTGTAGCGACCACAGCTCTCATAAAAACAACTCTCCAGGTATATTTATGTACACAAATTATTTTACTATTAATACAATAAAAATCAACCACATAGCAATGTACTGCTCCTACACACACTTGCAGAGCCTCTCCCTCCTACTGTATGTGGGCATAAAACCTCACACACACACTTACAGCAGAACACTCAAGGCTTGCATAATAACAATGGCGTGCTCGTGGACACGCCTACACACTTCTGAAATCTTCCACATGCTGGTCGGATTTTTTCATTTTTTTCCTCTTCAAACACGTCACATGCTCCAATACAACTTTTCTTACATAAAGACACACACACACACACACACACACACAAACCAGTTTATTAATACGGACTAGTCATTGTATGATTAACAGTTGTTCACAGTGCAGGTCACGGCACTCACCTCTGTACTGTTTAGAAGTGTGTAAATGAGGGGGGTATTAGAGTCAGTGTGTTTCAGAATTAAAAACAGAAGCGACGAGTGTGTGTGTGTGTGTGTGTGTGTGTGTGTGTGTGTGTGTGTGTGTGTGTGTGCGTGCACACCACATCTGAGCTCCTGCATGTATATTTCTCCTTTATTTAACTCCTGTGTTTGACCTGTCATGCTAATCTAATCACTAGTCATTCATTCAAGATAACACAAAGCCTTTTCACCTACTGTATGTGGGCATAAAAATAAAAAAAAAAAACAAAGAAAAAGAATAAACCTTCCAAAAAACACCCCTTGTCAGTTTCCACTAACGATTTGAAAACGTTACAGCTCCATCTCCACCTGTGACGAGGCCCTCACCCAGAAAACTCCTGAGAATCGGGAATTTTGTATAATAGTTTGTAGAATACATGTCTCCTTCCACAAAACATCACATCAACAGACCGTTAAAAGCAGAATCTGCTATGGAAGTCCCTGTGAAAAAAAGCGTTACTATAGAAACAATGTGTTCAGGGGAGTAGATTCATATATCTCAGTCAGCATACGGTCAGAGCTTCCGTTCCAGAAAGCAACTTCTGACAACAAGGATCAAGATTTCCCCAACAGTCGCTTACCCCAAACACATGCGTGCACACACACACACACACACACACACACGCGTGCATAATTACATACATCTTTTTCCTTCTTAATCGTCATCCCCTGCCATTACTGAATGACGAACCCAGTCAACAGCTGTCTTGCTGAATTCGGCGCCAGCACAAGATTCCACTCCAGAGGTCAAAGCTGTTATTCAGAGCAGCTGTTTCGCAAAAACAGGAAGATCTGTGTGAGGGGCTTGAATCCTGAGTGCAAGTCATGTGACCATGCAGCTCAACTGCGCACATAAAACGTACAGCTCCAAACCTGACTGGCTTTTCACAGCAAACACGCCTTGCTCACACGTTACCTCTTTACTGGAGGTACTGAACCCTAATATTGTAACAAATCTTTTTATTCACGTATTATGCAAATTGTAATAAGAAAAAAAAAAGGGACAATATCCATAATGCCTCAGAAATGTTGCAATCATTTAAGGTACTAAACAGCATCAGTTTTTAATTGAATAATTGGCTATGAGTGAAAGTCAAATTAACCTTGTATAAGACTGGGTCGGGTTCTGTCTGAGGAAGCGTCGTGTTTGTACTGTGACATTCTGAAGAACATCATGCCCTCCCTCACGAACCGCAGTTTTTCCCCCCAACATAACAGCCTTGCTGAGGAAGCTGAAGGTGATGAAGTGGCCAAATATGTCTCCAGACCTGAACCCTATTGAGCAACTGTGGGGAATCCTCAAGCTGAAGGTGAAGAAGCACCATGTGTCTGACTGATGTCCTTGTGAAGGAGTGGAATTCCATGCCCAGGAGGATTAAGGCAACACACACACACACACACACACGCACACACAACCCCCGGCTGAACTCACACTTACACGACTAAAGTGTGATCTAAAGTGTGATATCCAGTTTGCTGAACAGATGGAATAATGTTTTATTTGCTGATGTTTCAGTCTTTAAGACTTTAAGCTGAGGGAGGATTCGTCCCCACCCACTGCTAAATCCTTGTGTGTGTTGACTTGTTCTACCCTTTTTCCACTCCTCCTACTCTCTACCCCCAGTCTCCCCACATCCAAAAATGTCCTTTACGTCTTTCTCTGATCACTCAAACATGTACGAGATCGCAGGCAGCAAACCGGACAACTACAGTGTTCACGTTTCGAGTGAGAGAGCCACACCGATCCCATTCCTTTCGCATTTGTGAGATTTCCTCTACTGTCTGGAAGAATAAGGTGGAGGTTAAGGCACAGCTTAATTACAGTGCCTAAGAGCTTGATAATATCACCAACCACATCACATGCTCACGTTTACATGCATTAGTATGCGGTGTCTTATTCTTTTTGTGGTGTGTGTGCGCGCGTGTTGGGGGTTGTTAAGCAAAAAGAGCAGAACTTTCCCTACGCCCAGTGTAGTCTTTTCTATCAAAACAACTGAAGGAGGGGGAAACTGCGATGAGGCAGAAATTAATAATATGGGGTTGGGCATGGGGAATTTGACAGACCTTCTAACAATTTAAAGAGAAAATAAAACAGAAAGAAAGAAGGGTGAAGGGGAACAACAACAACAACCTGTCACACCATATATGGCTTCAAAGAAGGCAAGTGACACAAGGAAACTCCCACTATTCAATTTTCCATGACACGCTGTTTGAACACGCCGTTTGACTGAAGGGCCGCTGTTGGCGTGTCTATGCAAGTCTGCAGGTGGCGGAAATATAAGAAAGTTGGGTCACGTTGGTCTACAGCTCGCAGCATCAATAGGAAGAAGGCAAGAAACCGCTAAACAGGCCAGGGGTTATCAACACATGATTTACTGATAAGACACAATGCAGACAATGATATGGACCTGGACAAGACTGCTTTCTAGCATGCATTCGTGTGTGCACGCATGCAAGGAGAGAGAATAAAAAAAAATAAAAAGAAAGAAGTGTTTTTCAAAATGACACCTTCCTGTACTTGCACCACGTGTTACCTCTCTGCACTGCAGCTACACCACAAACAATAAGGGAACAAAAAACACAAGCTGTTGTCTCTGCAAAACTCTGACATAGGACTTTAAAAACATGAAATCTACCTCACAGTTCAAAAGAGAGAAAGACAAAACAACTGGGTTATGCAGTGAAACATAACATTACACACATACATAAACATAAATTACATTTAAATAGTTGTAAACTACTAGTACGAGCGACAAGATACCAAGACTGACATGGCCAGGTGAAAATATAATTTATTAGTTTTATTATAAATAAAAATATAAATCAAAATGACAAGGTTACAGTCCGATTGTGCAGCAATTCCTGCTGTATTTTTGTGTACACACACACACTGCATTTTACCATTTATACTCACATCTGATGTTGTGGAACATGGTCATAAAAATACCTAGTTCCTGTTATTCAGTTTAGAGCTGTTATAATTACACTGGTTTCCCCACCTAATGCTTTTTCTCTCTCTCATCCAGTTAACATGACTTACAAATAATAAAAACTTCTACGATACTAAGAAACGTCTGCACATTAAAAAAAACTTCTTCATTTCTCACTGTTAGCAAAAGCACAGAACTTTTAAAAACTTTTTTTTTTAAACCCATTACCTGTTTATTTCATGTCCACTATTAAATCTCCTCAGTAAGACTATAGACGCGCCAACGTATTGCACTTCAACATAAAATTCCTGAAAATCCACAATTAAAGTATTGATTTTAGAAACTTTGAACGGTCAGCATTAAGAACTCAGTACTTCAGTGCTGTAGGATCAGTGAAGGAACGAGTCGACTGACAAAGGTCAATTCAGACTTTAAAATAAAATACAAATTGTTTTAAAAAATATTCAAAGCGAATAAAAATTATTTTTCAAATTACGTTAACTGGCACAAATCTTTGTATAATGAATGTAAAATATTTGGTTCTTTTGTTTGGAAATACACTTATGTTTGAGCGACACTGGATGGATCAATTACATTCCTGATGCATGGAATTAAATTTTAAATAAAAATACTTTCCAAGAAACTGAATCTCTTGTGTCGAGGTGTCAGACGGCCTTCGCTCCAAATACATTTTGTAACTGAAGACTGACGATTCCGGTTTTAATTGCTGCGTCGGTTTACAGATCGCCTGGCGAACGAGACCTCCTTGGTCATTGTTCGTGGCGTGTAGATCGAGCAGGTCCGAATTACTGACAGGAACTGCTTGCGTATATGGTGGAAAGTCACATCAATAATTGAGATGAGATCATGCAGGAAGAGGAATGTGAACAGTCAGAACAGAGAGAGATCAGACCTGCTGTGCTGTGGAATTACGTGATTTTTGCTCCTAGAAATTGTTTGTCTAATAGAAAATTAGCGAAAAGAAGGAATCGGCTTTTCCCCTCCCCTAGAACAACAATTCAAAAAAGGCACACATAATATTTAATAACATGAATCGACTTGAGCCTAAATAATAAACGAACAGTGAACCAATGAAATGCAAGCAAAACAAACAAAACCCGATTCCTAATTAGGGTCATAAAAAAAACGGACGTTATTTTGGACGAACACCGTTACGGCTCACAATTAAAGCGTTTGTTTCACGCTTCCTTCTCTATTCACACAGGCCCCGACAGTGGATTTGCACATATTCCAAAACACATTACATAACTATTAAGCAATTGAGCAATTTCATTTGCATGATCTTCTGCCGAGTTTTAGGAAAATTTACAGAAAATTAAATCTCCAGCTCCTGACTCACACAAGTAATAAAGTATCACAGACGCACACTAATCCCACAAACATTCTCATATCCTCAAGCAGGCCTTCGTGCATCTTCAGGAAATACCGCAGCGAGCAATTTCTGAATACGTGAATAATTTATTCAATTGGAACAATAAAGAAAGTCAGCACAGTGCGGGAAAGGCCACTCTCAAATGACCGCTGTTGACCTTAAACACGACCGTTTATGATTTTACGAGACACAATACGATACACAGCCCTCGAATCAAGGTTGCTCCGGGAGTACAGACTGAACTTGTGTTGTGTAGCAGAGGATGATACAGAAAACACAGCATTGTGTTCAGAGTGAAGAGATAGCGATAGAGCTACGATTACGCTCCTCACACAGTAAACACTGCCCAGCCCTGCATGCTATCGCTGTTTGGGTGAGACTAATCCCTGACCCTTGACCCCAAAAGCTGCTTAACTGCATAGTTATAAAGTCAGATTGTAATTCCCATAGAGTTCCTTTTTTTTTTCCCCTCCTGCATCTGAACTCCCGTCTGTAAAATGGTTCGCTTCTCAAGAGTCATCTGACATTTCCCCCCGTCTATTTGTCACTCGGCCCAGAACTTCGAAAATGTTCCAAGAGTCAACGCTTTGGCGTTTAGGCCACGAGTTACTCATCACTGAATGATTCTATTTTTCATTTCGAGCTCATCACATGACAAAAATGGGCATTGTGGTTCACTGTATTAGGGATGTAAATGAATAGGAAAAAAAAAAAATTATTCACACACAAAAACAAAAAACAAAAGGAACATACAAATATGATGCCTGCTAATGTTCTCCCCCTCCTGAACACGGTCTTTCTGAACTCTAAAACAAATCATAATTACTAATCAGACATCTACAACTTTCCTAATTTTTAGGAAATAAACACTGTTCCAATACAGTGACTCAGATAATCACATTAGACGGAACACTTTCCAGAAAAGTGCACCAGACGTCTGACTGAAGCCACTCATCAACTCTAGTACAGATATTCAAATAGTTGATCAGATACGTTTGGTTGACACTTAAGAACAGTTTAGAAAGCTTTGAATGAGGGTGATGCCCAGCGGGAAACATTTACTACGAAGGGGTATTTCTAGGAAAATGACGACAACCCCTGTTTTTCTAAGCAACTGTTTGACTTGGCAGCTTGTAGAGACATAAAGCCTCAGTTTGTGTGCACACCAGTGGGAAGAACGAGGCGGATGAATCCCACTGTGTGCACACAAAAAAAAAAAAAAAAACAGCTGTCTGTTGTGGGTCATTATGCTAATGATTGTTATACGGTGAATCAGACAGTGTGTGCGGTTTGTGTTCGGGCATTGGTTCTGCGACAGACTGTGAGATTAGTGTGTGTACTGTGGAGCAGAAATGTAGGCAGCAAGTGGGAGTGACATGTCTCACCTGATGGTGATGATGATGGGATGACATGCTGTGTAAACAATGTACACTGATTTCACTTCCCTCTACTGTAAAATGTGTATTATTGCCATCATCATCATCATCATCATCGCACCAGATTCAGAGCCTATCCCAGGAACACTGAAGAATAAACACACACCCTGGATGAAACCTCAGTCTATCTAAAAATCACACCTAAGGGGACACTCCATGTCCCCAATCCAAATATGCACATTTCTAGGAAGTGTGGAGGAAACCATAAAACCCTGAGTGAAGCCAAGCAGAAACACAAGAACCAAAAGTCCCACCCACAGCCATCCACACACACACACACACACACACACACACACACACGCTGTCATTTATTCCTCCATTGTGTGTTATGAAAACAGAAAGAAGCACTCATGAGGAAAGTCTGACATGAGTTGCTCTCAGGAGATAAAATGAGGCACTCCTGAGCCAAAAACAAAAGTGCAAATAGAAAGACTGTACTTTGAAGAAAGAAAGAAAAAAGACATTTTGTGGCTTTAACATTTTTGCATAAATGAAAGCATGTGGTGATTGTAAACTCATGCAACGATCAGTAGTAATGACAGACCCCCCCACACGTCCACACTCACCCGGGACAGCGCATTCGGACTGCCGAAAGACACGTGCGTGCTGGGGGACAGGCTGGTGGGCTCGACGTCGCTCCCGGTTATGTCATCCTCAGACTCCTCGAACGAGGACGCGGATGAGAGTCCAGCCGAGGACGAGCTGGAGAGCTTGCGAAGCGAGACGCGTGGGGTAGGGGAGCCTCCACACCCACTGTCCGAGTACGGAGACTCGTGGCCGGGCTGCAGGTCCAGCGACAAGGCGCCGAAGCTCAGCGGGTACTCGGCGACCTCCACGTCCTCCGGTTGACTCGGACTCGGATCGTGGGTCACAATGAGTCTCGGAATGGTCCCGGGGAACCCGTGGTACTCCATTAAACCTTCGCCATGGACGTATTCCTGTTCGGGAGAGATCAGCTCGTGATCAGAGTTCTCGCTTCGGCGCGGTGAAGACGTCTGGACGGCCGGTGGAGTTTTGGTGTGGAGATGTGAAGGAACGAGGAGTCTGCTCGTTATATAAGAGCGAATCTGCGGCTCTGGTTTGATGGTTGGATGATTGTCTTCTGGGAATGGACCAGAGTGGATCGGAGTGAACAGCCGAAACGCTCCTGTGCCATCGAAACCAATAGCAACTCTTTCTCGGGGTTCTTCCATGTTCAGAGCTGAGCTGCACCACTCATGGTTCTTCTCCTGCTCCTCCGCAGCTGCTCGCTCTCCGCGTTTGGAGTCGCTCTTATCATCCCACTCGACGCTACTGAAGCTCGCGTCGATGGCTACATTTGTTCCCTCGCTCGAAATCCCTTCAAAGTTGACGACAGAACGGCCGGAAGTCCGCGCGTCACCAGGGGCGGCGGTTCGGTCCGTATCCGAGCCTCTTCCACTATCCAGCGACTTCCTCTGTCCGTCTAACTGCGCGTGCTCCTCCAACACGCTCTCGAACGCGTGACGCCTGTACGACTCAAGCCTCGGGAGCTGCTCGTTTTTCATTGAATTCTTGTCCGACCGGTGGCTCCTGATCCCCAAACACCCAGAGCCGCACACTTGTATCGCTTTCCTTCTCGCGTTTCCGCTCCCCCGGACTGAAGGCGCTGTCGAGTACGACACCGCGCATAGAGAATGCGATTGACCCATCCTGCGTGCCGTAGTCCACATCAATCAGCCTCTGCCTTTAACTCTGTCCGGATACCAAACAGCTTCCTATTGGGCACATAGTGCACTAAGTAGTGTGTGACTGTGTGTGTACTACCCACTGTTTATAAACCACTATAGTGCACACATGTAGGAAGTGAAAAGACGTTTGTATCGCAGCCTTTGTCGCCACACCCAATTTTCTTTCACCCAACGCTTTTCTTTCATTATCTTTCTGTTTTTCTTTTTTTGTAGGATTTCTTATGTGACGCAGAGAGCTGGAAAGTGTGTCATTTAATTTCCTGCATGATGAAATACTTGGGACTGGAACAAGTTTTTTTTTTTTTTGTATAGAAATTTTCAATCAATCAATCAATCAATACATCAATCAATCAATCAATCAATCAATCAATCAAGTCAAGTTTATTTCTATTGCACTTTTCACAACAGACATTGTCTCAAAGCAGCTTTACAGAATTTAACAGTTAAGGTGAACGATGTGTGTTTATCCCTGATAATCAGCCATGGTGACTGTGACAAGGAAAAACCCCCTTAGATGTTATGAGCAAGAAACCTTGAGAGGAACCAGACTCAAAATGGAAACCCATCATAAATCTATCAACAATACAGAACACTGGAGAGTGAGAACTAACATGAGTACTGGAGTATAAGATTATAAGTTATGATCTTTCTACAGTCTTCTACAGTCTTTATGGTTATAAAACTAGGAGCTACTGAGCAACTCATAAAACAGCTCAACATTTGTGATCATCACAGATCCAACACCAGCTCCTCCATGCCAGAGCCTTTAAACACTCCAGGAGGTCCAGTGTCAAAACTCCACACATGAAGTGAGATCAATCAATCAATCATTAAACAAGTCAATCAATTAACCAGCCAACCAGTCAATAAGTATATCAACCAATGACTTCATTAAATCTTTCATGTGTTAATTCATATTTAATAATAATTTGTACATTACATAATAAACATTATTTCCCCAAATTAATGTATTCTATATTCTGGATAAGGCTATAACCCCACTATAAAACTATAACTCCTGTACATGTGTACTGAGTGTACATATAAAATATCCACACCTTCTTTACAGCTGTACCCCATAAACACCTATAAACCACATGAGACCTTTAATCAGAGTCTTTTATGGACACAGTAAAATCATATCAGTCTCTCTGATAGTTTGTGAAAAGTCCATCCAAATACTGGCCTGAATATCTAGGATCAAGTTGCCAAAATCCTCACCTGTCTGGGGTTTGTCTCCCTCTTGTGAAGTTAACTGTATGTTGTACAGTCACCCTCACACCTACCTCACACACTCACACACATGTCATAACAATAACACTGAAACTTGTGGAAAATTGCAGATCATAAATTTTGTTTGTGTCAGCACAGTGATCTGAATGAAACATATCTGTATTACGAGGTCCTTTATTTTTTACCCTACTAGTGTTTAGAAACAAATATGTTGTACCACAATAAGTGCTTAAGTTTGCTAATAATATACATGATAACCAAATCTTGACTAAAATTTTTGGGTTGTTTACACTAACAGATATGTAGCATGGATTCACAAACACTGACTAGCACCCTATTTATCATACCCTCTCTTCAGCTTTAACCTTTATATCGATCTTAGCTCAATGACTAACGTGCCAAAACATCACAACAAATAGGAATGATCTGAAACCTTAAACTGTTTCTTAAAAACATGTTTAAGGTGTCATTACCTCATAAATAAGTTTCCTAAATCAGCATGTCACACTGTGTGTTTATTGTATAACACATTAGCCCATAATTACAGTTTAGTTTGTTTTATCCTACAGGTTTCATTCTATACTTTCATCTGCATTACAGTGAGCACTGACAAACGATGTTAGAAAAGAACAGTTTGTCCTGATGAATGTGTCCAAACCACAGCAGAGAAGGAAGCCAAGTGCAATTTCTCCCCAAGCTGAATGTTCTCTAACAGACATGTTTAATCATGTAGAACAACGTGATCCACAGAAACGACGCACATGCCGAGATTGTCGAACATTCCTGGGAATGAGAATTGGGACTTAGGGTTAGGGTTCATTAATCAAAGAGTTGAGAAACAACAGAAATGTAATATTTTTACATGCACACACACACACACACACACACACACACACACACACACACACACACACACACACACACACACACACACACTGTAAGATCTCATCACTCTCTTTTACATACACTTGATATCACTCTGCTTCTTTCTAAATCTAGAAACGAAATACCTGTCAACAAATTGACCATGATCCTAAACTTTCCTCTGCACTCACTCTCAGGATCACATTCGATCCGGAGCCAGGATTTGAATCTTTACCTCACGCCCAGTGTGCACAATACTAGCTCCGGGTCGACCTGAATAGGATGCTTGTCTATTACAAGGGAAAATATACAAACATTCACACACTCATTTGCAATTTAGGAGAATTTATTTAGTTAATGCTCTTACTGCCATGTTTTTCTGGGGAACCTGGATGAAACTCACACAGACATGGATCTCATACATACAATCAGAATTAGAATCAGAATCAGAATCAGAAATAGCTTTATTACCAAGTATGCTTACACACACACACACACACACAAAGAATTTGACTTGGCGTCAGAAGCTTCCAGTGCAGGAGAAAGTACAGACATAATATTACACAATAGTAAACCAGACAATTAAATAATGCAATATATATATATATATATATTGCATTATATATATATATATATTATATATAAAGAACTCGGTTATCTCGACCTCAGTTACCTTGACAACCCTATTAAGTCAACGTTTTTAAAGTGGAACCGCCAAATTCTCATACCGGGATACTCATGCGCGATAACATGACCGCCGTGAACCAACATATACCAACAATAACGGACAGTGAGAGTGTGGAAGTTTAAATAGGAGCTGGTGATGATGATAAACCAGCACCATATGTGTGCGATTGAAGCGGAGCTTCAGAGAAAGCAGCCGAGAAAACACCTGACACGCTGAAGGGGGCCGAAGGGGGCGTGGCAGGTGGATTCCTGACAGATAAACATGTACTGTATGTATTTTTATAGCATGCCTTCATCAAACAAATCGCAGCAACGCTGTTGTGTAAAAAAAAAAAAAACTTCAAAAACACGTGCATGCACATTCTCATTTATTAACGCACATCATGTACATAAAGAAATTTCAAGCACGTTAATATACTGCC
>MU551596.1:2043935-2065892 GCA_024362625.1 Silurus asotus | reverse complement strand
ATTATTATTATTATTATTATTATTATTATTATTATTATTATTATTATTATAGTTCCTTAACTTGTCACATGCTAAATAACTTAAGATGACTAAATTTGAGTTATAGCCACTAAAATCTTTCTTAATTTGACATTTCTGGGGGTCTCGGGAATAGTTTACAGATTTGCATTTAACATAAACATTTATAAAACCCTGTCTGACTAACATCTGACCACTGCACTGAAATTGTTAAAAATGCTTCACAAACACCCTTCTGTTTATCCTTCTATTATTTAGTCACATATAGGAATGTTATATTTGTCTTGAAATACAGAACTGTGTTGCCAGAACGGAAAGGCACATATTTCCAATAATTCAAGCAAGACAACATATTGTAGGGGCGGCTGCTTTATTCTGCCATCTTACTGACCCTTTCATGCCGTTCCTGCACTAAAACTAAGGTTCATTCTTTCGTCTTTGCTCACATAGTTACTGCTCACGCACACACACACACACACACACACACACACACACACACACACACACACACACACACACACACACACACACACTTAATCAGATGTCCTTTTTAATTACTATAAAAAGAGCAATAGCACTTCCAATGTTACTATTAAACACATTTTTAACAAAACTATAATAAAGTACTGTATACAGCACAGGGTCAGAGTACAAGTTTGAATTTTTTCTCTTGTAAAATTTTAGTAAAGGCAACATCATTGTGTCTTTTTCCTACAGCGGCAAAGGAAATAGATTGAAAGGCTGGGGGTGGGCCTGGGCTTTGGACATACCATCCCTTAATGTATTCAATCCTTTTGTAAGAAACAAATGCACCATGCAATAATGGGGAGAGAAAGGGGCAAAGAAAGAGAAGATCTAGGGTGGTGGGAGGCACAAGAGGAAACACGGATTCCCATCCTCAAACCGGACAACCTGCTTCCCTCTCAGCACCTTTGCTGTTACAGCTGTGTGCTTCCTCGAACTTTTTAATTCATTTAAAACCTCAGCAAAAGAGTGTGCTGTCTGCTTGTGGGTGTGAAAAACCATGGACATTTTATATGTGGGTTTATGAGTTTCCTGATCAGTGAAGTAACAACACACCCCTCGAACTGGAGCTCAGACAGTCATCAGATCATTGAAGAATAAAGATCAGAAGAGACAATGACTGGTAAGATTTGGAATTATGGCATGTTGTATTGAGTGTTAATGTAAAAGCAAGTCCACTTTATTATTGTTTATATGTGAATATTGGTATAGGCATCTGTAAATGGTATAAAAAACAAAATTAGCACATTTTCTACAAGTCAGAGCCAGTAGCTGTAAATTTTGTAAAAAAAAAAATTAAATATATAGAATAAAAAGATTTCCGATAATGTTAAAAAAATATTTTCTGTAAAAGTTAGTTATACTGTGTACACACACACACACACACACACACACACACACACACACATAAATATATATAACCACTAGAAATAAATCTGCATGTGACTTGAAACAATACTTGAAATAATTTTCTGAATTTCAAGTTTTAAGTTTTGTTTGTCATAAGTACAGATGTCAGTAAGATTTTGTACAATGATATTCTTCAGTAAATATTAAACATTCTTAATACTATATGTAGTCAATATCCAATACCATTTCCCTTTCCTTGCAAATACAATTATTTACATAAATGTTAATTTATGCATATTATTTCCGGGCAAATTGTCTGAGAGTTGCACACACACACACACACACACACACACACACACACACACACACACACACACACACACACACACACACCTTTGACTGCAAGTTCTGCATCTACAAAATGGAATTGCAAAAGAAATGCTTCAACAAATCTACAGTTACTGGATGCATATATTGACTTGCATGCTATAATATACACACATCTTTCAACAATTCAAAGTTGACAACAGATTAATATACAGGCCAGTTCACATATATTTTTTTGCTGTGTCTTACACTCTGATTCTCACCACATCCTGTAGAAACCTGTCTGAACCGCACGGTAACAAAGAAACCATGAAAACAATCATCAAGAATAAAATGCCTTTTGAATCTAAATACCTTCTGCAAAAGCATTACAATGTCTCCTTTGGGTATCATTTTGTGACTAAAATATTATTTACCTACATTCTATTTATAAAACATTTGTTATTTCTGTACTTAAGTTAATTTTTTTTTAGTATTTAATAGTACTTCCTGCACCAAACATTTTTTTTTACTACTTTTTAAAGAATAATTCCTGACTTTCCAGCAACCTCCCAGCTAATCTGCATTTCCCAAAAGATCCCAAAACATCTGTTTAAAGCTGGTGTGTAATCAACCTCTGAATATAAGGAACTTTCCCTCCATATTTATTTTTATTCATAAAGTGAAATTCTGTGTATGAGATCACTTTAATCGATCCTGTATGATTATTTGTAAGATTATTATTCCATGTAGTTCATCTTAATTGAAATTTAAAGATCTTTTTTTTTAACAATATAAGCACTGGTAAATACTCATCAATAAACTTAGACAGACTTTAAAGTAAAGTACATGTTTTGATATATGATTCTTTCCTGTACATGATTGCTATCTTTATTTTTTTACACAGCAGATGATTTTGGAGATTAAAAGTCACTGCTGAAATGAATATAATGGGTAGCATCAGTGTGTTTATTCTGCTGATTCACTACACACCTATGTGCTGGACTTTCCTGCCCGACTTCTGGTCTCGTGTGCTGACGATGTCGTGGGACTCTTATACACACCAGTACATGACAAAGCAGGCTCTACACAATGTCACCATGGAGACTATTGCCATGATGCCTGAGCACTTTGTAGTTCACGAGCAGGTACAGTATGTGCTGCAGGACAACATTACTCAATTATCAGGTTTAGCTTGTTCCTTTGGAAAAATGTCCTATTGAGCTTCATCAGAGTAGAGTGTCAATATAAACAGTATAGTTGTTTTAAGCTCCACTGAATTAATCACACAGAAGCTTTTTCCATTCATGAGGAATGTCCTGAGAGTTAGTGTGTATGTAAATGCTGGATGGGATCTGAATGAGACTAAAATCACTATTGGAGAAAATGTTAAATGTGATGCTTACTTAATTATGTTTTTAGTGTGAGCTTTGAGTCATTTTTAGCTCTTTATGTAACCCCTGAACATTCAACAACACACATTTTATTGTCTATAAAAAAATTTCTATTTCTAGCAAAAGTTGATATTGGCTCAAATAGCAGTCCCGAGCTTTGAATACATACACATTTTATGGACAGTTTTATACTATAAGAACAAATATGATCTTTACATAATTATCACCACACTTCATATTAAACAGTTACCCATTTTTGTGCAAATTCGATAAAACTAAACAATTACTAGATAAGCATTGAGTAATCTCATGTGCTTACTTTAAAATCAGGTTAACCTGGGTCGGCCATTTTGGATATCCATTGGTGAGGTAGTCCGTGCCAACGCTGAAATGGACTTCCAGAGTTCTACACGATCTGACCCGGTGTATCACTTTGATTCAGAGCAAGTCGAAGAAAGCATGAAGATGATGCGGGACTTTTGGAAGCAGGCAGTGCTGTTGACTCTGAAGAAGGATTACCAGGGAGCGAGATATATAATAGGACGGCTCCTCCATGGCTTACAGGTTCAGGGACTCTTTAGATCTATTTGTTAAACATGGCAAAAAATCTACAAAAAGAAAATCACCTTTAACGGTGTACTTTGTATGTGACACATAAAATAAGGTTTAAAAAATATATAGAAATAAATACATATTAACTATACATACACTTTCTCAATCTAAATCTGAAATGCAATCAACCAAACAGTGTTTTATGTATGGTCATGTTTGTATAGGACTTTTATAGCCACAGCAACTGGGTGGAAATGGGACAGCATTCTGAGTACCTTCATCTGTTAGACCCCAATGCGCCGAGCATACCTGTAGCTTCAGGTAAGCTGCACAACACAATGACCTAACCTATAAGACAAATGCAGAACACTTGATCTGTACATAACAATGGTAATATGTAGAGAATAAGAATTAAACTCAGCTCTCTCAGTTCTCAGGTGAACAAAATATCAATCTAACTATGTTCACCTGAATACCCTGATGCTTGGTTTCAGAGTTCACTCCTACCTGTGCTGCATGTCATCGGTTCATTTGTTATAATAATTTGTTGGAAGAGCTTGTCAGGGGTGACATGCAGCCTCTTCTGACTACTGGATATTTTGGCACTTACCCAGCAAAACCTATAGGTAAGTTTGCTCCTGAAGATCCAGATCTGATGTATGTCTGAGTATAAAGTAGAATAGCTCAATGACACATTACATCAGTCAACCTCCTATTTATCAACTTGTGTACATCAGGAGATGATTCTGCTTGTCTACAATAATAAACTACTTATAGAACTGTTAAAACTCACTTAATCTATGATCATTTTGATTTTCAGACTTTTTTCAGTCTTCAAGATTGCCTTTGGCCAATGAAGACTAAATTGATTAGTATATATATATATATATATATATATATATATATATATATATACTGTATATGTATATATGTAATATAAATGTAGCATGAATAATCTTTTTCGGAAAAAGTTTTTTATCGTGTTGGTGTCTCTTAGGGAAGTGCAGCCATGGGGGTATTTTGGACAGTAGTCGTCACCAGGCAGCTGAGGGTGGCATTAATAAGGATAGCACATCCCCTCTCTTCTCCCCACACCACTTCCTTCACAAAGAGGCTGCACAGCTTGCCTCCAAGGCAACCGTCAGAGTGCTCCGTGACCTCAGAGATGAGGTGGGGCCCAAAAACTTCCTCAGGTCAGAGGTCAACCTAAATTGCTCTTTCAAAAATTTCAAACTGAAATTACCTAGGAAAGTGGGTCCATTTTATTTGCGGTTGTAACGCAGAAAACCGAATGGGTGCAAAATCTAATTTAAATAGAAATACAAAATAATAAAATAGAAACGGAGAAAAGGTTTTTAGCCGTAGACCACATGATAGCATAGCAGTTGATAAAGCATGCATGAATAAATGCTTCTGCAAAAAAAAAACAAAATAAAAATAAACAAAGAGCTTATCTGCAATTACACCCTTCAAAAAATCCTCCATATACTTTAATTAAAGAGCTAACAACATTTGTACAATTATTTTAAATTTAGAACTTCTTTTATCTTTTGCCAGGTTGCTAAACGTTAAACAGCCTCCAGCCCTGGTGTTTGTCATGGACACTACTGGTAGCATGTTTGAGGAGATCACAGCTGCTCGTCTCCGTGCCTTGTCCATCATTCAGGCACGAGCGAGTAATCAGGACCTTGGGCTTCCTGGCACTTTTCTACTCATCCCTTTCCATGACCCGGGTAAGAACAGAGACACGTGTACTTGTTTAGAGAAAACAGTAACTAACAGACATTTTCGACTAAATCGTAGAAATAGTGTTTGGACACAAGTCAAGTCAAGTCAAGTCAAGTCAAGTCAAGTCAAGTCAAGTCAAGTCAAGTCAAGTTTATTTCTATAGCGCATTACACAACAGACATTGTCTTAAAGCAGACAGTTAAGGTGAATGGTGTGTATTTATCCCTGATTAGCAGCCATGGCGACTGTGGCAAGGAAAAACTCCCTTAGATGTTATTAGGAAGAAACCTTGAAAGGAATCAGACTCAAAAGGGGAACCCATCCTCATTTGGGTAATATCAAGAGCACACAAGACATTTTTCATGTTACTATTTGTTTCTCTAATTTTTAGGTGTAGGCCCGGTTATGGAGACAGATGACCCCAATGAATTCCAGCAGTTCATGGAGAATTTAATGGCTCTTGGTGGAGGAGATGAACCAGAGATGTGTCTATCTGCTGTTCAGGTATTTCTAAGATGAAGAATTTATGAAGCACAAAGAGGTATCTGCTCAATTATGTTTACTAATTGCAGTGTCTTTTGGAGATCTATAATTGAGCTATTTTTACTGTATATCAATGTTTTGTTTTTTTTTTACTTTTTTTTAAATTACTATTTCAGATACAAATACATTTTAGAGTTGTATGGCCCCTCCTACTTGTATTGGCTAATGTTTGCAATTAGTCAAACACTTTTTATGTCTTAAGATGCAGCTGAAAATAGGTCTATAAAATGCGAAAACCTGTGGGGCGAGCTAAAGAGAAGAGTGCATAAGAGAGGACCCAGGACACTGGATGATCTAGAAAGATTGTGCAAAGAAGAATGGTCAAAAATCCCTCTCTCTGTGTTCTCCAATCTTGTGAAATGTTATAGGAGGAGATTAAGTGCTGTCTTGGTGGCAAAAGGAGGTTGTACAAAGTATTAACATCAGGGGTGCCAATAATTGGGCAACATTTAAACAACATTTGGGTTCTATGTTGTTTAAAAAAAAAAAGGAGTTTTTTTTTAAGTCCACGACCACATCTTAAACAGGGGTGCCAATAATTGTGGAGGGCACAGTAGGTCTATAAAATGGTTAGGGCCTGTTGTGAGCTGTAAAATATTTTTAGTCATTTATTATCATGTTTTTTTTCATCTTGATGTTGGCTTTAACAGTCAAATCAGAACTTATGAAAACAAAACTCACTAAGAAACTATCAAGATTATTACTTTATATGGACATCGGTGTCTGCTGGAAGACAGACTCTGGTTTCCACCAGTTATAACTGCAAAATTATAATTCCCCAAATATGGCTTTTGAATGTACAGAAACTGCATTTCAGTTCGCCACTGCTCAAATACTCTAATAAATAATC
Organism: Silurus asotus; assembly: GCA_024362625.1. NCBI lineage: Eukaryota > Metazoa > Chordata > Actinopteri > Siluriformes > Siluridae > Silurus > Silurus asotus. The sequence continues at coordinate 2,059,127 of MU551596.1, read as the reverse complement.
AAATGCAAGACGACAAAAAAATTGCATTAATTTCTTCCTTTTTAACCCTGTGAGATAATTGTGTTTTGCATTTGTGCTCGGACCCTGTTCCATTCCCCTGACCTTTATCCAGTGTTTAAACCGTCTGCTTGTCATAATGATGAAATAACGAACTGCAATATAAACTCACCACTCTAAAATTGTGTGTGTGTGTGTGTGTGTGTGTGTGTGTGTGTGTGTGTGTGTGTGTGTGTGTGTCTATTTCAGCTGGCTCTCATCCATAGTCCACCTCTGTCTGAGATTTTTGTTTTCACCGATGCATCCCCTAAAGACAGCCACTTGTACAACACAGTCAAAGCTCTCATTTTGGAAAAACAGAGCAAGGTAAAATACACAGAGTACCAGAATTGCAAACATGTATATACACAAACCCATCAAGAAAACATCCATCTTCTCATTTCCACCAGGTGACCTTCCTGTTAACTGAAGACCCTAGTCAAAAAGACACCATAACCAGACGGAGGAAGCGGAGAGAAACTCTATCTTCTGACAGATTCTCTTTGTATTCCTCTCTGTCCTCCTTATCTGGAGGGATGACCATCTTCACCACTAACAGAGATATTCAGAAAGCTTCAGCCATCGTGGAAGACAGCACCACCTCCAGCAAGGTAAAAAAAGAATTCTTTGGGAATATGACATTCAATAAATGACCTTAAAACCTACAGAGATACATGTATAAACAGCAGAGTTGCAAAATCTCAGGAATTTTCAAGACTGGAAACTTTCCATGGGAATTAAATGGAATTAACAGGAAATAATGGAAATAAATTGGAAATTTACAAAATTGCAGGTTAGCCTACAACAGAGAGCTTGAATGTAGCTGGAAAAAAAGATCTTGAAGGATGAATTTGGTTAAAAAACTAGATTAAATTTCCGTTGAATTTCTACCCTGCACATTCTTCCATCACATGCACACAGCACTCTTAATGCATGGCTGCTGAGGCCACGCCCCCTACATGCACTGTGCATTCCTCTATAAAATAACCCAGATCATTTGTTGAATGCTGCACATAAAATAATGTCAAAATATGTCAATAGGTATTCACACAAATTACATAAATATAACAAATGTATGTTCAAATCTTCCTTGTGCTGTGTGGAAGCTATTGTGCATCAAAACTAACAATTATATCATATAAAAATGCCCTCCTTTATAAAAGCTGTAGTCTGCATGCATGTCAGCTTATAACTAAACGTGCTTGTATATGTAAAGTTTATATACAATTCCCAGAATTTCCAATGAATTCCCAGAATTTTTCATAAATTCCCCAAAATTCCCACCAAAAATTCCAATAAAGTTTCCAACTTTATATATATATATATATATATATATATATAATTATGTTATTTATTTTATATATATATATATATATACACACCATTAAACCATAATCTCATTAAAATATAATTTGGGTCAATCGGTCCCAGCCAGTCCGGTTAAATACAGGCTACAGCTCTTGGGAAGAAGTTGTTTCTCAGTCTGTTATTGTGTGTTCTGATTATCCTGTATCTTTGCCCAATGGGAGGGGCACAAACAGTCCGTGTCTTGCATGGGTTGAATCTTTGATGATGTTGCTAGCTCTCTTGTGTAGATGGCTGTCATAAACAGGTTATGGTTGGGGAGCTTGGGTTCCACAATCCTCTGTGCAGTCTTAACAATTAACAATTCTCTGCGTTGCAGCTTCTGCACCACACTGTAACGCCTCTGCCTAGCTTTTTTAAGTAAGAAGTGATAATGGTCCATGTTAAATTCTTTGTGATGTGCAGACCCAGGATGTCGTTAACTCTCTCAATCACCTCAAGGTCAATGTGGAGGGGGAGGGAGGTATCGTTTTTTCTGGTTTTCCTGTAGTCAATCTCCTTTGTTTTATTGGTGTTCAGAACCAGGTCACTATCCACACACCACTCAACCAGATGCTGAACCTCCTTCCTGAAGTGTGTCTCGTGGATGGGTTTGCAGTCATGTCAGAAATAAAATATTATGGCCAAAATCTATATGTATTGATTTTATGATATTTGTTTGCATACGAGTTTTAAATTAACATTTTTGATTAGCTGAATATATAAATTCATATGTCTTTGTACAGTATAACACTATACTGGACCTCCTATAAGACAGCTTATGCATCCATGATAACAAAATGTCTCCCTCTCTCTGTCTCATTCTTTCTTTCTGTTAGGTGTTTATCAGTCTCTTCTTAATGAAGCAGGTCCTCTGGGTGAGCTGTATCAGTCTGAGGGTCTGAACCGAGTCAGCCTTCTACCTCCGATAGAACCTGGTCAATGGAAGCTCAATGTCATATCGCACGGACCAATCACATTTAATGTCTTAGGTAAGCGACTCGGACAATTCTATAATTTAGGCTTACATTTCCATACCTTTTTAATTGTTTAACATTAAAACACATACAATTTAATTTTATTTGGTCACAGGCAACTTTACATATAAACCAGTAATCTAAAACTATTATAATAAACATTAATGTATCCATGTATCTTAATTATAATATTAAAATATTATGCAAATTAATTTTCTCCTGCATTTCTTTGTTACTTTTCTTTATAAATTAAAATAATGTAAAAGGAAAGTATTTCTCTTAAATAGTCACCAGACTGGAAATGCACACATGTGAGACGACGTGATTTCTAGCTGTCATTCACACCACATTAAACAAAATCAACCTAGTCATAACCATATTCTTTACACAATCCATTATCATAACAAAGGATTTATATTTTATCTCCTAGGAGAAAGCACCCTGGACTTTTTCTATTACTTTGCAGTAGAGGCAAATGAGACTCATCCAGGGCTGCGTAGATTAGAAGGCAGTCCTATTGCAGGTAAGCTATTGCAGGTAACCGAAATCTAATGAGACATTTATCTAAATATATTTCTTTAGAAAATGAAATGACACCATCGTTATTTTTTAATTGGTTGTTTTTATAAATATAAGAACACATAACACTATATTGACAAAAGTATTGGGGCACCTGCCTTTCTCAGCTTTATACAGTTCTTCCCCAATGTCTTGTACACAGTTAAAGAACAACTTTAGGAGAATTACTGTACAGAAATGAAATAGTTTGATTTTTGTCATTTTTTTCTCAATAGGTGTACCAGCATTTTTAGTGGTAGCTGTAACAGGCCTGTCTACCAGTGACGAAGCAATTTTTAGTCATGTGACCTTGCTAGGCTCCAATGGGGAAAGCTTTCAGAAGGTATTACTGAATTCCTCGACTTCCAACTGGTCAGGAGAGGAGCTGGTGGGCTTCATTGAGTCAGTACCCAGGAAGCCCTTTAGTGTGCGACTCTGTGGGAAAGACCGAACTGGCAATGAACTTGAGAGAGTTTCCACTGAAATGGTTCAGCCCACTTATGTACATATTATGGTAGGTCTCCACACTGTACACAAAAAAATTCAAAATATACATTAATATATAAATTAACTTTAAAATTGAGAAAATTAACTCACCATCTAAATGAGGCAATATGAAATATTATATGAAATAAATACAAATATGAGATTAATATTACCTTTAATTGAAATACATTCATTTAAATAACATTATTAAATCTTTTTCACAATGGCATTGTCCTGCTAGTTCATGATACCTGATACAAAATCTTAACAATGTTCCAAAGGTGGAAACAGTCATATGACTTTACAGAGTCTCATATGGTCTCATTTTACCATAGACCAGCGTTGCAGTAAAAGTTAGATTACTGTTTAGCAAATTTAAGGTGCTTATGTTTCTGGTTGGTTGTAAATGTTGTTGTATAATTATTGCCATAACAATAGATATGGGCTTTTTCAGTTGCGTGGATCATTTTTGTAGATATGAAGGTCAACACACTTTTGTTTTACTTAAATTGTGTGCTTTCTAATGTTCCTCAGGTTGGTGAATGACTAAGGAAACCTGAGCCCATATTTATATTTCATGGATGGCTGCCTAAGAGCGGTTTAATATATAGGAGACCTTAACACAATAAAGAAAAATATGAGAACATACTTTTTTTTTTTTATAAGGTACATAGGAGTAATTTAGAAATTTGATTTTGTAAACGAATTTGGAGGGTTGCCTTTATTCATATTTTCACTGCAAATTAACCAAAAAATACAGTATGGGGCCAATAATTCTGGATCTGTCTGTAAATGAGTTCATCGTTTTACATTCCCTCTCTTTCTTTCTCTCTCAGATTCTCTCAGCGCCTCATCTTCTTCCAGGCCATCACTCCACAGTTTTGTTTGAAGTGTTTAACCATGGTCCTGCTCGTCATTTCAAAGTGACTGCTGAAGATGACCGTGGCTTCCTTTCACATGGCAAACATCACAGGTAGGAGTCAAGGGTTGTAGCTAACACTAGTTTACATTAATGTGCTCAGACACATTTATTATAATTTCTATAGCAGCAAATAAAACAGAGACACTTGTAGGTTAAATGATCTACATATCCAAAAGTAACACAAAAAGTCCTAAAATTTTTAAAATATGTTGGCAATTATTAAAGGACAACAAATGATGTTTGATAACTTTCAGAAGGATTTCTTTCCTTAAAATCTCAATAACTTCTTAGCTAGTTATGACTCAGCAGTTAATACAGAAGCTTTACGCTAGTTACATTACATGCAGGTATAAACACTCACTATTATCCATTTTGTTCTCTGTGACTCTTTGGAGGGGTAGCTCAGTAGTTAAGGCTCTGATCAGAAGGTCGGCGGTTCAAGCCTTGGTATTGCCACTCTTGGGGCCTTGAGCAAGGCTCTTAACCCTCTGTACTCTAGGGGTCCATTGGTGAGATGTACTGTTAAGTGAACTGCTAACTCATGGGTGTTTAAATGCACAACTGTTCACACCAGTTGTAGTCCTGAGCCATTGTAGCAGACTTTTTATATTAATCACAGTCAAAATCCATCCTCATAGTTTCCCCGAATTCAGCCCCGTTTTCTAACAGTGATCTTTTTTGCTCTGCTCTGTAATGCAGGTTGTTTATTGGAGAAAAAGGATCTATGAGGGAGGAGGTCAAGCTGAGGACTCCTCACTCCACCCAATCAGGTCAGACATTGACATTGACACTGACAGTCCAGGCATGTGACTCGCCAGATGCAAACTACGCTATTGTATATCTTCTAGTTTTACCAGAGGTGAGAAAGACAAACTTTATACTGTGCATTTCTTTAAACATTGTGACATATAGAACAATGTATAATCATCATAATAAAATGATATCTATCAAATAAACCTTTCTGTCATCTTAGGAGCCTGACACGTCTCCTCCGTCATGTTCTTTGATGCGTGTGAAGTCAGACTGTCCTCCCCTTCCTCAGTGCTTTCTTGGTAACTGGAGTGTCTTCCTGACAGTGAAGGATAGGGGTCACTCAGGCCTGGCTAGCATACAATTGGTTGTAGGACAGGGTATCCTAATGATTCTCTTTGATGAGGCCACTGAGAAAAATGAAACCGCTATGATGCAGCCCCATGAGGAAACATATGTAAGCCCCCTGAGAAAGATCCATGATGAAGAAATGAGGCATCAGCAGAGACACTTAGCACATCTTAAGCAGAGAACTTACAGACCAGCAAAAGACACATTAGTGTTGGGTGACCCTCCAGTGAACATTAGTGAATGGGCTGAGAGAAAGCACATAACGCTTCACTATACATCCGACTGCTGTGTTCCTCAGGCAGAGTTGGTTGTGTGGGATGGAGCAGGCAATATGAGAAACTGCAGCCTGAGAGCCAACCAACAGAGGGCACTAAGAGAGAAAAACAATGCATCAAGTGGGATCACATATAGGCTTCTCATTCTTCTTTCATGGACCGTGTTAGGACTGGAAACAAGCTGTACATAGCAGGGATAGAATTTCACCCCAAAGTGCTTTAAAATAAGTTAAATAGATTAAAATACAAAAAAATTATTAATGTGTAACATGGTAGCCAAATGCATACTGCAACAGCTTCAGTTCAGTTTATTCTGGGTTTTCTCTGGGTTCTCTGGTTTCCTTTGATCTCTTAGAAAACATGCCAGTAGGTGTGAATATGCATGTGCATCTTATCAAGATTGAAATAATGTACATTCATTTGAATTCCCTGTGTCGATTACATGTTTCCCTTCTTTAAATGAATACATTTCTATTTTTAAACGAAAAGTAGCGAAAATACAGTTTTTAAATGTTTGGCCAAATAACATGTTTAGTTTGGAGATTTACATAAAAAAGATATGATTAAAAAATTCTGTAGTTAAAATTTTAAATGTTTTATGGTCTTTTTTTGTTCTCTATTTATTTTTTAATTGTATGCGTTTATCCTCGAATAAATGTCAAATGCAAAAAAATAGCTTATCTGGTGAAACTGGTAGAGAACCATTGCCAGCTGGTGAGCTGGCAATGGTTTGACGAAACTGGTCAATAATTTGACGAAAATGGTCAATAAACTATTGAGACTGTCTAATCGATAGCGTTTTGTGTTTCTTTTTCCCCCCTCAAAAACCCCCTCTTTTCTATTATAAAAATATTCTGCCAGCACAAAGACGAGATAAAACAAAAAACTAATAATAATAGATAAAAACAGTGTCTTTTAGACCTTGAAATGTGTTTTTATTCTGCGTGTGTTCTTCCACATGCCCAAAATCGACACCCAGTCATCAGCTGTTGTTAGGGGTCCAAGTACAATTTTGTTCCCAAAGTCAGTATTCTATTAAAAGATTATACTCTGTTTATGTCTTTGTTATAAACATATAACAGGTGTCACAGCTCGCCATACTCCACTTTGTGTTTTCAGTTCAACTTTAGCCACACCCCTTCACAGTTAAACCTGTATCTCATAATTAGATTCAAGGTGACTTGTGTGTATACACAACTGGTCGCTTCTTACTTTTTCCAAGTCTTGAGAAAGTATAGACTAGAGCTCAAGTTTAAAAGTCAGCTGTGGGGAGGCGACGAAATCCAAAGAGACGGCAAGAAAGTGTTATAATTCAGGCAGCATAGCAGGAGACAGGATTTCATGAAGAGATGTTGAAAAACAGAAAACTAGAGGCGAGAGGACTATGGGAGAGTAAAAATGAATTCCTCCTGGCAGTGGCAGGAAACATAGTGGGTCTGGGTAATGTTTGGAGATTTCCCTACCTCTGCTACAGGAATGGAGGAGGTAAGAGAACTAAAAAATATATACTGTATATTGTTTATTGTTTATCCATTTCTCATATGTTATGTTCTCATCGTATAGGTGATTTATTGTGATTGTCGTGTTTTCATTTTCTAAAACATTAAAATATAGAAACCGGATTTTAAAATATATATGTATGTGGTACCGATTGCTCCATTTACAGAATTAAGTCAAAATCTTTTCATTTGTTAACTAATTTAGAGTTTGGCATTATTACTATGTCATTAGGGGTGTTTTTGGTGCCTTATTTGGTGCTTGCGGTGACCTGTGGTTTGCCCTTATTCCTCCTGGAAACTGCTATGGGGCAGTACACACAAGAGGGAGGCATCACATGCTGGAAACAAATCTGCCCACTGGCTCAGGGTAAGTAACATAAGGGTGCATTGTTTTCACAAGTTACCTCATAGATTTGTATTCAAGGTCAGCATGTGAGAAATATTTATTGTGAAGTACTCAACTTGAGTGTGCCCCGAACTTCATTGTTGTGCTGCTACATGCAGAATAATGTTAACGTTGGTCACTCTACAGCATTTTGCTCCTCTTTGTGAAAACATATTGCATTCACTGAAAACTAGAGATACAGTTTTTTCCTAAACAAGATAGGAGAGGCTTACAGATATCCAGATGAGTTGACACACAAGCATGCACGAGTTTCTGATTATCAGCAGTTGGGAAAATGTCAAGACCTTGGATATGTTTTCAGGTGATAAAATGCTGGTTTTCAGACATGACTCATGTGGCTCCTGAAGCTGAGGTCACTTGTAAAAATAAGTTTACAGATAGGAAGATGCCACGCGGGGATCAAGAGACGGAAACCGGAGTAACACTTAGGAGGTTTAATAGTCTTGGGGGAAACAAACAACAGCTAGGAAGCAACAGTACCGTAAAATGGGTATAGTCCTTAGAATGAACTGTAGGACGGACGGTGAGTGAGTGCGATCACGGGCTTTAAGTAGGGAATGAGATGATGAGAAACAGGTGAAGGGGGTTAGTATGTGGGTGAGGCACTGCGAGCGTGCTGAGTGCTGGGAGAAGGCATAGCCCTGACAGAACATCAGTTAAATAAGCATTTTTCTGCACTTCATTCCCAATAGCAAAAATTTCATTTTTATCATTGTTTAACTTTAGTATTATGACACATCTTGAACCTTATGTTCAACACAGCAAATTTCACAAGGGCTTTGGGAATTAGCTGTTGAGTCAGATGTGTTAAAATCTGATAATGTGAACCCTGCACAGGATGAATGCGATATTAGCATTTACCAATAATGAACTGAATTGACATCTATAAACAGTAATCCGAAATATACAAGAATTGTGAACGCTCAAATATCCCTTTTTAAACTATGAGCATTAAAAATTAGGTGTTCCTCATTTCCCATAACAGTTTCTACTCATCTGGAAAGGCTTTACACTGTGGTTTTGGGGATTTGTGCTCATTTAAACACAAAAGCGTTAGTGAGGTCGAGCTCTGATGATTCCTTGGTACACCATTTCCACATGGGAGCTTACTTTGTTTAGGGAAATCAATGCTGCAGTGACATTCAAGACAATTGTGTGCTTCCAACTTTGTGGCCACAGTTTAGGAAAGGACCAAACGTAAATATCAGGTGTTCACATACAGAATTTTTGGCCATATTGTATACCTTAATCTTCCCTGTGCTCTGTACCTTACTAGCTTTATGTCCTGTTTCAGGTGTTGGCTTTGCAGGTCAGGTGATTCAACTGTATGGCTGCATGTGCTATATCATAATCCTGGCCTGGGCACTGTTGTACTTGGTCTTATCTTTCAAATCTCAACTCCCTTGGGCGACTTGTGACAACGCCTGGAATACAAGTATGAAATGGAACCCAGAGTGGCTTTTACTGATGAAACTGATAATAGTTGTCGTATAAGCAGTGCTACATTAATTTGTGAAAATATATAACTGTCAAAACAGGAACACATACATATATACAGTATGCAGACATTATTAAAGTCATAAAGACAAAATTGTGTCTCTCTTTTTTCAGACAGCTGCATTTCTGTTGTAAATAATGCCAACTGGACAAGACAGGTCAACTCAACATCTGCAGCTACTGAGTTTTGGGAGTAAGTGTCATATACGGCACATGAAAACATAGCATAACTTTGTGTCATTTTAACCCATAGTGTTAACTTAGATGGACTATTTGGTAAATCCATAATGATTAACTACAGAGAATATTGCGCTACTAGTTATTTCCTTTATATTATTGTACAGGCGAAGAGTGCTTACTATCTCTAAAGGCATTGATGAAGTCGGTGACATCAACTGGGAGATTCTCTTGTGTCTAATTGCAATGTGGATTATATGCTATTTCTCTATATGGAAAGGAGTCAAGTCTACTGGGAAGGTGAGTGCATACATGACTTCCAAAGTGGACTGCTGAATACATTTTATTACCATTAAAACAGTAGCGAGCTCACTGGCTCATGGAAAGAGCGATTAGGATTAGGATCCTTTATTGCCCACTTTCACCCACTTGTTTCTTTAAACATATGTCTTTAAGCTGATATGCATACATATATGCATACATGCATACATACATACATACATACATACATACATACATACATACATACATACATACATACATACATACACACACATACCTATTGGAAGCTATCACACACTCAAAGGTGTGTGTGATCATTAATGCTTGTTTTTCTCTGGCTTCTCCCTTCATTCACAAACTGGCCCTTATATATGTGCCTGCTACCACAAAAACCATGAGTCTCTAAACTCTTTGTTCTGCATTGTTCTAGTTCGGTTTCTAATATAGTTATTTTTGAGATAATGTTATTTAATATGTTTTCCATCCACTGCTCTGAGGTGGTGTATTTGACAGCTACATTGCCCTATGTGATGTTGCTGATGTTGCTGATTCGTGGATTGACTCTGCCTGGAGCTATGCAGGGTGTAATTTTCTACCTGTATCCAGACTTCCAGCGACTGTTGGACCCTCAGGTGGAACAATCACACAACATGCAAACAGACACATATATATCATGGAATATTGCTATAGGATCACTTTAACAAAACTTGGATACATTTTGAAAGTTATGCAATTTAGAATGACTATTTCTTTAGGTTGTGGATAATTGTTAATGCCAAAGTTAATTACAAGCCCAATTAAGGAAGCAAATATAGTCGGTTAACATCTCTGTGTTTGCGTGTGCAGGTATGGATGGAAGCAGCCAGTCAAATTAGCTACTCTTACAGTATAGGTGTGGGAATATTGACTGTGCTTGGCAGCTACAACCAAAACAACAACAACTGCTACAGGTAACTGGAACATTTTGTAAAAGAATATTTCTCTCATATTTAGCTTTGAAAAAAATGATAACAACGTTTAATACTAAACTAAAATAATCTTTAGATCATTGAAAATAAGACAGCATTATTAAACTAATTTACAGTTATTTGTTAGGGTGATTATATCAATAGGTATAAACAATGAAACCTGATCAAATAAAAATGTAGGAATTTGCCAATTAAATACCACAAACTGATTTAATATGTCAATAGTTAACGTGACCAGAATATCGCATCATAATGCTGGTGGCTTAATAATCATCATCATAAATCTCATAAAGATAATAATAATAATAATAATAATAATATCTAATAATTTATTATATAGTAGTAATTATTATTATTACTACTAAAGTGGTAGCTTAGTTGTTAGGACTCTGGGTTACTGATTGGATGGTCGGGGTTTATCTTATCTTATCTTATCTTATCTTATCTTAATCCTATTACTGTGCTGTAATTTACATGTGCCAAGTAAAGTAACCTTTTTGATTATTGATTGATTCACTGATTGTTAACGTATGTAAAAATTAACGATCCGATAAAAAATACATTTATCTTGCAAATTACACCTTTGAATAAAAACGTATATTGGGTTACTATGCTAAAGTATGAAAAAAGAATAATGTAGTCATTAGAAACTTGCTCAGCTGGGTATAAGTATTAACTCATTTGAGTGCACATATTTATGTATTTGTGCTCCAGGGACTGCTTTTGGCTGTGCCTGCTGAACAGTGGTACCAGTTTTGTTGCAGGCTTTGCAGTTTTCTCAGTATTGGGCTTCATGTCACATGTACAAGGTGTTCCTATAGAAGATGTGGCAGAGTCAGGTATTACGTGGGTGAAAAAGTATAATTAATAATGTATGAATAGTAATGTACTGTTTATATATATCCATTTCTATTCCCACAGGTCCTGGCTTAGCTTTTGTAGCTTATCCTCAGGCAGTGGCTTTGATGCCTCTGCCTCAGCTGTGGGCTGTGTGCTTTTTCATAATGATAATTCTACTTGGTCTGGACACACAGGTGCATATTCACACCCATTGACATTAATTTCATGAACATGAATGTAGATATACTGCTATTGTTTTAGCCACAAGACTTATTGGACTGCTACACATTTCTTCAAGGATGCAATGTCTTATTGTCCTATTCTATTATTCTTTCTCTTCTTGGTCACCTCTTTTTTTTTTACCCTTTTACTTTTGCTTGAATGTTTTCCATTCGATCATCATACCAATTAGTAACCTGAATTCTATATAAACGTAAGACATAGGTTTGAAATATATTGCTGCACTTGTGCTGCCTTTCAGTTTCTTGCGATGGAGGTGGTCATTACTTCAGTGACGGACGTGTTCCCGAAAGTTCTGCGTAGAACTGGATGCCGAGAGATCTTCCTTCTTCTTTTCTGTATTGTCTGCTTCTTCAGTCAGTTGATCATGGTCACAGAGGTGGGGACAGTAATGAAATAAAAGAAACAGAAAGTAACCTGCTAGTCACTGCTGTTAAACTATGGTTAAAGACGTCAAGTTGCTAATAGACTTTGTGGGATATTACCATAGAATTAGGCAAAAAGAACAAATCAATTTCATGCTTCATTTGAGTCTCTTCTTTTGGCGATGTATGCTAATAAAGAAAGACTTTTATTTGAGGGAATTTAGATAGTGGCAATAAGCATATAATCATGGTTTCCTTTCCATTCATCAAGTGTTTTTACTTTGTCTCACATTCGGATCTGCATTTTAAGTATGTAATTGTGCCTTGCAGGGTGGTATGTACGTGTTTCAGCTGTTTGACTACTACGCCTGTAATGGAGCCTGCATCTTCTTCCTTTCTGTGTTTCAGTGTCTAGCAGTGGGCTGGGCCTTTGGTGGGTCACAAACACTTCACATATTTACTGCCCTCTCAAATAAAACTGTCAAAATAATCAATTATTACTGTAATTAATTGGATAATTAGCTTGTCATGCCTAGCGAATATCTATGTGTCTTTCAGTAAAACTTAAATAGAAAATGAGAATAAGCTCAAAGAGGAAATTCAAAACAGTTAGGGTAGGGTCAGAGTGTCCACTAGTGGTGTGGGGTGGGAGTGTCCAAGTTGGATATAACACTTGTAATGAATATTGATACTAATTTGTATTTACAATCATGGCAACTTTTTCAAATATTGTGATGCCCTAAGTTAAAAAAAAAGGCTGTGGTTTTCAACCAGTCTTTCAGCCAATCTTTCAACCAGTTATAGATACAGATCTTTTTTATTTAAAACATTTAGCTACAGAATACAAAACCAAAACTTATTATGTAAAACTTATGCAAAACTTATTATCTATAGTGTAATTTACTTGTTCAATAATTGCACTGTTAACACTCCTCACCTTAAGAAATGTAGATAAAAATATAATATAAAAACTAAACCTTTTGCTGAATGGACTTGCTGCACTTTAACACGTCTATAATTCACCTTGTTTATATTCTGTGACTTTTCAGGGGCTGAACGAATGTGTGATGTGATTGAAGACATGACAGGGTCATACCCCAATGTCATTTTTAGGCTGTGCTGGAAATACATTACTCCATTTCTTTTGCTGGTAAGCTTTTGGTTGTGAAGCCACTTGTTACCTGATGTGTCCACACTTTCAGATAACGAATAAGAATTGAGTTAATTTGTAGAAAAGAAGCCACACAATTGCACATGACTGGGTACCACTAAACTTACACATTATTTTCTTTTTTAAACATCAGTTTGAGATTTGAGATTTATGTGTTTCTTGGTCATTTAAAATATTCATCTTTACACAAACACAACATTACTGCTGCCAGATTGCAGTTGTGGGCTTTAATTGTGTCAAGTTATTTGTTTCTTCTTTTATCCCAAGGTATCTTTTATATATTCTTTGGTGGAGTATCAGCCTCTGACATATAATCGCTGGTATGTGTACCCAGCCTGGGCATATGGGCTGGGCTGGCTGATGGTTCTGTCCTCCATCCTTGTGGTTCCTGCGTATGCATTGGTTTGCTTATTGAAAGCTAAAGGGAGCCTTAAACAGGTGAGATTTATTATTATCCACTGTAAAGGGTTTGTGTAGGCCGATATCAGCTGTGGAACATTGTATCTAGCCAGCAATGGAAAATTTAAAATGATGAATATATGTCTTTTTGCATTCGTTTTAAAGTTATATATTGTATATTTTTGCCTCATGGTTTTTTAGTGGCTGGGTTGGTTTTTCTCTAGTTTTCTTCCACATAAATGCATCACAGTAGGGAAATTGTCTACTGTTAATTGGCTCTAGCTGCAAAATGTATGAATCTGTGTGAATCGACTAGCATCCCATTCAGGCTATGTTCCTGACTTTCGTCCAGTGTTTCTTTAATATGACCCGGATCCACTACAACATTGCTTTGGAAATTGTTTCATGGATATAATAGAATATAATTAGTAGGTATAAAAAGTAAGAAGAAACTATATTCAATTAAATATAAGCTTTATTTTTTTTTTGAATAGAGAAAAAAAACTTCCAGGTATGTGTTTGCGTGGAGGTCTTTAAACAATGGATACTTTATTTCCTCTGTAATTGTTTTTAAAGTTTCTAAAGAAATAATATTAAGAAACAACTTGTTGTTTTTCACAGCGCTGGTGCCAACTGTGCAGTCCTGAGACCAACGTGCCTTTGACCCAGAAGCAGAGAGCAAAAATACATTTAATGACATCAGATGTTTGACAAATCCAGCAGCCATGAAGACTGTACACTCCATAATATATACTATTTACATTACAGAATAAATTGTGCCACTGTTTTTCATATACAAGTGGAAGAAATAATGTGTTCTAATTTTATAAACAGATGACTATTACACTGAATGATCAGCGGTCTAGCTGATAGATTTATAGATAACAATCTGTAAATAGTACTTGTATGTGAAACAATAGTTGAAATTCTTCATAAGAAAAAAATACTCAACACATGACTGTGAATTGTGGCTTAATGCATTATGCAACTCATTATGTAACAGATGTAAGGAATGCAATATAGTTGAAGGCCAGCTAACTTTAAGGTGCTGAAACAACATACTGGATCTTTTCTACTTTACATAAGTTCATTACACATAACTGAAACTACTTTTAACCTTAGTCTTTGTGTGATTATTGGCAAGGGTTTATTATTTTAGTGTAAAAAGCTATGCACCACACCACACCACACCACACCGCACCGCACCGCAAAACACCACAGATATCATCCTAAAATTAAAGCGCTACTAATTTTAATCTAAATGAATCTTGCAGCAGTCTCACTATTAGAACCTGTTTTTATAAATAACAGAAAAATCACATTTTTTTCATATTTTATATTTCACATATATAGTGCTTTTGCCACAAATTTTTTTTTATGTAATATTCCTAAAACTATTTAAATTTGGCAAACTCTCCAATTTAGTAATACTTCAAATTGCTAATTTAATAAAATCTTAAAAAAGATTTTTCTGGAGAACCTCCAAGTTGTCACAGGCCAACACAAGGAAAGAAAATGTACCATTTATGTAACAAAATAGCATTAAACAGATTTGTAGATAAAAAAAAAAAAACAAAAAAAACACAACGTGAATTAATTTTAATATAAAAGTTGATTGTGAACTGGATACATTTTTACTTTTTAATCAC
>MU551596.1:1961435-2038935 GCA_024362625.1 Silurus asotus | reverse complement strand
CTTGCCAAATGAAACAGAAGCTTGGTACTTACTGATGTTGTTAATTTGATGTTGTTAACCAGGTATGGATGGAGGCAGCCAGTCAAATTATCTACTCATACAGTATTGGTGTTGGTGTTATGACTGTGCTAGGAAGCTACAACCAATACAACAACAACTGCTACAGGTAACCTGTCAAATATACCTGAACGCTTCTGTCTGAGGCATCCAAGTTTGGGTTCAAATTATTGTATTTATACAAATGCATACTTGGAAATATACTTAAACTTCAACTCGCAATTCTTGCAATTTATAGACTTATGTTTATGTTATAGAGACTGCTTTTGGCTGTGTCTGCTGAACAGTGGTACCAGTTTTGTTGCAGGCTTTGCAGTGTTCTCGGTTCTAGGATTCATGGCTCATGTACAAGGTGTTCCTATAGAGGAAGTGGCAGAGTCAGGTATTACCTGTAATATATACAGGTTTATGATATGTTGAAGTGTTTTTAATGGTATTAAAATACATTTTACCCAAAGAAAAGATCAAGTCTCCTCTCCAGGTCCTGGCCTGGCTTTCGTAGCATATCCCCAGGCAATTGCTATGATGCCTCTTCCTCAGCTGTGGGCTGTGTGCTTCTTCTTTATGATTATTCTTCTGGGTCTGGACACACAGGTGCAAATACACATACACATACACATACACATACACATACACATACACATACACATACACATACACATACACACACATGAACACCTGCTATTGTTTCATCATACTGCTGTATTTGTCCTGTAATCCAGTTTCTTACAATGGAGGTGATCATTACATCAGTGACAGACATGTTTCCCACAATTCTGCGAAAAACCGGACGCAGAGAGATTTTCCTGCTACTCTTTTGTGTTTTCTGTTTTTTCAGCCAATTCATAATGGTCACAGAGGTGAGGAAAAATTATAAAAAGGCACAAAGTAAATGAAGAAGCATACTTATGCATTATGTTTTAATATGTTAATCACCTTGAGGTCATTCATCTGTTTATAGAAGTTGGTGAATGTGTTTAAATGTGGTACATTTAGAGGTAGCAATAGTCAAAGGAAATCATTATAGCAGTAGAATATAAATTTAGGGAGTGCCATTACGTGTTTTTATTATTAATAGCATTTGCATTTTCTTTTCTAATGCCATGTCCTTGTCTCCTGCAGGGGGGGATGTATGTGTTTCAGCTGCTTGACTACTATGCCTGTAATGGAGCATGCATTGTCTTCATCTGTGTGTTTGAGTGCTTGGCAGTGGGCTGGGTTTTTGGTGGGTTAAAATAACACCTCAGTTAAACATTTAGAAAAGTGACTATTTATTTTTCAATTTTACTTTAAGCTATTTTTTAGTTAGTTAAATAAGTCATATAAATAAATAGCATGCATAACTGGACACTTAGTAGATTTTTCAGTAGATTTTTGAAACACTTAAATCGTAATTCATACGATTCAATAATTTCATATTTCAGTGCAAAAAGAAAAAGATCCTTTAATCATTTGTATATTAATTTACAAGATGTACATTTTGTGATCATAGCTCTTCAATAGATTTTGCATAAGATAATTTTCATAAAATATTTGAATCATAGACAAAGATTTCCTTAAATATTTTTCAAAAAAAAAAAAAAAAACTTTTTCAGTTGCTTCTAATTTGGATGAGTCTTCCCAAGGTAATAATGTGAAAAGCCTTTAGGGCAAAAGATAAAGGCAATAGGGTGTCTTTAAGTAAAGGAAAGCTCAGACCAAAAAAGTTTCAAACCCATGCCTGAATTTTAGACTGAGTGGCATAAAATAATATTTTTTATTTTTATTTAACCTTTATTTAACCAGGTTAGTCTCATTGAGATATAGAATTAAATTGCTTGAATGGATCGCTTAAATGGATGTCTGTTTGTCCATTTGTTATGGTACTTATAAGGAAAATTAAGGAATTACAGTAATTTCAATTTTTTTTTTCCAGATTCTCTACATTTCAATAAATGCAGGAGCAATTTCCCATAATTGTCATGTCCTTATGTGCATATTAAAAAAGTATTTCATGAAAACTGTCCTGTAGAACAGTAACAAACAAAAACTGATCGTTTATTCTATTCACACATGGCGAGACAGATGCATGCGTTTATTATTAAATATATTAACAAAAAATGAATAAATACTTCTTTATATCCACTCTATTTTATGACCTCAATTTTGCAAGGTGCTGACCGAATGTCTGAGATCATTGAAGATATGACAGGGTCATACCCTAACATCATCTTTAAGATGTGCTGGAAATATGTCACCCCTTTACTCTTACTGGTAAGCTTTGTTTGCTTGAATCTTGGCTGAAGAATATATTAAGTTCTGGAGTAATGTTAAGCTGTAGATTTGGAAAAGTGTATAACATCTTTACACATGTCATGTTAGTTCAGAAATTTTGATTGTCTTACCAGTCAGACAAAACTAACTTACACATGCTACACTTGCATGTAGCATTTTACTGTGTGTATTTGAGCGAACACATTTATACACAATTATATATATTTAATAATTATTATATAGTGGTGTTTATGAGACAGGTGTTAAGAGAGTGGGAACTGTGCAAGAAAATATTGAAATTTTTATAGCATCATGCCTACTGTCATATCCAATACATATTCATAATTATTTTCAAGTAACCATCATTTTTTTCTCTCTGTCCCAAGGTATGTTTTATATATTCCCTTGTTGATTATCAGCCTTTGAAATACAACCGTGGGTATGTGTACCCAGACTGGGCATACACTCTGGGCTGGTTGATGGCTCTCTCTTCCATGCTGCTGGTTCCTGGATGGGCATTGGTCCGCCTTTGCACATTGAAAGGGACTCTCAGAGAGGTGAGGATAGACACAAAGGTTTCTCATGATCGGAAGAACTTAATCTTCAAGCCGCATTGTAGAGTTACGCAATGCATATTTGAATTATATGTCATGCATACTCACAAAATACTCTTTAATATTGAAGGAAGGGGAAAAGCAATATGCTTACTTAAATCCAAACTATGTACATTTATAAGTAACTACATTTATTTACAAATGAAATACAATTTGTTCTGGTATAACGTTGCTATAATTGCTACAAATAGATGAGTCAATGTGATAATGTGTATTACGGTTGAATAGCTGTGCACAAGTTTGCATCCTCGAGTTTAATATCATAAATGCTTTTTAAAATAGAAATACCTCATTATATAACAGATAAAAAGTTTTTATTTTTGGTTAATTGTATTCAGTTATAACCCATTTTATCATTGGAATAATAAGTTGAATCTCTTCACAGCGCTGGATTCATCTGTGTAGCCCTGAGGGCACCTTACCAATACCTCAGGAGCAAAAAGTTGAAACGCATTCATTGACATCAGCGGTTTGATTAAGCCAACAGTACTTAGAAATGTGAACTTTGCAATACAAGCTGGTGTTGTTTTTTTTCACTTTTTTTGCAGCATAATAAACATCTGAGCCAGAACAAACACATGAGTGTATCCCAGACTACATAATTACCGTTTGCAACTGAGTGACCCCTTGGTGTGAGAAATGCGCTGAATAAAAGGAACTTGTTTTAGGTAACACTTCAGTAGACAAGATTATTTCTAGTAAGATTTCACTCTTCTTGAGCTTTGAACAATGACACAGCTCTAACTTTGCAATACACTTTTCATACCCACTGTCTTATTACATTTGATGTTGAATCTCAAGTAACAATTTTTACTAAGCTCTATTCATATTGTCGTAAATCTATTGTCAAAAGCTAATGATAGATGCCCAGGTTCATGTCTGCATTACCTAAAAAATCTTTGTAGACACCTGAACATTACATTCAAATATGTTTGGAGACCAACCGTTTCTAAATTAGCTGTAATAATAACCGTCACGATTCCAGACACGTTTTCCATTAGTTTTTTGAACATGACTGTGGGAATTTGATCACTCGGCCAAAAGAGAATTAGCGAGGTGACTGTGGCGGTCTGGATTCTCAAGTTTTTCTATTCCAATCTTGGCAGTACCATGTTTTCATGGACCGAATTTTGTTTAAATGGGTATCCTCATGCTGGAACAGATTTGGGTTTCTTGGTTTCTTTGAAGGGAAATTGTAAATCTAAAACATTAAAAGACATTCACTAATATTGTGTGCTTCCAAAATTTATGGCAATACTTTGGGCACGGTTTATATATGGATGTGATAGTCAGGGGTCAATACACTTTGGGTAAATTAGTGTATTTTATTTTGATATACTGTAGATACTTGTATGTGCATTCACATCTTACATTTTATGTCATACCTTGAATGACCCATAGAGGGCTCCTGGTAACTAAAAACATGAGAACGAATGATTTCTTTCGGCTTCTCCCATTAGGGGTCGCCACAGCGGATCCTTCGTATTCGTGATCCGCATGTTCGATTTGGCACGTTTTAATGCTGGATGCCCTTCCTAACACAACCCTCCCCATTTATCCGGGCTTGGGACCAGCACTAAGAGTGCATTGGCTTGTGCAACCCTAATGGCTGAACGGGAATCGAACCCGGGCCTCGACGGCCGAATCCTAACCACTAGACCACCAGGGAACCCTAACTAAAGACTTGAGAACAATTTACATAAACAACAGTCATCCTTCATCCCAGAACGCTTTTAGTCAGCCCCTAATGATGTGAGACCAGTATTGTGCCTATTGATGCTGTTCTTTATGTTATACTATAATATGTCACTTTTTGGTACTGTGAATCCATCTCCTATTGATTAAAGGACTCAATAGCTCAACCTGCTTAATCTGGTTAGTTCTTTATGTCTTATGGGATAGAAATTGTACATTTTATTTGCAATAATAATTTACAGTAATAATATTTGGTCTAGCATGCACATTTGAGCAACAATATATTAAGTCTGTTTCATAGATCGAATTCTTTCACCTCACAAAAATGTCTGCTGATAATGCAATGGTGTCAGATCCCACAGCATAGAACCCTTTTTTTGGTTTTGTAATGTCGATGCCTTGATAGGTCAGAGCTGTTTTTGTGGCACAATTGAGACCTACACAACATAAGGCAGGTGGTTTTAATGTTACGGGTGATCAATAGGTTTCTACTGTATGAAACTAGCTGCTGAATAAAAATGTGTAGATGTTATTAAATATATTTTTAAATGCCAGCATGTCTTTTTGTAGCAATGAACTCAGCTTAGCAACTTGAATGATGATGATGATCATTGTATTAGCAGTATCAGGATCAATATCATTATCCAAAGTCATGAGAATATCTTTCTTGTTGCACATGAGCATTAAGGCATTCAAGTGCTTCCAGGTGAACACGTTTTCAAATTAGTGCAGGCACTGCAATGTTATCATTTCATTAAATTTTACATAATTGAAATTGTCAGAACGGGTAAAAAAGCCCCCGTTCCTTAACTCGAACCTAAACCACCATAACGTTTGATATAAACAGTGGATTCAGGTGCTGGTTCCTGCATGTTAGTTGTGCCATGCTTTAAATTACCCATACACAAGTGGGCCAAATAGAACAATAAATTAGAAAGCCTTTATTTACATACTTTACAGTAAAGTTAAATATATTTTTTTGCATAAACGTGTTTATTGGGAAATTGAGGTCATGGTGTCCACAGTCACTAAGCCACTGCTGCCCTTACTAAATTAATTTATTATTATTAATTTATTCTGATTATTTTTGAGCTCAAATATTTTGTTTTAGTCAATGATTTAACTACATCAAGTACAGTATGAAATATTAGGTAGAGATGTCTTAAAGTATATAATAGTTTTGATACTGAATGTACTGAGAGAATCGATTCTCATAATAAAATGTCAGTACTGCCTTTAATTTTTTAAATAATGGAGTTTAATATGTATTAATGTAACAGGAATAAGAACTAATGTATCTTTGGATCATCTGTACTTTCTGAGATAAGATTTTTGTGAAGTGCTTTATGTGACACACACACACACACACACACACACACACACACACACACACACACACAGAAAAACATTGCTTATAATTATCCGTATCAATATTGATATCAACATTATATGAAAAGGACCTGATAAAAAAAATATTTTTTATTCTTATTTTTGATTTATATATTTTTATTTTATTTCATTCATCATGGGATTTAATTATTGCAAATCAAGACTATATGATGAATGTAATTACTAATAACTTATTATTATAATAACTAACTAATAACTGTTTATTAATTTAACTAATTATTTATTTAAATGTATTACTGATAAATGTAGCAAATGTATTCGAAAAATTAATTGAGAAACATGACACACAAAAACAAGTGTTTTATATTTAAATAAGAAAGATAAACGCTTACAGCTAATTTCCTAATTTATGGATTAAAAATGGATGGTATTCTTCCATCACACTTTAAATCCTCTCATCTAATGTGAATCACTTTCTTTGTATGCAAACTAATAATTTTTTTCTCTGATCACACAGAACATGATGGAAATAAAGACAAATTTATTTAATTTTTTTTACATTTTATGATTCGGTTATGATATACTGTATTTATGTATGTGTTCTTTCTTGTTTGGTGACAACAAAACATAAGGGCATCTATTATAATAACTAAACAGTAAGACTTTTTTTCTTGGAAACCGGAATCAGAAACAATAGAATCTAAACAATGTCAACAAACAATGTGTTTGGCAACTCAGAAGAAAGGAAGTCTAAGGCTTTCAGAAACACCTTTTATAAAAAAAACCCTAAAAAAACAAATTTGTTCCAGGTCACTTCTAGCCCACTCAGCACTTTTATTTGTCTCAATTTTTATGAAAAAAAAATAAAAACATTTTTTTTAAAGGATAAAAGAAAAAGGTATCCAGTTGCCATTCACACAATGGGCTGTTGAGTCTGGTTTTTCTTTCACCTTTTATTGCTTGTGATACAAAAAGGTGAATTTTCAATAGAATCAAATAACCGTATTGAGGTCCAAGAAAACTTTGTTAAAAACAGATATTTTTTTAAACTTTGTACAATGAATCTTGTTCTCTTGTTTTTATTTTTTACTTTTTTAAATATTAAACTGCATCAGTGCCTGACATGCAAGATAATATCCCAAATCAGCACAAATAATCAGCCTCGCTGACTTTGAACATCGGCTAAACCCCAGATTTCCCCACCAGCATCATCATCTGATCGCACTAATGCGACTGTGGCTGAATGTTCACAAATCCACACATCCACTCACCAAAATCGGTAAGATTTAACGGGAGAATGGTGGCTATTAAAACAGCAAATAGAAAATAAATCAACAAGCACATGCAGGTTTGTCAGGTGTCCATAAACCTTTGTCCTTATAGTGTATTTATTTCTAGGCATTATGTGATATAGCAAATTGCCCTATCACCCTGTGCCCTATGTTTTCTACTTCCTGTTGTTTAGGCCATGCAACCGGTAGTGTAGAAATATGCTTTCCAAAATCAAAACATTCTGAGAAAATATTTCTGCTCAGTACAACATGCGTCATGTTTGTGTGTTGTCTGCCCAGCCCCAAACTGTCCTGGCACAGGTAACCTGAACTCTTCATCACTGTTTAGAGGTAAACATCAGGTCTTGCTAATATAAAGAGGCCATTCAAAAGCTTGGTAAAGGTTTCAGGGATTCGTTTTATCGAATAGAATAAGTGTAAGAAAGTGGGCCAGTCTTGAAGAGCGAGATCGCACTGACGAACACTTCTACCTACTTCGGCCAAAATACTGAGTATCTGCAAAGCTCTGCAGCAGGTAGGTCTATACAGAACAATGACCTAATTGTAAAGATTTTTCTAAAGAAAGCACATTTCTATTCAATTTAATTTTTTAATTTTTTTTTTTTTTAGATTTGATCACTAAATTTATTCAAGTGATATTTCTTATATTATATATGATGTAATATATATTTATTATTATAAATATTATATAGATATATTATATTATATCTTATACGTATGTTTTTATGATATAAAAAAGATGTCAATAATATTATCATTTTGTAATAAAAAATATCGAACATTATGTGTGAAGACTGACATTTTAGAGGAATACGAACAATATATGTAGTTTTTAGATTTAGCACATACAAGTGTGTAAAAGATAGGAGTCTTTTTAAACACATACTAAAGCACAATGGTGTCACAATGGATCATTCTTAAAAAAAAAAAGAAACACTTTAATTCTTAGCTCATCAGTCGGTGTATAAATCAGCCAAATGAGCTATATTTTAAAAAAGCCACCGATAATGAAAATAGTTAAGGATGAACATTTTTTTCATAATTGAGCATTCTGTGCATTAATATCCTCTTGCAGTATTACATTATGAGAAATGACAGCCATAAAAAACATTTCCTCTCTGAGTTTATGATTTTAATCAGTTTCTAAGCTAAATTCAATTAGCATGGTGTATTTTATCCATATTGTAAAATGTTTCACTTGAGTTAAAAGAAATTTTGTGAAAAGACCTTCATGCAATTCAGAGTTTTCACAGACTTTACTGTATGCATGGATCAATCTTTTAGCTCATCACCCCATTGTTTTTATTATTATAGTAAGTATAATATATCATAATTTTGAATATGTGATTTATATGTGACATTGCAAGTCATAAATAGAATAATATTATTGCCTATTCATCTAAACCCAATTATTTATTTATGTATATTACAATAATTTGTTTCTAAAATAATAATAAAAAAAAAATCAGTATAAATGCATTGATTACAGATAATCAGAAAATATGGTCTCCTTTTGTAATAATGTCAAGGCTTTAGTGTAATACTGGCAAAAATCTTTTTTTTTCTTAACTGTAACTGTTTTCTGTATAGAAGTATTGAAAAAACACTTATAATCACTTTAAAAAACTTTTTTTGCACTGTCTTTGCAGATACAAGACAAAATCGTAAAAATGCCCTGGTCATTAAGTCAGTTGTTTGGATGCTGCGTTCCACAACGACGAAAGAATAAAATCCGTTTGATAACCAAAGAAGGCCACTGTAACATTGAATATGGCAATATGAAATACAGTACCTGCTTCGCCTACATGCGTGACATCTGGTCCACCTGTGTCCAGATCCGTTGGTATTCCTTGACATTCTTCTACGTGGCCTCGTTTATTTTCAGTTGGTTTATCTTCACACTTTTCTGGTACTGGGTTGGCTATAGCAACGGAGACTTGTGGTGGCAATACCCATCGGATAATCACACTGCATGTGTACTCAATGTCTATGACTTAACCACTGCATATCTGTTTTCAGTGGAAACACAGCTGACTATTGGCTTTGGCTACAGAGTGATTACCCCACTTTGCCCAAGTGCTATAACTGTCTTCATGGCTCAAGTTCTTGCTGGTATCATCATTGGATGCTTTTGGTGTGGTGTGCTTATAGCCAAAATTTCCTTGCCCAAGAAAGTAGCCAAAGCCGTCACTTTCAGTGAGATGGCCGTCATCTGCTTTAAACAGGACTCACTCAGTTTACAGATACGTGTGGCCAACATTCGCAAAAGCCTGCTGCTTGGCAGTCAA
Organism: Silurus asotus; assembly: GCA_024362625.1. Lineage (NCBI taxonomy): Eukaryota > Metazoa > Chordata > Actinopteri > Siluriformes > Siluridae > Silurus > Silurus asotus. The sequence continues at coordinate 2,029,386 of MU551596.1, read as the reverse complement.
ATCTACGGCAAGCTGATTAGGACCAGAGTCACACCTGAAGGGAAGACTTTTATTATGGAGCAGGTCAATATTGACTTCATGGTGGATTCGGGAAAGGACAACTTGTTCTTTGTCTGTCCTTTAACCTTATATCATGTGATCGACAAGACAAGCCCTTTCTTCCAAATGGCTGTGGACACTCTGCAACAGCAGGACTTTGAGTTGGTGGTGTTCTTGGATGGCACGGCTGAGTCCACCAGCTTTTCCTGCCAAGTCAGGACTTCATACCTGCCTCAGGAGATCATTTGGGGCTACAAGTTCCTTCCTATTGTCTCACGCAGTAAAGAGGGCAAATATCACATAGACTTTTCTAACTTTGACAAAGTAGAACCTGTACCAACTGCTCACTGTGCATACTGCCATCAAGATTTTAACGTCCACCATGACTCCAAAGATGGCGTAGACAACCTAGGATTGGAAGTGATTAAAATTGACAGTCAAGTCAATCCATCAAGTTCTAGAAACACATGAATGACCAATTTTTGTTTGACATTAACATGGGAGACACTTTAGCTATTGAAGTGATTTGAGCAAATTTTCACTTTAATTTAAAGTGAAATATAATGTATTATATGTATCATATAATGTATTATATATAAAATATCATATAAGTATAATGAAAGACAGATCAGCAATAGCTTCTATTAATAGCTTTAATTCGTTTGGTGCTTATTAAAAAAGTATACAGTGCATATCTCTAGGATCACTGTTTACAGTGTGATATGTTTCACGTCCTGTTGCATAATAAAGCAAATATAAAGTGAATAAGCCATTTCCACAGATATTTGTATATTGCGATCAGTATGTCAAAACAAATAATGCATTGAACAATTTTCTTGGAATGAAGAAATGAGATTGTGCCGATATTAAGTTTCTTTGTGTTGCTTTATTATATGTAAAAGAAAAGAAAAGAAAATTCAACACAAAACTTGGTTTCCTCTGCCAGCAAGTTAAAGCTTGTATATACAGAACTTATAGCATATTGACCACAAATATACCCAAATATAAATGTCCTGTTGTTGAGTTCTTGTCTTAAAAAGTGTCAAATTTTCTTCATGGAGGAGAATTCAAATTCTCTCACATTGTTAGATATTAGATATTGTGATGGCTAGGTGCTACATTGACTGGAAGGACTAACATTTCTAATCTTTCTGGTACTGCTGTCAATAGTTTGTAATAGCCTTAAAGGGACATTTTTGTTAAAAACAGAACGATAATGTAAATGCCATGCTGATAACTCCACATGTTAGCCACTAACACGATGATTAATTTCTCCTGATATAAATCGCTTGCTTCACCAAAAACTTCATATGAAAAAGTAATAAATCATCAAGAATTGCTAAATCGTGGTAATGGAATATATATATATATATATATATATATATATATATATTGGATGAGACACCAGTTTACTCCAAAGAATGTGGCAGCTTTATTTTACAATAATTAATAATCCAGTGTTGAAAATATATAAATGCTGAAATATATTTTCAACACTACATTGTGCATTGTGAGCATTGTGTTCAAAGCGTCTTATAATACTGTACGTTTCAGTTGTAATTTACAATAAATGTTTTGATTTTTACAGCTGTGGTCTGAGCATTTCTTATTTGTTATAAAAACCCCAATTCCAAAAAAGTTGGGACACTGTGTGAAATGTAAATAAAAACAGAATGCAATGACTTGCTCATAAACCCATATTTAATTCACAATAAAACAAAAAACATATCAAATGTTTAAACTGAGAATATATGTACTTTTTTTTAAGAAAAAAGGAGGTGGGACAGGGCCATGTTTACCAATGTGTAGCATCACATCTTATGACCATATACATCTGGCAACTGAGGAGACCAGTTGCTGAAGTTTTGGGAGGGAATGTTGTCCCATTTGTGTCTGATACAGGATTTATCTGCTCAATTGTTATTTTTTTAAATTATTATTGCATTAGAGGCAGCCTGAAATTAGCATTATCTTGCTCAAAAATGCAAGACCTTCCCTGAAAAAAATATGTTTCCTGGATGAAAGCATTTGTTGGTCTACAACCTGTATATACAGTTCAGCATTATTGGAGCTTCAAGATAAGATCAGAGATGCGGCTTTTTTAACTGAGCGTTGATAACAAGCCAGATGGTCCTTATCCTCTTTAGTCCAGAGGATGTGGTGCCGATGGTTTCTAAAAATAAAAAAGAAAATTCAATTCGTCTGACCACAGAACAGGATTCCATTTTGCCTTGGTACATTTTAAATTAGCTTTGACCCAGAGTGGATAAACTGCATTTGTGGATGACATGGCAAAAGACAATTTTCATTACAGTATCATGGCTGGTTTTAAATGCAGTGCCACCTGAGGGCCTGAAGATCATAAGCGTCCATTATTGATTTTCACTCGTGCAAAAAGTTTTCTCCATATTCTTTAAAACTTTAGATGATATTAACTGCTGTAAATGATGAGATATTTAATTGTTTTGCAATTTTATGTTGAGGAACATTATTCTGATAACAATGTTCCACAATTTGTAGACACAGTCTTTCACAGAATGGTGAAGCTCTGGCCCTCTTTGCTTCTCAGAAGCATTAATAAATGTGAAATTGGGTTCATGTTATATACGGATATATAAATAGTGCCATATATTTTAAAAGATCTGAAGAGTACTTATTTTTCTTATTTTTCAATGTCAATGTCGATTAATAAAATTTTATTTAATTAATTAAAAAATGCACGTATTTGGTAATAGGGGGAAAGAATATTATCAATAAAATGCTAATAATTACAATGTTCACATGTAAATCCAAATGATGAAAAAAATCTACTCTTAGATTGTCAAATTTTGCCTAATCTCTGTCAAATTTTATAAATAAAAAAATACAAATGTAATTAAAGATATTAACACAAATAATGTTAATAAAGACTTACATAAGTAATAAAGAAAATGAGAAATATGGTTCTAAAGGTAATTAGACTTCCTAAGAGCGTTTGTTATTCTTCCTACTCCAGTATGAGTGCGTATACACAGGCAATTTATTTAAATCTAGAAAAGATTTAGTCAATGCCTAGATTTTAATGTCTGCTCTAATGTAGTACAAGTTGTTGCAAAACAGATAATATGTAAATTAACTGGTTGAGTCTTGCATGCACATATTATATAGTACATTATTTCAAACATAGAACATTTTTTTATTTTATTTTATTAATATTCTCTTAACAATATCTAGTGTAGAAACTTTCTAATGATCAGTTAAAGCATGTACTAATAATGAACATATGATGGGACGGTTTTAACTACATGAATTTAATTAACTAACGTAAATTCAAACTAAAGGAAATGTGCTTTATATGAAAGAATGATTAAAATAAATGTATTATGTATAATTTGCATTATGCTGCTTTATCCGATCATTGTTAAATGTTACTCTTCTATTAATATTAGTATTAATATTAATGTAATTTGATTCTGTCTTTTATTTGTTACTCAACTTGCTATTGGTGTTGATTTCAGCATAACACAACGGTTTTTTCTTATAACCCACAAATAATTTATATATAATACTCATAGAAAACAACAGGATTTTGGCAAAATAATCTTTTATTGACAAATCATAATTAAATGATCACTGTATTACACAATCAAAGCTTCCAAAAGAGGTTCCCAAATCTTAACATGCTTTAATTAATTGTAGGACTGCACAGCATGTACAACACAAAATACTAGAAATCTTAGATTTTACTGAACAATAAGAGAACCATTTAGAGAACCATTTTACTGACAACATGCAAATAAGGTCAAATAGCATTAAAAGCTACACAGCATTAAAAATGTCAAATTGAATCTGAAACTTTCACCTTTTTGGAATATTTAACGAAATATTATTAGGATGTACTACATTTGATCAAGAGATGATGCATTTAATGAATTATATGTTATTGAACTGTCACTTGTTAGCTTGTATAATCATATATATATTATTTTATATAAAGATAACTAGGTGCAGGTCAGTTTTGTCTCAAGAACAATCTCACAGAAAGAAGACGTCTCTATTCATCTACTCTCCATATATATATATATTTATTTATTTATTTATTTTTTTACACAAATGACTATGCAGATACATTGAATATTATCAAAATTTTTTTTATTTTGGACCAAGTAAATTAACTCAAACAATTTCACTGACCCTGCTCAATTCATTCACATTTCAGAGGATTATGATTTACAGTATTTAGGAATGTTTTCGGAAATTTAAAGATGATTGTCTAACATCCAATCCCTGATCATCATTGCTGTATCTGGAGTTATAATTATGGGCTGTCGCATTGCTAAAGCAGTTGGCACAATGTGGTGTTAATACAGGCACCACTCTAGCAAACTCAGAAAAGTCTACACAGTAGGTCCCGTCCTTGCTACGGCTTATGATGGGGAAAAAATCATAACCCCACATAATCTCTCGAGGAATGTAGGATGTTCTGACCTGGCAAAAGAAGTTTGTTGACTCATCTGTGGCATCAAGAAACACTACAAGCTCAAATTCGTGCTGTTGCAGAGTGTCCTCTGCCATCTCATAGAATGGGCTTGTCCTGTCAATAACATGATACAGGGTCAAAGGGCAGGCAAAGAACAAATGATCTTTGCCTGCATCTACTAGGAAATCAACCTTGATCTGGTCCATGATGATAGTTTCCCCTTCAGGTGTGACAGTTGTTCTAAGCAATTTGCCATAGATGTGACTTCCAACCATCAATGTTTTGCGAAGATTGGCTACTCTGAGCTGCAAACAGAGGGCTCCATTTTTGGGAGAGATAACAGCCGTCTCGCTGAAACTTATCGTTTTTGCTCTTTTCTTAGGCAAGGAAAATTTGGAAATGATGATTGCGCCCCAGAAGCTTCTAATGATCGTACCAATTATAGTCTGTATAACGAGAAGGACGATAGCATCTGGGCACAATGGAGTGATCACTCGGATACTGTAGCCAATAGTCATCTGTGTTGTTAGGGAATAAAGGAATGCAGTGGTCAAACCGTAAACATTAATTACACAGGGAGTATGGTCATTTGGAGGGTACTGCCACCACAAATCACCGTTACTGTAGGCAACCCAATACCAAGTAAGTGAAAAGATAAACCAGCTGAGAAGAAAAGAAGCTGTAAATATGAACATGACCCAACTCCAGCGAAGCTCCAAGACGGTGGTCCATAAGTCTAGCATGTAGGCTAAGCGATTGCTGTATCTCACGTGACCATATTCGATATTGCAGTGACCATCTTTGGTCACTAGGCGGTTGCGGTGAATCCTGCGCTCCTCCAAGTAGTCTCTGACCAACTGTGTGAGGGAGCGTGTCATTTTCAAAGCAGATGAATATACTGGAGATAAAGCACAGAAAGATCATGATATTTGATATAATATATAGCATTTATGAAAGTTAACCATCATTCAAATCATGTTATAGTACAAATAAACATTTAAAAAAATGAAAGTTTAATTATTTTCTTATCTAAAAGTATCAGCAGTTGTACCATTAACAACTAATGTAAATCAAACACTATATAACATCTTAAATTGGATACAAAAAACTCTATAATTTTGAAAAGTGTTACAGCATTTACATTACAAAATGTACCTATGAGCTCACTTTCCTTCTTATAGAGAGCAAATGTTTTTCAGCTAGTATAGCAGTAAATGGTGAAATTTAAATAACAGGTGAAATGTTACGATTGTGAATTATATTTAGTGTATTTACTGATCTCATACATTACATTACATAATTACATTTATACACTAAACACACCTGGGATCTCTGGAATCAAGCTAGCAAGACAAAATGAAGAACAATTCTTTACAGCAATTGTAATAAGAAATGAAGCTTTGCAAAGAGAATGTATAGAGCTGAACTTACCTGCTACTTTTCTGCCTTCTGCCTTCCAATCCTTTCGAAGGAACAAGAATGTGATTGAGCAGAAAATTCTGTTAAAAATTAATTGTGAGGATCATTGTAACATTAATAACATTAATAACATAATCCTGCCTGTCCCTTTTCCCCACTAATTCAGACCCAACTTTCAAATCTGTCACCGACTTCATATTCCTCAACTCTCGGGTTTCCTATTGTCCCCTCCTACTGTCCTAAGGCTGGACTTGGTGCATATAATATTTATCTGTACACAAAATCAGTTTGTTTGTAGTTTTTTAAGACAAGACAGCAGGGTGGATTTACACAACACACTTCAGGACATCGTTTAGTATAGTGTAAGCAACGCTTGGCTGTGTTTTGTTGGTCAGGGCATGCCAACTCCTTCTGTGAATCGACCAAGAAATTATCTGGAGTGTTCTCATGCTTAACTGCAAATCATTCAAACAAAACAGTGATCTACGTCATCAGTCTATGTTGTAATGATGTTGTTGCTGGCATGTAACAAGAACAAATAACTGAGACATTACAACACAAAAGCCTATTGAGATGTAAATGATATATGAACGGAACAAAATCAGGCTTGAATGGACTTGATTGAGTCTAACATTAAGTATGTACTGTCTTCACACATTTTCCTAATGGTAGTTTTTAACAATAACTGACAGTAAATTTAATACACTCGAATCACGCACACACACAGACCAATACTTTGTGGCTTTGATATGCTGAGAAAGTTTCACTAGTCAAATAATATGAGGTAATTTAGGTACATATAGTGTTCTCTTTTCACATACAGACAGGGCAGGTGGGGAGGAGAAAATCTCTATAGTAAACACAGGGCTACAGTTTGTAATTGCATACATACACAATACATACACAATTGTGAGGTGCACCTAATGCCTATGTATAATATTACTCTGTACAGAAAATGAGTTGTTTTTCCACTATAGGTATGATGGATTTATAGCAGCGTAATGAGAATAGCCTGAATGTATAATGATTCACTGTTCAGGTGATTTTTGTATTTTTTTATAGCAAAAAAAGTGGGTGGATTTTCCCAGCAAAGTACACGCAATTTCCAGAGAACCGTGTTTCTTTGTGCAGAGAGAATATATTAATTTTCTGATAAAATGTGGATTTATACAGAGATTTTTTTAATGCAATGGTTCACTAACGTTCACAAGATTTTCAGAAAATTTGAGTTGCCATTTTATGCTTAGTTTTTGTACACTTTAAGGTGAGGTGTATTTTCAAAGTATTGATAATGTAGCAAATATGTTATCCTCTTCATGTATTTGTCTTTGTTTGTTTACCCTGCATATCATTTGACTAAATTATTTTTTTTGGTTTTGGAATATTCACTTGAAAATTAGTTCATGAAAACATGCAATTGGTCATATTTGCTTGTCTGACAAAAAATACCCACAGAATCATGTCATGTCTATTAAAATCTTTCTATCAAAATCAACCACTTGGCCACTATATTGGCAAACACTCCTGAATAGTTATTTTTAATCACAGACAATGCTCCTATCTGCTTGAATAAGGAGAGACCTATTCACAACAAGTGTAATAACAATATGATATCACAACAGATATTAATATCTGATAAAAAAATGTAATAATCAAAAAAAACAAAAAACAAAAAAACCTTCCTTTTTTGTTAGGTTGCATCTCCACTTTTCTGTTTAACCTTAAAGGACTCCCTGGATTAGAGAAAGAATTAGGTGCATTGTGATTTATGTGTAAGATGAGAAAGCTGATGAGCATCGATGGAGTCGGATGATGTAAAAACTCAAAACTCAAGGGAACTTAACACAGATGCCTTGCACACTGAACAGAAAGATAATACTATGAACTTTTGCACTGGAAGTTTGACACTAAAAAATAATGAATTTATAATATTGTGTAATATTGTAGTATCAGTGAGGAAGTATCGAGAAAGACAAGGAGGAATAGTTGAAAACAATGTTCTTGTTTTTTATTGCCAACAAACTTACAGGAAAAATACACAGGCATGGTGGTTAGCCACAGAGCTGGCCTTAATAACGAGGAAAACTGGCAGCGGTAAAAAATTCCCGTGAAAATGGAGAACACAAACAAACACAAAAGCATGCTGGGATAACAGTTTTGTGGCCTGTAAAAAAAAACTTTCATATGGTCAATTCAGGAGTTCAATATTCCTGGAATGAGTATATATCTCTTTGGTCTGGATCCCCCAAATGAAAAAAGAGCAAAACTATATTTGAAAAATCTCTATCTAATTTTCCTAATTTTATTCAAAAGACATCCAGACTACTTCTGTATTTAGGATCTAGTTATGGAACACAACTGTACTGCCAAACTGTGCAGAATTATACGTTTACAATATGATTCATGTTCTTACATTAAATTATCAACATCATATGCCTCAGTCTGATCACTGGTAATGCTACACATATCTGCTAGAACTAGAGAGTACTTGTCTGATCATCAGACATTTTGTGCTAATTAGTGTTAGCAATGTGCCTTAGCTACTGCTTCATCCCACAATGCACAGGTCCTTAAGAGGACCCGTAAGAGGACGCAATAGCATCAATAATCCATCTGCTGAGGGTTTGCTTATGAACAGGAAGGGCTCTCATCAGAGGGCCGTAGCAGATGAACAATTTCAACTTCCTCCAAGGACTTGTACTGTGGACATCACTGGAAATGCATGGAGTGAACTCCAGAAAGGAGAGGGCCACAGAGATATCCTGTAGATCACCTACTATCTTTAGAATGCAGATAGCCAGCAAGAACGCAGGCTTAATAGACAAGTGCCTTCACAAAATCTTGGCCAACGGCTCAAAGGGGGGCTCGGACAGACCCCCCCAGCACAAGGGCCAGGTCCCACCCAGGCACTCAACCTCTGGGTGCCATAGAGAAAATGAATCAGCAGCAGGTCTCTGCCCAGTGAATGCCCTGACATGGGGGCATGATATGCCGAAATGGCGGATATGTAGACTTTAATTGGGCTTGGGACTTCTCCCAGATCTGCTCCACTACATTAGGGTGGAGGCACCATTCCCCAGGTCTGGACCCCTGCCTTGACAGGGTGTCTGCTGCTTCGTTCAACCGGCCTGGGATGTAAGCTGCTCTCAGGGAGACCAGGAACACATGTGTCGGTCTCCATTGTCTTGTGATAAGTCATATTCACGTCATATATTGGTCGCAAATTGTTGATCACTTTCTAAAAGTATAGTGCTTTTACTACTGATAATTTTTTACTAATGCAAATATGTTAAAAAAATAATGCATGTGATACAAATGGCACCTTCTATGCGATGCACACTTTAAAACACCGATGCTTCTCATCGTTAACTTTTATACTGATGCACAGATGTCAATCTGTAAATCGTACCAGCCCTAATAGGTGTTGATGAAAAATAATCTTTGCCCATAAATTACCTTCCTATTTGCTTCTCACTACAAAATCTCTTTAATCATGTACCCCCTCACCTGAAAGAAGAAACTGTTGAATTCAGCAAAACTGTTCCAAAGCTCAAAACTTTCTATAGGCAAGATAAATTAGATATGCTTAAATGGTTCCAGAGTCAGAAGCTGTTGCTTCAATAAATCCTGTTGAATACAAGGAAATAAATATTCACACTTTCTGGTATTATCTTGCTATTAATACAATACATTTGGTTAAAAAACTAAATTCATTTAAAAGACAGACATGATTGGTCAGTGTGATTTTCTGAAACTGATATCCCTTAAAGCATGCACTGGCGCAAAAATAAGCTACTGGCCTCATTTGGAGCTCAGAGTTCTAAAGGAATCACAGTGAAAAAGGCGTGTAAAGTCTGGGACCTACGTGCTGTAAACAAGTTTCCGTGAGGAGATCCAAAAGTTTGGTAAACAGGTATGTGTATTGCAAAACTTGTGGAGAAACTAGTGGAAAAAAACTCTCACTCTCTCTCTCTTTCTCTCTCTCTCTCTCTCTCTCTCTCTCTCTCTCTCTCTCTCTCTCTCTCTCTCTCTTTCGCTCTCATCTTTATCATTCTCAATGTATCTCACACCATTTTTTCAATCTCTTGATCTGTTTTGTGTCCTCACCGTCCATATTTGTTTACCTGTACACAAGATTCTATTGTTTTCGACTAAATGGAAATTACAGATGGATTTACACAATACACAGTGCGTCAAGATCTTTAACACTCTTGTGTATGTACTCGAGCACAACTCATTGTTATTAATAAGAAAATAAAATAAAGCTTTCAAATGCTTAGTTCTATAACCTACAGAATATTTTCTATTAAGAGCATCATTATTTGTCTTAACTTTCAAAAGGAAAACAAACACTCCTTTTCCATGTGTAAAGGGAACATGTATAAGTTATTACTTATAATGAGTAAATATATTAATTTTTGGTTCTCCATGTAAGCTTGCAGCACACTGGCAAACTCCAGAAAATCTGCGTTAAGGAGCATAGAAAACTAACTGTTATATTTTCCTTTTCACAATACATGATTATGTCCATTCAGCGTTCAGATGATATTTGACAAATCATAGTTGTGAAAGACAATATCTGAAGTCTTGACAATTATTCACTCATTATTTTTTTTTTATTCATTACATTCACTTGTTTTTTGATGTATTGTATTTGCAATGTACTTATATAAAGAACAAAAGAATAATAATACAAAGAAAATTCGGAAATCCAATTATCACTGCCCAATGTTTCATTTATTTGAGAATATTGCCATAGTTTACTTAAAATAAAACAGAAATGTTTTTCATGGCATTTATTTTCTAAAGTTATTCAATTTTACTATTTTACTAATTATATTATTTATTTCTATTGGTAAAGTAACATAATTTGTACATTTCAAATAATTTGATCAAACAAAGTAATAGTATTAAGGGGTTTGTAAAATGTATTAATAGTTAAAGGAATCTAAAGTGTTTTTATGTTTTGTCAACAGGCTACGGTGAAAATGACGCGTAACTTGCCACAGTTGCTGAGACAATACTTGGCTAATCGTCGCATTCAAAGAAATCGTTTGGTGACCAAGGATGGCCACTGCCACATTGCATATGGCAGTGTGAAGCACAGCCAGCTTTTCATCTACTTTCTAGACTTCTGGACCACCTTGATGGAAATGCGCTGGCGTTTTGTCATCTTTCTTTTTGGTGCCTCCTTTGTGTTCGCTTGGTTCTTCTTCGGACTATTTTGGTATTGGGCTGCTTTTGCTAATGGTGACCTATACTGGCAAAACCCCTCTGTTGACCATAAACCTTGTGTAATGAATCTTTTTGATATGACTGGTGCTTTCCTTCAGTCTATAGAGACTCAGATGTCGATTGGTTATGGTTACCGACAACTCACACCATTTTGTCGTAGTACCCTCACAATTTTCACTATTCAGGCTGTCTTTGGGACAGTTATAATCTGTTTTTGGTGTGGGGTGATTATGACTAAAGTTGCCCGGCCAAAGAAAAGAGCCAGAACCATCGGCTTCACCAATGTTGCTGTTATCTCCTCTAACAAAGGCAGTCTCTGTTTGCAGATACGAGTGGCCAACATGCGCAAGTCCTTGATGATTGGGAGTCAGATCTATGGTAAACTTCTCAAAACAACAATCACACCCGATGGCGAGACCATAATAATGGACCAGACCAAGATAGATTTCATTGTAGATGCTGGAAAGGACAACCTTTTCTTTGTCTGCCCTTTGACCCTGTACCATATTATTGATGAATCAAGTCCTTTTTGTCAAATGACAGTAAATACTCTTCACCAGCAGGAGTTTGAGTTAGTGGTGTTTCTTGATGGCACTGATGATGCCACTAGCTCCTCCTGCCAGGTCAGAACTTCCTACCTTCCTAAAGAGATCATGTGGGGCTACAAGTTCCTCCCTATTGTCTCACGCAGCAAAGAGGGAAAATATCATGTTGATTTCTCCAACTTTGCTAGAGTGGCTCCTGTAGACACGCCACCATTTGCCAGTTACTTTGCTGAATCCCCAGCTGGCTTCCATCATTTCAAAACTCCCACTGACAGTGAAAGGGTTCAGGAAGTTAAAAACCAGTACATTGTCACCAATATGTAATGTTTATAAGGTTATTTTTTAATTATTTGCAATTACAAGTGGAGAGTTTTTCTTGAGGTGGTTTACAGAATTATGTACAATTTACAGCATATAGTTCTGCATAAGCAATTTTATAATGTTTACAATATAGAAAATGCATTCCTTATAGTATGTGAATTGACTTAAAAAATAGAGGGGCTGAACAAGTGTGTGAATACTTGTGTCGGCATGGTGCCTTCTGATAATTTGGCATCCTATCCGAAACATAATCCCGATTTGAGTCCAATTTTCCCAGGAATGGTTCTAGATCCACTGTGACCCTTGCAGGATAAGCAATTACAAAAAATGTCTGACTGAATAAATTATGTTTTGCAGCCTTTTCTTTGACAGATATTGTGTAATTATTCTGTACACACCCTTTGCTTCAATATTATGAATATCCAAATTGTCCTTCCCAAGGCTCCAAGACTGACTAGACATGAAATAAACTATAATCGTAAATGTTGATTCAGATGACGTAGTCAGACTTTGCTGCATTTATAAACATTTTAGTGTGTTTTGTGTGATTGTACAATATTTTATTATTGCAATAAAACAATCAAAATTTGTATTTATTGGTAATTGATTGATTTTTTAAGCAAGATCCTTGACACTTTATTAGGAATAGTACTTTCATAAGACTTCAATCAAGAATCTGAATAAATTATATTTGAAAAATTCATAATCTCTTCAGTTTATTTTCAAATGCTGCAGTAAAATATCTATCAAATTAGTAAAGCAGTATGTATTTGTGATACAGTAACTGATACCCTGATTAAATACTAAATGATAAATATTTTTTTTATTCCCTGCTCAGTTGCCAAAAGGTAATGCAATGACAAGTTCTAAGAAATTGAAGCTCCATGCCGCTACACAATTAGCAATATATTCTGTATATTATACATGAACAGTATACCCATGCAAATGCACCTCTTAGGGGTGTCTTTTTGTAAGACACATACCTACATAGAAAGCTTTTGTATGTAAATAGGTCAGACTAACATGTAGGCAAAGCAATTGCTGTACCTCGCATGACCAAATTCCATACTTCAGTAAACATCTTTAGTCACCAGATTAAGTTTTTCAAGGTCAGTTGGAAATAAGAGAATACAACGACATTGAAAGTGTTCATAATTTATTTGATCATTCAGAAATATTATGTTAGTCAGATCATTTTTATTAAGATAGCAGTAGAACAAATCCGGAGTTGTTTTATATTCATTTTATTCTGTAAATACATCTGCAAAGTTTCAGCACTTATACCACATTTTTTTCAGCATTTCTTAAATAAAAACGTCAGAAAAAATTCAACAAATGAAAAAACTCATATTATTGTAATATATAGACTAATATAGTTTAATCTAAATATCTAAATTACAACATCCTTCACTATAATGAAGATAATTGCATTATTTCTTTCTCATCTAGTGTTTCAAGAACTTTGTGGAAAAAGCTATCATTTCTAGAAACTTGCTTTAATATTTAAAGCATATTTCTTTCTTTCTTTCTTTCTTTCTTTCTTTCTTTCTTTCTTTCTTTCTTTCTTTCTTTCTTTCTTTTTATAAAATGCAGAATACATTAGATAAACTAAACTGCTAATTTATTTATTAATTTCAATGAATAAAAACAAATACCTGTAGCTTTTTTCAAGCAAGACAAATACAGAACCAATCCGAATCAGGATGCAACAAGAATAGATACAGTATTTTTCCAATTTTTTCTACTTTGACCTTCATATGCCTCATATTTTGAATTTCTTATTACTAGTAAGACAGGATGTAAAATATTTATATGTATGAATATAATCTGTATTTATCTGTAAACAAAATATTTTTTTTTAACTACAGGAAAGAAGGGTGGATTTACACAACATGATGTAGAGCATTGTTGATCACATAGTTGGTAAGAAGATCATGCTCGTTCTCAGAATTCACTCAGTCTCTTGTTTAAGTCATGCATGCAAAACTGTGACCCAAACCTTCAGTCCACTACTGTAATTATGTGGGTTCAGGCATGGAAACATTCTGTAATGTGTAACTGAGATGAAAACATCTTAAGTTATAAATCCTTTTGAAAATACCTCAGGATTACTCTATACTTAGCTTGAATTTGATAGCTGAAATCACAACACGATCACATATTGTAGACCTACTGCTTTTGCCAACAGGTACAACTAGCAAATCTTTATAGGTATAGAGTTTTGACTGAAAACCTGATATGCATGAACTAAAATACACAATACCATGTAGTATTGAGAATGGTCCACTGCTTAAATAGTATTTAAAAATCTATCAAATTGTAATGGCATGATCACTTTACATAAATATTTTTTGGATTTAGGTCAGGGCTCTGGTTGTGCCAATAAAGACTAATCTTCTTTGGGTTAAGTAAAATGGAATTGTTGTATCTTTAAAATTGATCTAATCAAATAATTATGCATTTTTTCCACATGACTTGGGGTGATTTAGTAAGAAAGTGCTTCAAGTCTTCCTATACATAACCTAGACATGTGAGGAATTGAGAGATTGTTGTAAAAATGCAAAGTAATACATACTTGTCAGATATTTCTGCAGCCCCTTTAAAGATGCAGTTGGTCTCTTGGCAGCCTTCCTGACAATTTTTGAGGGAAAAGATTTGTAAAATTGAATATGCATCTGTCCTGATGAAAATCTTTAAAAACTGATAAACCATGCAGAGAAAAACAGTACAAAAATAGCTGACCTTTAGCTTTAAACAAAATCATTTCATTGATGGAAATTATATAAGAATTATTTTTGAACGAAGATTGAATGGGATTAGTTCATTCATAACATATTCCCAATATTAATATGTGCAGACTTAATTATTCTATTTTCCAGTAAAATATTTATTTATTCATTTATTTTTACTTTGATACTTTAATACTTTAATTTCACATGGTTTCATATTTTACCTCAGAAACCTGCCATTTTTAACAAGGGTGTGTAAACGTTTTAATATCCATTGTACCTGTGTATGAAATGTACCTGATAAAGGGCACAATAAGCATGTATAATGTTTCTCTGTCCACTTCAGAACACTTTTCCCATTAAATAGAGGGTGGCTTTAAAGTTCACAAAGCACTCAGAGAACAGGCTGGACATATCACGTTTCTCTGTTCACACAATAAGGTTTTTCAATATAAGAAAAGTAGGTGGATGTTTTAAAAAAGTCTCAGCAAAGTTCCCTCCTTCAGAAAAGTGTATGCTGGACACATTTTAGGATTTTTATTTGCCATTGTATGTTTGTTAAATTAATTGTTTATCTTGGACATCAATCTGTAATCAGATTAAATTGATCTGACCCAATTACAAACCCAGGAACATCTGACAAATAACCAGTAAAATTCACAATGATCAATCATTGTAGTGGAACCTGTGGGCCTCATTTTTTAAGATGGATACAAACAAATTTGATCATAAATCATATTCATTCATAGTAGCATTTATAAAAGGTATTTGCTCACATTATCAAAACATACTTTACCTTTAAATCCATAAAATATGATATTTTTCTATAAAACAGTGAGTCAACTTCAATTCATGAATCAAGGCAAATAAAAATATTTTTAAAGTATGTTTTAATGAATGAAATATAAAAAAAAAATAATTATAAATAGAGAACACGGTCTCTATGCATCGCCATAAGCCATAAACAAATGTCTTACAGCTCATCAACAATAATTAATTGTTCTCTTAGAAACTGGCTCCATTTGCCACATATTCTTATGTTGATCCCAAGAAACACATTAAATCCAGCATCAGATGAAAATCTCAAACAATAAAAATCTGTCTTGCTAAATATTTTATTGACATAAAAATAAGTAATCTTCCTTATCATTTAGAAGTCATTTTATTTCATGGAACGCATCGCTAAACTTTTGTAAAGCTCAATAAAAATATTAATACACACAACTTCACTAAAAGTTGATAAACAACAGTCATTGACTCAGCATTTTTTGAATGCTTATTCATATGAAATAATTTGTGCATTAAAATTGTTAGTTCAATTTCAGAGTTTTTATTTGTGTTTGATTTCCATTCATATAAATAATTACTCTTATTAATTCAGCAAGTGGATTTATGGGTGTAAAAGAATCTCTACCATATAAAAACATATGTATACAAACCTTTTCATTAAATAAATAATGACCAGAAAAAACAGTTTATTTATTTACCATATATGTCATATAAATTCAGAAATAAAGATTTAAACACAGTACTTGTTTTTGCACAAGATTGCAAAAGTAAAATACATACATGAAGGTAATCTCAGTCATAGCTGAACTTTGTATAAAAATACTTGATACTTGTGCTTTGTGTGATTTTATTTGGGGGAAAAAAAAGCATGCTTCGATTGGTATTTAAAGTGTTATATGTTATATATTAATCATTAAATATTAATTATCTTAAATTATTAGTTATGCATGATTTTTTGTATAAGTACCCATTATTCTTTGGATTTTTCAGATTTTGATTTAAATTCGCTAAAGACAAAGTCAATAAGGCAAATTGCATTCATATGTGGGAATAATTCTTGATTATCTCACTAAATATGAGACCACAAATCATCGTCTCAACTCAATCACTACTAACACATCATAAACAATTGCATTGTAATTGTAGGTACTATGTAATGTAAAATTGTGCAATGTATTAACACATAACAGAAAATCAATTAAGTAATACAGCTAAACTAATGAGGATATAATGACACAAATATATTTTTTCTACAAACTTTTCTACAAAATTGCCTCATTATCTAAAAAAAAAAAAAAAATGAAGAAAATTGTTTTCACATTTAATCTTACAAATCACTGTCAAAGCCCTCATTGTCCATGCCATGTCCAGAGTGTTGGTGTGCATTCTTATTGTGAAAGCATTGAGCACAGTGTGGTGTTTCCATGCTTGTAACTTTAGCAAAGTTAGAAAAGTCCACACGATACTTTCCCTCCTTGGTGCAGATGATAATAGGGAGGAACTGGTAGCCCCAAATGATCTCCTTAGGGATGTAGGAAGTCCTCACATGGCAGGAGAAGCTGGTGTATTCAGCAACACTGTCCATAAACACCACAAGCTCAAAGTCCTGATTCCTAAAAGTGTCCACTGCCATTTCAAAGAATGGACTTGTTTTGTCTATCACATGGTAGAGTGTTAATGGAGAGATAAAGAAGAGGTTGTCTTTCCCAGTTTCTACACTGAAATCAATGTTGACCTGATCCATGATGATGGTTTCTCCTTCAGTTGTGGTTGTCGTCTTGATAAATTTGCCATATATTTGGGTTCCAATCATCAGGGACTTGCGCAGGTTGGCCACTCGTATTTTTAGACACAGAGCATCTTGTTCAGTGCAGATGACTGCCATCTTGCTAAATATAATTGCTTTGGCTCTTTTCTTTGGCAGTGACATTTTTGCCATTATCACTCCACCCCAAAAGCAGGGAATAATTGTACCAAGGATAACCTGGAAAACATAGACAGCAACGGCACCTGGGCACAATGTGGTAATGGCTCGATAACCATAAGCAATAAATGTCTGTGTCTCCAGCGAGTACAGAAAGGCAGTGGTAAGGTCATAGACATTAACCACACATGCACTGTGGTTAGCTGACGGGTTTTGCCACCACAAGTCACCATTGGTACCACCGACACAGTACCAGAAAAGTGCAAATACAAACCAGCTAAGAATAAATGAAGCCACAAAAAAGAACATAAGAAATGTCCAGTTGATTTCAATTAAGGTGGTCCAAATGTCTAGTATAAAACCAAACCAGTTTTTATACCTTATATTGGAATACTCAATGTTGCAGTGGCCATCTTTGGTGACAAGGCGGTTTTGGTGAATCCGCCACTCAGTCAGATAATCTCTGAACACTTGGGTCAAAGTGCGTCCCATTTTGAAGATCAGGAACTCTCTGTGCAGAAAGAAAAATAACGTATGTTGAGTCAGAAATGTTTCCTTGCTCAAAAATCAACATGCTGAATATTACAAGGGATTTTATTTTTGCTAATTTACAATGATGGTCTTCATTTGAAGACCAACGCTCCCAAAAGTCTCAAAATGTCCAAAACTTCCAATACTTTTTATATTTAGTATAAATATATGTTTTTTAAAATTATTATTGTATTTGATATATGGTTGTACTATCAATGCAAGAACTTTACTATATAATTATAGAAAAGAATAAGTGGGGAGTAAAAAAATGTGTAGAGGTAAGAACCTACCTGCGAAAACAGTTCGCTTGCAGACATCCAGTATTTTAATAAAAAGGAACCAGATTCCTGGTGAGTTTTTCAATCTCTTTCTCTCTCTCTCTCTCTCTCTCTCTCTCTCTCTCTCTCTCTCTCTCTCTCTCTCTCTCTCTCTCTTTTTCTTTCTTGCTCTCTCTTTCTTTCTTGCTCTTGTTCTCACTCTCAGTGTCTCAAACACTTTGTTCTACTCCATGCTTTGTATTGTGTATTTAGGCAGGGACACGCAATTTCAATTGTATTATGCTTTTTGACCCTTTACCTTTTCTAACTTGACTTTATAGCTCATAACTTAGTAAAGGTTTAGTTTTGAAAAGATCATCATGTTCCTTAGTGTGGTAATTCAGTAGGAAAACACCAGATTAAACAGTGTGTACTTTGATTGTCTTTGGTTATTTAATTAGACTAAAGTAATTATATTATAATTATATTATAAAAGTAATTATATACAACTAGTCTACATTGTAATCAGCATTTACTTAATATCAAGAGATAAATATAATAAGTAGGTAAATAAAACAAACTGTGAAAAACTCCACAAAACCTGCAGTGATAACTAAATATAATTATTTATACTTTTTCTTTAGGTTTTTGGATGATTTTTGACAGATGACTATTAATGACAGAAATCTAAACCATAACTTTAGTATTAGGGGTGATTTGCAGTTTCACTCCTTATAAAGGTCTGGTTGAACAAATGGGAATCTCTATGAAGCTACTTTGAGACAGTGTCTATTGTTAAAAACAAAATACAATCAAATGAATTTGAATTGAAATCTGAAGCAGGTTTGGTAAATAAAATAAACAAAAGTTGTTTGTCAGTCAGTTTGATTAAAACATCTATAATTTTGACCAGTAGGTGTTTTCTGCTTGGCAATTTCTCTGTTATATTAATTGCCCCAACAGATTTGATCGGACAACATTTGTATAGCAGTAAAGCACACCATCACAACTCAAGAACTGGCATGGACAATGAAGGCTTTGACTGTGATTTGTAAAATCAAGATTAACCATTACAACATTGATATTTTTTGACACAATTTGCTAATGGTAATTGATCAATGTATACCTGCCTTTTTAAATTTAAACACACTATTAATGTACTTCCATAATTTGTACCAACTTTTTGCCTAATAGTTGTACTAAAGTGTTGGCACAAGTTTATTTAGAATGTTCCTTATACCGTCCCCAATTCTATGGTTACCATAGACACCCTAGCAAAAATTGGAAGAAAATGTAAAAGAAGAAAGTAGAACAGCAATAGGTTGTCTATGCATATTTGGTAATTGTTTTCTGCTTAACTTTTTACACTGTTTTCAGTTTTCTGTTTTACATTTATTCTATTTGTTTGAAGGGTAGTTTCTTAGTCTACATTTTTACACAAGGTGTGTCCAAACTTTTGGTCTGTACTGTATATATATTATATATAAAGTACAGACCAAATGTTTGGACACACCTGCTCATTCAAAGATTTTTCTTTATTTTCATGACTATGAAAATTGTAGATTCACACTGAAGGCATCAAAACTATGAATTAACACATGTGGAATTATATACATAACAAAAAATGAACTAAAAATATGTCATATTGTAGGTTCTTCAAAGTAGACATGAAGAGAATGCCAAGAGTGTGCAAAGCAGTAATCTAAGTAAAAGGTGGCTACTTTAAAGAACCTACAATATGACATATTTTCAGTTGTTTCACACTTTTTTGTTATGTATATAATTCCACATGTGTTAAATAATAGTTTTGATGCCTTCAGTGTGACTCTACAATTTTCATAGTCATGAAACTAAAGAAAACTTTTTGAATAAGAAGGTGTGTCCAAACTTTTGGTTTGTACTGTAAATGGTTTTATTGTTAAAAAGTTGTACTGGTGTATTAGTATAAAGCATTTCTTTGCAGTCAACATTTGAACACTGAGGGAACAAACAGATAAACAATTTATACTAATTTTCTTCGAACTTGCAAGTTGTCCTCAGTTCTAATCAATCGATGTGTTTTTTTCTTTTGAGAAAAGCTTCCTTTTTGTTTTTGAGAAACAGATGCTTTTCATTTGATGATATTTGTGAAGTTTTAAAGTTTTTGTGAAGGTAAAGGTTTTTAGGTTTAAGGTCTTTAAATCTTAGAGTGCTTAAGTGTCACTGAACATAGTGGCCCGCCTGGATTTAATTACCGAGCACAATTGTGATATTATTGTGATATGTGTGGCTTCCATTTTCAATGAGTTTTCCTTCATGTGAGACTGAACACTATACATGTCCAGGAAGGTAGATGTGTTCAGGATGACATACTAGGTTTGACAATTAGGGTTGTCTTGTGTTTCCTATACTGTACCTCCTCCTTCTAGTAAGGCTGAAATAGATGTATTTAATATTTATCTGTACACAATCAGTTTGCTTGGGCTTTTTTAGCACAGGAAACCAGGTTGGATTTACACAACATGTTGTAGGACATTGTTTAGTATAGGGTAAGCAACATGATGTGTTTTGCTTGCCAAGACATGCAACTCATTCTCTGAAATTCTATATCAAGCATGTTAGACAAAGATCTAATCCATCAATCTACTATATATTTGTATTGTTTCTGTCATGTAACAAACCAGAATACCTGAGAACACAAATGTGTCTTTAGGATCACTTTATACTTAAATATGTATCAAATATTCTAACAGCGACATAGACTACTTTTTTGGTCAATCATTTATAACTTTTCTAGTGGTTAATTATCAGGTATGTTTTATGGTACAATTATTGGCTATAACACACACACACACACACACACACACACACACACACACACACACACACACACACATCTACCATTAACAATACAATTTTTGAATGCGGTGGTGAGTAATCCATCACACAACTGATGTTCAGCAGTGTCCCTGTAACTATCTGTTTTTACTTATGGACAGTAAATTACACAGCAACAGACGAGGTAAAATGCACAGCTAAATATCTTATACCTCTATAAAAGGGAACATAAGTGCGTACGAATTTCTCTGTATACAGAATCTGTGTTTTTTACTCATTTATTACCACATACTACATTAACTCCTGAGAAAAGGCAGACTCTGTATAATGGTTTACTGTTAACAAAGTTAGTTGTTTGTCACATATAGGAAATGTGGGTGAATTTCTTAGCATGCTACATAATGTTCCCAGAGTACAATGCTAGATTGGCAAGCTGTTTACACAAGCTGTTTGCTCTGTACACAAAGTATTTCCCTCCCACTACAGGTATGTGGTGTGGATTTACATAGAGAAAGTGTATATTCTACATAGAATTCTCTGAAAAATGGAGGGGTATGTATGCCAATATATATATATATATATATACAGGGAGTGCAGAATTATTAGGCAAGTTGTATTTTTGAGGATTAATTTTATTTGAGGATTTAATTTGAACAACAACCATGTTCTCAATGAACACAAAAAACTCATTAATATTAAAGCTGAATATTTTTGGAAGTAGTTTTTAGTTTTAGCTATTTTAGGGGGATATCTGTGTGTGCAGGTGACTATTACTGTGCATAATTATTAGGCAACTTAACAAAAAACAAATTTATACCCATTTCAATTATTTATTTTTACCAGTGAAACCAATAGAACATCTCAACATTCACAAATATACATTTCTGACATTCAAAAACCAAACAAAAACAAATCAGTGACCAATATAGCCACCTTTCTTTGCAAGGACACTCAAAAGCCTGCCATCCATGGATTCTGTCAATATATATATATACTTTTTTTTTTGCCAACCTGGGCATGTTGTCATATTCTTTTCGTTTAACAGATATATAATAGAAGCAATTATATTTATGTGAAAAAAAAAGAAAAATCTATTTACTAGCAGTTAACAAATGGCTATTTCAAAAAAACTGCATTTGACTACTGTTATTTATCCAACTCTGGGACAAGATTTATCTCCAAGATACTAGAAAAGTTATACCAAAGCAGTTATGCACATAGTTAAATAAAAATTAAATTCATAAACTTTATGAGTGAGGATTTAGACTTCATTATAGTTCAGAGACAGAGCTTGTTAAAGTGGTAAATAACTGGCCACTAATTCTGGCTTCAGATCAGGGTCATGTCTCCTTGTTTGTGTTATTTAATCTTAGTTCATTCTTTGACATCATTGTTCATATTATTCTTGTTGATAGACTGGAAAAAGTCATTAGAGTTCAGTAAATTGCCCTCTCCAAGCTTAGATCTTATTTAACAAATTTGGACAATATTACTAGAATATCTTTCTTTCAAAAATAAAGCTACGATAGGAAGTGTGATGTCAGTACACAATGCAGAAATAAACTAGTTCATGCTTTTGTTTCCACTAGAATGGTAAATTGTAATGCTTTACTCTCTGGATGCTGTAGTGATTCATGCATAAAAAAGCTTGCAAAATGCATCAACAGGAATCCTTACTAGAACCAGATCACATCACCCCTATTCTCGTTTAATAAAAAGTATTTTGAACAATTACCTTCACAAAATATTGCAGTTATACAACTCTTATTTAGATTTTTCACTTTTGAGCACAATTGGAACCTGATTCTCTGTGGAGTAACTGCAAATTTTTAATAAAAAAGATAACAATATAAAACTTTCTCACCCAGTGATTAAAAAAATGAAATAACATTCTTTTAATTATTATTTGGTTGGTATTGTGTGTTTTATTTGTTGTTGTTGTTGTAAAAAATAGATTTATGATGAAAGATTAGGTATTATGATACTAGGTGAAATAAATTTTTATACATAACCATTCAATTTTGAACAAAGCCCCCAACAAACCCCCTACTCCCAAGATTGATCTTAACAAGACTAATCAGGAAAGGGTTTTACCCAGTATTTAATTCAAAGAAACAAGCAAATAAAAAATATATAAATTGCATACATGTTTTCAAACGAAAAATGTATCTAGAACTGATTTCTACATACATTTGCAATGCATATTTTTATTGGAGATATAATAATAAAAAAAGGTTTATTGAATGAGCAAATTTTATTTTCTTTTTCTGCATGTTCAATAAACGTGCTGATAATTAACTGCATTAACATCAACACAATTACATATTTATAGCATTTACACATTTATAGTATGCAACACTTAATGGAAAATACACACAATACAGGCAGTGTTTCTTCCTAAAACCTACAGTATAAATGTCTTAAGATATCAATATCTTAAAACACAAAAAGTGCATTGCCATTCTGTACCAAATGTTGTTAGTGTTTATGGTTGGGAAACACAGCTAATCAAAACAAATACAAATACATTCAGTGGCTCTTAAAATATAAAAGTGTATTAATACTAATACATAAGAAATGGTCCCCCTCACTATGCACTGAGATCTCAATTACCTTTTGCATATTGTGTCCAAAAATATCAATCTTGTAATGGTTAATCTTGATTTTACAAATCACAGTCAAAGCCTTCATTGTCGATGCCAGCTCTTGAGTTGCGATGGTGTGCTTTCTCATTGTGAAAGCATTGAGCACAGTGTGGTGTTTCTGTGGGCATAACTTTAGCGAAGTTGGAGAAATCAATGCGATACTTTCCTGCTTTGTTGCGGGAAATGATAGGAAGGAACTGGTAGCCCCATATGATCTCCTTCGGGATGTAGGAAGTCCTCACATGGCAGGAGAAGCTGGTGTATTCAGCAACACTGTCCATAAACACCACAAGCTCAAAGTCCTGATTCTGAAAAGTGTCCACTGCCATTTTAAAGAATGGACTTGTTTTGTCTATCACATGGTAGAGAGTTAATGGAGAGATGAAGAAGAGGTTGTCTTTCCCAGTTTCTACACTGAAATCAATGTTGACCTGATCCATGATGATGGTTTCTCCTTCAGTTGTGGTTGTCGTTTTGATAAATTTGCCATATATTTGGGTTCCAATCATCAGGGATTTGCGCAGGTTGGCCACTCGTATTTTTAGACACAGAGCATCTTGTTTAGTGCAGATGACTGCCATCTTGCTAAATATAATTGCTTTAGCTCTTATCTTAGGCAGTGAGATTTTTGCCATTACCACTCCACCCCAAAAGCAGGTAATAAAAACACCAAGGATAACCTGGAAAACATAGACAGCAACGGCACCTGGGCAATATGAGGTAATGGCTCGATAACCATAAGCAATAAATGTCTGTGTCTCCAGTGAGTACAGAAAGGCAGTGGTAAGGTCATAGACGTTAACCACACATGCACTGTGGTTAGCTGACGGGTTTTGCCACCACAAGTCACCATTGGTACCACCGACCCAGTAATATAAAAGTGCAAATACAAACCAGCTAAGAATAAATGAAGCTACAAAAAGAAACATAAGAAATGTCCAGTTGATTTCAATTAAGGTGGTCCAAATGTCCAGCATGTAACTGAACCAGTTTTTATACCTTATATTAGAATACTCAATGTTGCAGCGGCCGTCTTTGGTCACAAGGCGGTTTTGGTGAATCCGTCTCTTAGTCAGATAATCTCTGAACACCTGTGTCATTTTTACAAGTTTGAGAAATCTCTGCACTGGAAGAAAAAACAGGATACATTAAACTGCAGGGTCAGAAATATTTTTCCATTAAAAAAAAGGTAAATGATAGAAATTAAGTAAATTGCTACAAATTAAACATATTCATTGTAAAAATGTTGATTATAGATTCATTTTTTCTTCGCCAAACAAGCAATTATGATTGTATGTATTATCCTGCTATTATTAAAACAATACATAGAATTACACAACTAAATACGTTTAAATACAGATATAAATGGTCAATTTCTCTGCACTCCATATCGGAAATATAATTTTAAAAAATAATAATTGTAGCAAAAAGCTAGTGGCAACAGTCGCTGTTCAAACATCTACACAAATCAAAGAGAAAATTAGTGTACAGCATGGAACCTACCTGTTAAATAAAAATATATATCTCTTTGGCCATCAAAAATGTTTACTCTCTCGATCCTTAACCTTACCTCTTGTCTATCTCATTGTCTCTGAGACCTTTTATTAACTCTGTGTATTTGTACAGTACCAGAGGGCAGGACTTGGCATCTGCTTTTATTTACCTGCACACACAATTCACAAAATTCCACTAAGTGCAGGACATATATATTTACACAATACAAAATTGAAATAGCCTGTAGTCGGTAGTGCAAACTCTTCTCTTACAGATTGTACCTGATTGCTCAACAAACTTGTGCGTCTAAAATGATGTCTGATAATTCTAAAAACTCTATACAGTGACAACCTCTGTTTGGTTGCCAATTTATAGTTTTGTGATTAAAAAAATATTTTTAGTGCAGTTTTTTATTATTCTTTTTATCTAAATAAAGAAAGGACACCATGTTTGTGTTGGGTTGAAGGTTTTAATTTCACCACTTTTATATTCATTTATTTGACTAAAAACTAAATATGGTCAAACATATTGGTATTAATAATATCAGAAAATTTGCAGGGTTCCAAAGAGAACCTAACAGAAAGTTGGGGATTATCTTAAAATGTTTTCGCTAACAAATTTCATAATATTTTTACAACACATTATTGTATTAAAGTAACATAATGTCATAACATAATAGATAAATTTACTAAGGTACCATATTTGCTGGGGGGCACATCCAAATTTCACAGATTTACGGAACTCGCAGGGGTCTTAGAATGCAACCCCCTACGAGTTCCAGACCACTATATAAATAAGTAAATTAATTAATTAATTTAATAGATAGATAGATAGATAGATAGATAGATAGATAGATAGATAGATAGATAGATAGATAGATAGATAGAAAATATTTATTTATGGATATTTGCATCTTGATGTGATTAAACACTGAACATGCCACATTCGGTGTAGCAAAAAGTATTGGAAGTGTCTTTACTAAGCAGTCTCTCCATTTTAAACATATAAATTACTAAGAATTGTGCTGATACTTTTACAAAATGGCTTCTGCAAATTCTTTGAAATGTGCAGTTGTGGAACTGTGTTGTATCAACAAGATATCAGATTTATTTTACACAAGTCCAAACCCACTAAACCGTATCATAACAGTGAGACATCCTCTGTACATCCCTTCTCCAAGAAAACAGCTGACTTTTGTATACAGCTAAACATTACAGGCTGAAAAAAACAGACTCACACACGATCTGAGATCATTTGAAGAGTGTGAGCTGAGAAACAGAGACAGGGACATGGATAAATAAGCATTAAAAATAAAAAAGGTGATGTAATATACACTTGTGAACTGAAAACTGAGGTAAGTGTATTTAAGTATATATACCTGAAGTAAAATTTTTACATGTGGTGCACATTGTTTTTAAAATGATTACATTAATAATGTATTTCTTAAATTAATTTACATTTATTTATGTTAATTAACTTACATTTCCAATTACTTATTTACATTTGGTCAATTGGTTAGTCCTAACCTTATTTTACTTTACAACCTTTTGTTCTGATGGAGAAAAGTAAAAAAATAATAAAATAAAAAGCTCTAAGGTTAAAAATATAGCCAAAATATTATTACACACACAGAAGCCGAACGAAAGAATTATTACACACACATAATATGAACCTAATTGTGTTTAAAAAGTAAAGCTGTTTGTGAAATTTATTTTGCAGATAAAAGGTTACCTTCCTAAGTGCACATCAACATTTTTATGTTCTGACTCCTAAGGCTTGATCTGAGACACTGAAAATGACACGTACCCCACCAGAGTTGCTTAGAGAATACCTGGATCGAAGGCGCATTCAGAGAAATCGCTTGGTGACCAAGGACGGCCACTGCAACATTGCATTCGGCAGTGTGAAACAGAGCCATCTTTTTGTCTACATTCTAGACTTCTGGACCACCTTAATGAACATGCGCTGGCGTTTTGTCATCTTTCACTTGGGGATTTCCTATGTGTTTGGCTGGTTCATTTTTGGACTGCTCTGGTATTGGGCTGCTTTTGCTAATGGTGATCTATTCTGGCAAAATCCACCTGTTAACCATAAATATTGTGTTGAGAACCTTTTTGATATGACTGGTGCTTTCCTTCAGTCTATAGAATGTCAGATGTCGATCGGTTATGGCTATCGACTCATCACTCCATATTGTAATAGTGCCATCACCCTCCTAACAATTCAGGTTGTCTTTGGAACGGTGAATCTCTGTTTCTGGTGTGGGGTGGTTATGAGTAAAGTTGCCCGTGGGAAAAAAAGAGGCAAAACCATCCGCTTTAGCAATATGGCTGTTATCTCCTCCAACAAGGGCAGTCTCTGTTTGCAGATACGAGTGGCCAACATGCGCAAGTCCTTGATGATTGGAAGTCAGATCTATGGCAAACTTCTTAAAACAACCATCAAACCTAATGGCGAGACCATAATAATGGACCAGACCAAGATAGATTTCATTGTAGATGCTGGAAAGGACAACCTATTCTTTGTCTGCCCTTTGACCCTGTACCATATTATTAATGAATCAAGCCCATTTTATCAAATGACAGTAGATACTCTTCACCAGCAGGAGTTCGAGTTGGTGGTATTTCTCGATGGCACTGCAGAGTCCACTAGCTCCTCCTGCCAGGTTAGAACTTCCTACCTTCCTAAAGAGATCATGTGGGGCTACAAGTTCCTGCCTATAATCTCACGAAGCAAAGAGGGAAAGTATCATGTTGATTTTTCCAACTTTGCCAAAGTGGCTCCTGTGGACACACCACCATTTGCCAGTTACTTTGCTGAATCCCCACCTGGCTTTCATCATCACAGTCCTCCCTCTGGCAGTGACAGGGTTCAGGAGATAGAAGTTAAAGAACAGTTCATTAC
Source organism: Silurus asotus (assembly GCA_024362625.1). Classification (NCBI taxonomy): domain Eukaryota; kingdom Metazoa; phylum Chordata; class Actinopteri; order Siluriformes; family Siluridae; genus Silurus; species Silurus asotus. The sequence continues at coordinate 2,001,278 of MU551596.1, read as the reverse complement.
TACCAATATGTAAAGCATGTTTTTTTTTTTTTTTTATATGTACTTGTCATTGGGGCACTTTTTTATGTTGATCAATATAAAGTTTATGTATAAAGCATGAAGTATGAATATATTGATTCAATAAAAATATAAAGCTAAATGTGAATTGCAAGACATAGATGTAAGATGTTTCAGGGTGCATAAAGCCACCTCACACTCAACATCCCCAGGATTGACTCTAGAGCCCCTGTAAGACGGACCATAACAAATGAATGAAACAAATAATGTAGGTTGATTAAATGAATGACTAAATATTCCTTGATATCATGAAAGTGTCTGTGTATGTTATAATATTGGCCACTATTATTAGTTGTATTTCCCATGAAAGTACATTATGTGGCCAAAGATTTCTAGACACCTCCACATTAAACCCATACAGTACTTTTTTGGCACAATTACTACAATGCATGTTCACCAAAACTAAGAGATCCTTGTTCCAGTATGAAAATGCAGCTTGGAAGTGTAAGAACCACAGAGCCATGTTTAGAGCCCTGTCCTTGACCCTCCTGAACATCCTTGGTATGATAATGTTCTATAATGTTCTTGTAGCTGAGTGAACACAAGTTTCTATATTTATGTTTTGAACTCTTTTGGCTCTTATATATTCCATAAGAGTAAAAGTTATTATATAGCAAAGAGGGTGGAGTTTAATACTTCAATGCTGTTATTTGTGTAAATACTCACTTTGTTTCTATATTATGGATATAAGCAGAATAAAGCAGTAAACTTGAGATGTAATAATAACTTGGATGCACTTTTTTCCTGAGTTTTTTCTCAAATAAACATGCTTTTTGTATGTTTTAACATTAGCGATAGTTAAGTAATGAGTTGCTAAAATAAATAAATGGATAAATATCTGTGATCCTGTATGGCGAGTAAAAGTTATTATATAGCAAAGAGGGTGGAGTTTAATACTTCAATGCTGTTATTTGTGTAAATACTCACTTTGTTTCTATATTATGGATATAAGCAGAATAAAGCAGTAAACTTGAGATGTAATAATAACTTGGATGCACTTTTTTCCTGAGTTTTTTCTCAAATTAACATGCTTTTTGTATGTTTTAACATTAGCGATAGTTAAGTAATGAATTGCTAAAATAAATAAATGGATAAATATCTGTGATCCTGTATGACATTAAAATTGTAAAAAAATAAATAAAAGATGTAATGCTTTTCAAACGAATAAATTAAATATATATATAAAATAATAATAATCGCATGTATCAAAATTAAATGTATTTTATTTTAAAAGCTGTAATAAGATAACCGGGCATGACTTATGTTGCACGTTCTCAGTAGTTTACTTGTAAACTCCTGTGAAAAATGTTGGGCCGATGTTGGGGTTAGTATTGTTTTCTGCTCAGCCAGAAGAGGGCAGAAAAAGACAAGAAATGGCAATTTGGGAAAAACTATGACTTATTGCATTCATGCAATTGTGTCAAATAAATCCTGTGTTTTAATAACCCGTTCACATAAATAAATAAATAAATAAATAAATAAATAAATGTTAGTGTTTGCCTGTCATCTTAATGAGTGGAATATTGTAATTCAATGCAATATTGTTTTTTTTTGTGTAATGTTTTGTATGTATATGTAATATGTAATATTCTCTATGATATATACAGGATGATACAATATTATATCATTTATAATCATTTTGAAAAGCAAATATACTTTAAAGATCATGGCTGAAAGAATGTTTACGGATTCTGCAGAGAGATGGTAGTCTGTAAGGTGTCTAGTAGAGAAGATGGAGAAGAGATGAAGCTGGTTGTGTGTAAGAGAGGGTGGTGCACCGTGGAATGCTATTGTTTAAAAGTGCTGCTCTCTGATTCACAACATGACACACGGAGTGACGCAGAAGCTTTCCAGTAAACAGGAAAATGTGTTCATGGTGGTCATGCATGTAAACACAAGCACACACACACACACACACACACACACACACACACACACACACACACACACACACACACACACACACAAAAGGACACATACATGTATATACTGTATACATGGTCACAAACATCTCATTTACAATTTACACGTCCTATATTAATGTACAATATATCACATTTTAATTCTATGTAATATTGGCAAAAGTACTTATTATTTTAAATATGTGTATCTTCATAATAGTTCTATTTAATTTTCTAAGCTAAAAAATGTAAGCTTATTTTCTTGAGTCAATCTACTACAAAATATCCCTAGTAATATATAAAGTCAGACAAAAAAAATCAGACAAATTTCAGTAGTTTCAAATGTAAAAACATTTATTTTTCATCACATTTATCTACAAAGCCCTTTTAAAAAAGGTAATAATACATTGCAGGAACAACAAAAATAAAAAAAAGAATAATTGCAAAATTATATATATATTTTATATAAATTCATATATTTAATATTCAAAATACATTGTATATACGAAATAGCACAATTCCTTCATTAGATAGTGATATTTTGAAAAAAGGATGAGTTGGGTATTTATTTCTTCATTTTTTAAAAGCTGTCTATTGCTCTACTTCTACATGTAAGAAAATTCAAGCATGGGAACATCAGCCTGTCTAAATTAAGACCCTGCAATAGTTTGTGAGGCACATTTGCATGTTGACTTTGGGATTTGAAGCTTTAGCAGGAAAATGTTATTTTATTTTTTTACATCATTTTGGCACTTACAGTATTACAGTTCTGGTCGATAAAGCAAATGATTTTTTTTTTTTTTACAAGGCATTTGTGGTTTCATTAATAAAGAAAAAAAAGAACAAATCAAATACTTTCACCTCATCATGACAAGGCACAGAGCACATTACAAAACAAAAACATTCATAAATTTATTGCCCAAATGTACAGATACAAAACACTAATGCTGTACATACTTCCTTCAACACCTGCTTTAAAAAAGTTTGCATTTTGACCGAGGTCAACTCGTATTCATTCTCTTGATCTTTTAATACTGTCACATATGAAAATAACTCTGCATAATTTATACAGTAAGATGCTTTTAATGCCTAGTTGACCGTTGATTAAAAAATAATAGCAAATAGGTCTGACAAACGCACAGCGTTCGCGAATCTGAGGATCACTCTGGTTTCAAACTTTTGTGTTGTTGTAAATGATAACTTCTTTAAATTCATTCAATTTTTTTGGTTTGTAAAGAGGTACGTTTGCATAATGTCCACATTCAACTGTTCAGTGATTTTTAGTAGCTTTAGGTAATTGACTTAATAACGTTCAGGAACATGTAATCGATGATAATTAATTAGATTGTGAGATGAGCTATAGTTGAGTAATATTTAACTGGCAAATAAGATACAAATACGGATGTATCCTATATAAAAACAGTGAGGTACAGCGGTGAAAGTTAAACCACTTTGGGCTGCTTTCAGAAAAAAACTAAATGAACACTAAGTGGATTAAAATAAATCGTCTGCTTCACGGGCAGTTTTCACATCAGCGCTAAGTCCGTGGTTTGGCTTTAAATACTGCATGTTAGTCTTTTACAATGTTTGATTGGTTTTCACAAGACCAACCACGAGCCTTTGGCAGGTGATCATCTTTTGCCTCGTGGAATGCTACATTACACTGAAATCATCGTCAGCTTTGTACTTACTTTCTTAGTTTATAGGAATGTTACTTTCAAGATTGTGGCGATTGACACTTTGGCGAGCCCATTGGATTGTGGTGACTGACAGAGACAAAACTCTGTGCAAACCTAGAATCGCTTTCCTCAGCTATGGCCAATGTGTCGGAATTCCAGTTGAGAGGAAGATTGAGAGAGAAATAACTAAACCTGAACCTTCCAGTAGCTATATATATATATATAAAATGCTGTGAGTCCATTTTTAGATGACTTTTAGAGTCCACAAACAAAACAGATGGATTTCCAGACCCCATTTTGCTGAATGCATTGGAATGTTAATAGTATCTGTATTAGCAGAGAGAACATCATCACAGTGTCGCAGTAATTCTTGATTTGTTATTTCGCTTGGATTGCTTTTGTGCTATAATTGTTTGACTAAACTGCAGCATGGCATAGGTCAATCCCCAATGGGATTGGAGACATTTCACATTTAAACACCAAGACCTTCTACAGCTGTGGAATTTGAGAAAAGTGTAAATCCGTATTGGGTAGTTGCATGTGTGTCGAGTGGATGCTTTGGCCCATATCGTTTATAAAAATAGAAAGATACAAAAACATGTGGAAACAAAAATGCATTGAAGACAAACAGACGAGAAAAAAACAAAAAAAAAAAACAAGCAGTTACTTGTCCTTTGACTAAGTAGTACTCCATTTTGAAGTGGATCAATACAACATCCAGTTTTTGGTTCATTCTTTCTCCTTTCTTTTCTTTTCCTTTTTTTTTTTTATCCAGTTCATTGCTTTAGTGAATTTAGCCCTGATTCTCCTTCATTTTACAAATTTAGTCACACTTTGTCTTTTTTCATTCTCTCTCTTTCTCTCTCTCTCTCTCTCTCTCTCTCTCTCTCTCTCTTTTCAAATTTGCATTCCTTCTGAGTGCAGCTTGGGGTTGGCATGTGGCTTCTAGAGCAAACTGAGAGGATTTAGTAGTAACTACCCAGGTGAGAGGGCATATGAGAGTTGGGATGTCTTGGCACACTGGCACTAGGGTAGATGCCTGCCGTCGGGGAGCTCCAGTATGGGTTAGAAGGGCCAAAAAAATTGGATGAAGTGACAGGCATTGAAGGAGGGTGCGGTGAGACAAAGTTGACCTTCTGCTGGTGAGCGTGGTAAGGAGGCACGTAGGCCAAGTCAGACGGGTACTTGTACATGGAAGACTCGGTAGGGTGAGGCTGCAGGGCTTGGGCGATGCCATGGAAGTCGAACTTGTAGGCGTATCGCTTGCCATGCACCTTGGTCATGATGTTTTTGTCGTAATAGTAGCGCAGCGCACGGCTCAGCTTGTCGTAGTTCATGTTGGGCTTGCTCTTGCGCTCTCCCCAGCGCCGTGCAACCTCGTCTGGGTCGGTCATCTTGAACTCGCCGTTGGTCCCTTCCCATGTGATGCAGCCAGCATTGGCGCTGTCGGATAGTAGCTCCAAGAGGAACTGCCACAGCTGGATCTGACCTGAGCCTGGACATGTGGACACAGAATGGCAGAAAAATTAGGTAACGTAAATGAGTACTGACCAATCCTGGCTAGATTTGCTGTCCATTATTCAAGATTAACAAATCCGATGGTTATGTTCTAGTTATGTTAACCATTATCTTTTTTTTTTACCTGGATTGGCAAGTCGACTGCTTGTCGGTCCTAAGATTTGGTATGGATCTGCAAAATAAACACGTACGTATTATCACACACATTTATCACACAACAAGTAAATATTAATGCACACATTTTAAACTATTTGTTTTTCGTTACCTGGCTGAGGCCGGGATTGTTCAGTGCTCTTAGATACATTCTGTGAGACCACAGTAGGGGAGCCTAGGAGAGAAAAAAAAAGGGGTGAGCATAAACCGGTAATTATTGATCCCCCTTTACATATACATTTTTGTCCAAAAAAAACCCCTAAGTGATTAGTATGTATATCCTACAACTGTATCCAATAGATCCCCTAATACTTATGCTATACACTTCCCATAAAAATGGTTGCACTGCGATGTAGTTGCTTGTTAAGGCATCTTCACTGTGCTATTATTTCCAATGCACCGTTTTTTGATTTTTGCACAATTGCTGTTTGCACATGTTCCCTTTATGTAGTCTTATGTGTCGATCTGCTGATGCATTATTAATTTATATGTTGTAATGCTACAGTATGTTGTCTTATGTAGCACCTTGGTCTTGGAGGAACAATATTTTATTTCACTGTGTCCTGACCAAACTGTATATTTAAAAAATGATAATAAAAGCCAGTTAAGTTCACTAGACATGATTCTTGCACAGTACTTATTCAAAAGAAACAAGAAATACCAGCATTTTTTATGCTCACCTTTACCACTGTGCATGCTGTTTGACCAACCTGTCCTCCGTACAGCATCATATGAGGCATCTGAGTGGAAACAACAGACAACTAGGTTAACTTTTTTCTGGTTTACTTTTGCTACAAATGCTTATCACATATTATGTATTGAGTTAAAAGATGGTTTTTGTCTCTGGTTTGTCCGTACTGACAAAATAGATACTGTACTTTTTTTTAAATATAAATTAAAAGTAAGGAAGAAAAAGATCTGTTCGAAAATATATAGCTCTGGATGAATGTGTGCGGATTTATCTGGCTTTGGCATGGCTAAAAGGCCATAAATTGTGCTTAAGCAGATTTTATACTAGCCAGATTTGTAAAACACACAGATTCACATACAGAAAAACTCCACAATGAAACGTTTCCGTGTTGATTTGGGTTGATCCAAATTTCAATAATACAAAAAATATATATTTTATTTTGAATCAGTGGCATAAAAATAGTTATTCCAGATATAAATTTAAAGAGATTCCGTTCTCTTGTTTTCTTTAAGGCATAACCTGGACATGGAGAGATATAAAATGAAAAAAGAGTAAAGCGGAAAAATAAAAAAAATCATCAGACAGCAGGAAATCATGAAGACGTTTGTAGATTTCCCAAGGATGTTTTGGACAGACATCGCATTCTCATATGTAGTTCTAAAACAGTCTCATTGTGCCTTGAAGCATAATGTTGTTCCTTCTGTCCCGCACGGAAATTAGCCAGCTATCACTGCTAATTATTATCCCCATTCTTCAGACAGTCCTGCTGCCCTTCTGGCCTTAATGATGAAGTGACTGATTGCTTTCGGCATCAAGTTGCACACATTTTGAACAAGAAGTAGTACTGAGGCCACAGAAATGTAATAAGAATAATGGACATGCAAAATCCAGGACACAGAACTGTTTATTTTTTGTCAAGGTTAGAACATTTGGATCCCTGTAATAAATCATTGGTACACAGTAGATGAAGTATAATAAATTATGAGGTTAGGGAAATGCTCAAAATCAATGTGAATTAAAATATACCTAAATTATGGTTAAGTTTTTCTTGATTTTTAGAGGTTTTTGTAGTATAATAGTTATTTTAGGTGGGACCATACTATCAATTTCCCTCTGTAAAAATGGAAACCACATTCACACAACTCCTGCTTGATTTCTAATCCACAAGAATTCACATACGAAAACCACCTTATTTTATTTTTTAATACCATAAATATTCACCTCATGGCTTGCGTTTTTAAGTTACAATGATCCAGCACTGCCATCTCCTGGTGCATAGCTTGAATTCTGGGTGGGTCTCAAATACATTAACTACTGAAAACAAAGTAAACGTTTGGCTTGGAACGAGTTAACAAAACTAAACGGCCCACTTCTTTTAAAATCACAACACATCTTTAGCCAACATTCCTCAGTGAAAACAAAACTGAGGGATGGCGACTGAGCGTCAGAAGTCTTTCTGAATCTCACAGTCAAGCAGAATAAGCATTTTAAACGGATGTTTCACCTAAAACATCTGTATGAACGCATCAGAGCGATAGCAAAGGGAGAAAAAATTATGCTAGAATTCAGTATTTTGTTTCATTTTATTGATATTGTATATATTGACTCCGAGTTCTGCTTAATATTGAAACGGACTCAATGAAACGTTCCATTGCTGTTTCATAGTCATTATTTTTCATCACTCTTTCGAGGGTTCATTACAGTTTTTTCCTACGTCTTAATATCCTCGTGTTTATCTATGTCTCTGGAGTAATCTAGTACAAGACCTGATCCAACAGGGGAAAGAAGGATAGAGAGAAGGAGGGAGCGAGTCCTGAGAGAGTTACGTTTCCTGCTTGCTGAGCCTGCACACACAACCTCTCTTTGTTTTCCTGGCCCCTTTTTTCCCTTGCTTTTTTTTCACCCTCCCAACTGTGAAAAAACACACCAGTCTACCTCCAGGAGAAGGCCCACAATCCAGTAGGGAATGAGAGAGAGAGAGAGAGAGAGAGAGAGAGAGAGATAGAGAGAGAGAGAACTGGGAAAACACCAGAGAGCGAGCAGACGAAATACGCCGTCGGTATTTGAAAAGAAAACAGTGGTGGACGTTACTACTGTCTGATAGGCCCAAAAGAACTGGAGGTAGCCTAACTTAAAATACAGGCCAGCAACAGTTCCTCACTAAGCTTCTAAACCTTAAGCACTGGAGAACTGAGAGGCTCCTGCTGCTAATTCACTTCTGGATTCAGAGAAGCTTACTTGACATTTTCCTTTAACAACATTTTTAAAGATAATGAAACAGTCTGGACCTGAGCTCGAAAACTTCTCAATGTGCTTTCCCACTGTGCTCACTTTGTTCATCTCAGCTGTGCTGCTCTGGGTGTGGTTGCTCCTTAGAGACCAGACTGAAGTACAGTGAAAACTTACTCATTACACAACTAGCCAGCCATCTAGACTACCACGATTCCTAAACTGTATGCTTCACTCAGCACTGTGCAGTTACCAGAAATGTCCTCTACAAATCTTCTCATGCATTTTGTATCATAGTGCTGGAGACATGATGTATCCACTCACAACCTATAACATGTACATTACTATTGCATGTACCTAAGCACATTTGTACAAGTGCGGCTGCTAAATGCCACGGATGTAAATGACTAATGCATTGAGCATATTAGAAGAGTATATATATATATATATATATATATATATATATATATATATATATGAGTATAATTTACGCTTTCAGTGAATTTAACCCTGATTCCTTCCACCCACCATAAGAACACACAATCTTATAAGCAGGGAGCAGAGACATATGTAATTTATATGTGATTCTTCCAATAATCTAATATAATAAACCCCCCCCAAAAAAACAAATGTAACCTAATCTTTTGTATATTGTTTACTGTATAGCGCATGCTTACTTGATCTACTTTCTAAAAATGTCTTCTCTCAAGGCATTATGGGTAAAATAAATATATATATATATACTGTATATATTTTAAAATTGTACAATTTACACTTCTCTTCACATACATTGTAAAATGCAAAGACTTTTTCCTCAGCCAACAAAAACAAACTGATAATGTCGTCCATTTGACTTGACCACAGGTGAGACATTCTTCTCATACTAGTTCTTTTTCTTTTCTCCTTTTATATACTTTGATCTATAAACTCAGCCTTACTCAGGAAAGGTTTTGTGCTGAGGTTAAATGTTTAGTTTTCATTTATAATTCATTTGTATGAATTGTATTTTAATGATACTGTAGAAAACAGAGTAAAAAGGTACAATGTGCTACCATACTGCTATGGGTCATAGGTCATAGGTCATACAGTGTCTTTGTTTCTATCTAATCGCCAAGGATGTTTGTACTAATAGCTCTAATGAGGGATTTAGCAAGTCGTCAGCATGGCTCAGATAGGCTGCTTTCCCTTCGCCACTTATCAGGACAGACATAATTCTGGACCTAGCAAGATACCACTGCTGTCAGGACCTAATGGATATCAGTGTTATTACAGGCGTGACAGAGGGTATCCTGGCCAAAGCGATTAATTTCTCAGGCAGATCTATTGTCTTTGTGCATGCTTTGTCTATGGACTGAGATGCTCGAACTGTTTTAGACATAATTCTTTAATAAAGCCTCATGTTCATTCGTTTGTTCTGTTATTCATTTAGTCAGGGTCATTGTGGATCAAGAACCAATGGCTTTATTATTTTTATAAGAATACAATTTCATTGACCTCGAACAATATTTAGACAGGCCTATAGACAAGTAGATAAAATAGCTTATAAAAATGTTTTTACCACCAGTGAATTCTTGACCTTAATTCTTTAAAAAAATCTGGCAAATCAAAATATTGGCCCTTTTATTCAGTGTAGACTAATTATTATATTGCTGCAAGTCTGTTATAAAATTGGTCAGCACATTGTTGGGTTTCTGTGTGTGGAGTCTTGTGACTGATTACCCTGTTTTCCTAGGTGGTGCTAGGAAAAGCGAGGAATGTGAGCCCCCTGCTGGGCAAACAATGCACACCTCTCTCTCTCTCTCTCCAATAACACTGGGGTACAGAGATAAAACGGACAGCTTTTCTAAAGAATTATTAATAATAAAACACTGTATTAAACTGTGTGAATCAAATTGTATTGATATAATACTGCAAATTTAAAAAAAATATATGTTTCTACTTGTATATACAGCAAGCCAATAACTACATTACAAATTGCTAATAAATTCAGGCACTCATAAAACAGGCAGGAATATTCTGGGCCTCGGGAAGTACGTGTGTAGTGCACACTTTACATACATCTTTTAGAAATGTGTGTATTTAGTAAACAAGCGCTATACTGTAAGAACAGGAACTACCTGATTTTAATTTCATTTAAATATAAATAGACAAAGCATGACCTTATTTAGCTTAAAACTGTTAGCATTGGCAAACTGCTGTGGGAAAAAATGCTGTGGTAGACAAATAGTCAACATCTTGGTGGTAAAATTAACTCCACATTGTGTTGTGTATAACAGTTCAAAAAAATTTTAAAATGATTTTACTCTCAAATAATGCCATCAAAGATCTTAACTTAAAAAAATGTAAACAGACATTTGTCTGTCGATATTTGTTTAGACCCAGAATTAAATTAATATGATTAAATTTCCTTTAATTTGAAATTTAAAGCAAAACTCTGCATTTGGAGCGTGCACCTTACACTGCCTGCTGGAATAAATAATATAAGAAAAAAACAGCATTCCAGGACAGGTCACTGGACTCATTAGTCTTCAAGGAAAATAAACACGGGCACAAATCTTGCTCATGGCATCATAAGCAATGTAAAAAACACACTAACAACTTAAAAAAAATAAGATTAGCTGTATATAGACTAAACTAAACCATTGCTTTTCTCCAAACCCTCACAATCTAAAACTAATATTGTCTAATCCAGATACTCGAGAGGGGAACAGCAGCCATAAGTGATTCTGTGCTGTTATTGTGGCATGGCACTTTCAACACTTGAAACCACACAACTGCAAATCCATTCGCTTAAATCATATTCCTTTTAATTGAAGCCTATGACACCTGCCTCTCAACTCCATATCTACTCCTCTGTGTCAGTCTCTCCCCCCACCCTCTCCCTCACTGTTGGCTTTGGGAACCAAGGCACGTGCCTTTTGTCTTGCAAATTCTCTGCTTTCTGAAAGGTCCTCGGCCCGCACTTCACATTCAGGTGGAGGCTGAATGGCTGACTCAACAGGCACGCTTCTTTATTTACACAGAACAAAAACAGCACCTGCTGAGCTCTCGGGCTGTGGACATTGGACACACACTCGGAGATAGAGACTGAGTGCTCACTGATCAGCTATATCACCCTCTAGTCTGCAGGTATTGGTAAGAAAATCACTGTCTTAATGTCTAAAGCTGGTGGATTATATTCACCCGAGACAAATTATTGAATTATTGGGCCTTGTGCATTAAACTGAGTATAAATGCATTAATAAATCATAAAAAAACTGTAATAAACTGTAAAATGTTGGGCGGAAAAAAAACAACCTCATATTCAAATTGTGTGAAATTACTGTATATAGAAAGTCAGTGTGAACTTTGAGCATCTTCAGAAATGGTATAACTGGTAAAAAGTGTGATGAGTTCAAATTATAATCAAATTATGTTGTCAATTTTGGGAAAATCTGTAAATAAAATGAAGACAAAGCCAAATAAAAGGCACCATATAAAAGCTTGGTGTGAGTTAGTGTGAGTCGCCGTGATGCACTGCAAAGGCTGTGAAGTATAATTGGAGATATAATACTGCAACAAAACCTCCCAGACACACAAACACATACCAAAAATACTATGTCACATCGCTGTTATAGTTTTGTCACCGTCATAGTCTAATCAATTTGCTAAGCCTTTTTTATGTATGTAGGAGTGACTATGAGTAACGCACTTTATAACCTAAAGTTGAATGGCCCTCATTAACACAAAAATCAATTCCGCATATGATTTACAAAACGTAGTCAATCCTACCTTCTTTGGCAGCCAGACGAGGAGACTGGTCAGTGTGAGATGGTGCATTATATGATATTGATGAGCTACCTGTAAGATATAACAGAATGAACTATTAAGATGCATGTGCCAGATGCTTTACTATAAAGCCAAACTGCGCAAGTGAATATTAACGTTTATTAATGTGTAATAACAGCGTTAGTACTGTTCTGTGTAACTGCTCAAATGGTGCATTTTTCACAATAAAACTTGTTAACAAAGCAAAATCCTCACAAACAAGGTCATAATCCAAATAAATTTATATATAATTATTGTATTTTGCATGTAGCTTTTAAATCCTGGCTTTATGAACATTGGGACTGACACAAAGCGCACAGAGATTATATTAGTGATATATTTTGGGTACTGGAGCGGATGAAAGGTGTGCGTAAGTGTGTGTCTTATGGGGGAAGTTGAAGGGACTTTGCACACATATTTTAACCTCCAGGCCCCTCACCCCCAGCCTTGTGGTGTTGAGACCCCAGAACAGGGCAGCCATTGTGCAGGGTGCGATCCCCATGCAGCAATCAAACACTGCTGCCCCAAAAGAAAAATAAACCCCCATATGGCCGTGGGCAAGAGATGAGGAGAAAGAGAGAGAGAGAGAGAGAGAGAGAGAGAGAGAGAGAGAGAGAGAGAGAGAGAAGAGAGAGAGAGAGAGAGAGAGAGAGAGAAACAAGAGGAAGGAGAAAACAAACAGACTTAGAGAGAAAATAGTAAAAGCATAGCACAGACTGATGTAAGACCTAAAGGTTAGTTCACACTGAAAACATTGCTGTATTTAGCCTTCTGTCTTTACACACTTCTATTTCCAATCCAAACCACCCCTCTGAACAATGTTACTCAACTAGACATAGTCCTGCTTTTCTATCCGTTACTCAAGCTGAATCAATCATTAATATATGATAGAAAAATTGTGTGGATTGTACAATAACAAAGCAAACCTTTAAAACCAACAAGGAGCACCACAGTCAACAGAAATAATGTAATCACATTTGTTCAATTCGACACTGTGCCGTTTCACATTTTTTAGTGAAGGGGGCTGGCAAAAAAATGTTATTCATGGTCATAGTTATAAAACATAGAATCTGTTGTTTTGGCTTTTTGGACCTTAACAGGGTCACAAAAAGTGTGAATTGGACAGGAGGACATTTACACTAAACACACTTGAGGCTGATGTCAGTTTCTGATGACTTTAGAAGTAGACCATCGTTAAATTGTCTTCTCAGTGTCTGCTTTGGGATGAAGGAAAAGCTGTCTTAGCCAATCCATCTAACATTTTTGAGAGCTGGGATAAATCTTAAGAATTTAAAGGAAATGCGTGTGGACATCACACTTACACTAACTTCATCTTGGGATCAGACCAGGAACCCTGCAGCTGTGAAGTGGCAATATTACCCATGCTACCCAAGGACATACAATAGTCTCGACTAAAATCCTTCTCTTTCTCTCTCTCTCTCTCTCTCTCTCTCTCTCTCTCTTTCGGAATTGAGGGTACACCAATTCTACTTACACTACTATGCACACGTTAATATACATGCAAGACAAACTGTTTAAAAAACACTGGGTTTCCAAGACTTTTGTGCAGCACTGTACATAAATATCTTTTCCTTCACTAGATAACTCTTTGTTGTGTTTGTGTTTGCTGTAAGTCTGTTAGTAAAAAGAAGAAACACATCTGCTGAGAATCTGGACACGTGTATAACTCCTCATCACATAAAACATAAAACCCTATTCGGCTTCTCTGTCTTTCTCCTTACGACTGCTGGGATTGAGATCTCTTTAGACATGATGCATAGATTTAAATATCTGCATTCTGATTGGTTCTGAAATAATACATACACATAATAAATGCAGTGGTACATATAACTGCACTCAAATTCACAGCATACTGTTGGTATTTGTACTAAAATATCCAGTAGATATGAGAATCAGACTGATTTTATAAAACGTGGCTCATCACAATTTAGGAACAGATGGTTAATGTAAGTAAGCAAATCGATCAAATTTAACAAGAGCAACAAGTAAAAAAGAGAGAAAGAAAAAACAGAGAGAGAGAGAGAGAGAGAGAGAGAGAGAGAGAGAGCACAGTCAAAGTAAAGCTGCACACATGTTTATGGCTTGTGTAAACTATCAAGGCCTTAGAATGCTGGACACTCGTTTTTGTCTCAGCAGTGTATTCTTCCTGTTACTACCTTTACAGAGGGTGCGGCATATGTAATTACGCACACACATATATATACATATATATGTGTGTGTGTGTGTGTGTGTGTGTGTATATGCCCCTTATATATGTATATACCCATACTCTTTGCCATACTTTTTTTTCTTTTACCAATTACACAAAATTACTAATGATTGGATTTATGACATTGACTCTGCACACATAGAGCACGCACACACACACACACACACACACACACACACACACACACACACACACACACACACACACACACACACACCCAACGGCCTTTGTATGCCGATTGTTCAGAGGAAGCTGAGACAATGCTAGCGGTTCACCTCCGCTCCACTCTTGGCTGTAATTTAAACAAATTCTCAAATTGCGGCCAAATTGAAAGCACATTGGCGAGTGGGCGGCAATCGCATACAAAAATCTGGATAAGTGACCGAGGGCAAAACCATAATAATGCAGCAACAGGCCACACTACTTCACTTCAATATGAACTTGAAGCCTCCAGCATTGGTGCAAGCGGCAAGAGATCCAATCTACTTTCCATGAGATCCAGATTTAAAGTCAAGGCCTGGTGACGGAGCCCGTATTTAGATTTCATTTCTGCATCTGACTGCATCTCCATTTCTGTTTATAGGAATGCATGTGTGTACATGCATGCGCTCTCGTGACACAGTAAATAAATTTGCCTGTGTGTGTGTCTTCTGAGTATAAAGATGTTTGTGTATGCGTCTGTGTGAATGAGTCAGCAGCAGCAAAGCTATTAGTGTGGCCTGAGGCTGGAGTAATGGTGACCCTCCTTTGCTCTGCTGTGTACAGGCCTAATGGCATGTTGGAATGTTACTCAAACTTCAAATAAATAGAACTAAACTCATATGTGGATATGTGTGAAGAATTATTTTATGGTGTGCTGTTGGCTTCTTACACGCTGTAGTTGTACTCAATGGTGTATGTGCATGTATGAGGGGATCCAGAAAGTTCTGAACAGATTCCTTATTTGCCTGTGATTGTGTTTGTTTGTGTTTCGAGCGGAAAAACAGATTAGCTTATGTTTCATATCTCAAGGGTCTGCCACACCCTGGCAAATATACACACACAATCATCCCTACACTATCAATAGCCATCTTGGATCATGCTAGAGCATACTCAGAAGCAACACAATGTGAATGTTTCAAACAGTGAACAACACACGTTTATAGACCATGTCATTGTCTTTTCTGTGTCTCCAGGAAGTAAGTATGGGTAAAAAAAAAAGGGGGCTTCAGCACATGGTCTTCTATTTTATTCGTATTCCTTTTTTGTTTAGGATTGCAGCCAAGACAATTCAAATTGCAGAGCAGAGGATTCTGAATCATTTCTTAACCTTCCAAAGTACACATAGGCGAAATCAAAAGCAGTTTCAAGCAGATGCACGATGGCCCATGCTTAAGCATCAGCTCAGTGCTGAAGCAACCGTCCTTAATGAAAACTCCAAACGGCAAGCTCTCCTGAGAAAGGAAAAAAAAAGCATCCTGAGAATGCTCTGACTAAAGCTCACAATGCCTCCGTTATGCTCTCGATCCATACACAAGGCCTCGACTCGGCTAGCCGCACAAAACTGTTGACACCCATGGAATTAAGTTCCCATTACCTCACACTGCTGAGTCTATTGGCCTGTGTTTTTTTGTGTTTTTTTTTTAGAATGGCTGCTTTTAAGCACCAGGACTCCACCCACCTTGGAGCGGAGCTGCTGTCATAATGTTAGGATGGGCCAGCTGTTTCTCTCATCCCGTTTTGGGCCAACACCAGTGGGGCTTGACCTTTTAGACGATGCTCAGCCTACCCTCAGGATGCTCCCTGTTTTTTTTCCAACCAATCGGTGCCCTGTACTTTCATCTGTATTCAAAAGCCCTAGCGATCAGATTAAACGTCTGGACCGTAACCTCCAGCAAGTTCTTCAACATGGTCCAGATGACAACCCACGCACAGATGCACCAGGTCTGCACTGTGCTGCTTATAGATTTCATTGAACAATTGGGGTTGGGGGAAAAAACTTGCCAAAGGAACTTCGCCAAAACATGAAGCGCTACAATGTAAGAAAGCCTCTGGAAGAGGAATGAAGCAGACTGCCTCCGTTGCAAATTAGGGATAAACTTTCCCGTGCAGAGCAGAGGCTGGGGCCTTGCCTGGCAGGCTCCTGAGGCCATGCACCTGGGTCTCGTCTAGTCCTGCCCATGGCTGAGGGCACACAGAAGGGGAGTAAATTTGGTTGGGATAGTTATCAAAATTCTTCATGGTCTCGGCAGCTCTGCCAAGCAAAACGTGGCTGTCCTGAGGAGTTATAGGGATGAGAACAGCCAGGAATGGTCATTCTCCAAACTGAAAACGATTAAATGGAAGAACGAAGCTCTGACTGCATGATACAACATGTTAAATCAATCGTTTATGTATAATTTCACCACACAGCAGTTTAGAAAATCAAGGAAAACGTGTGTGGTTCATCAACTTTGCCTTGTTATGGTACAAACATCGAGGCCCAATTCAAATGGTATGTACCTCATGTTGCAGAAATGTAATTTATTAAGCCTAAAGAAGAAATACAATTATAAACTTCACCTTTAGCCCTTCGACAGCAAATACTTTTGTGCAATTAAGATTGCAACTGAGAAACATGTTGAATAAGGTCAGTATTCTGGCCAAATCTTGTGTCTTGCTATTCTAACAACTCGAATCACTGCCAAACACTGCACAATTATGACTCTATTACGTTTCTAGCTTGGTTTCTCAACACCCCATTAATTCTTACTTGCTTTCCCCTAAATGTGTCTTGGGACTATTTTCAATAATTCGACTATGGGAAAACAATTTAGCAGGTGACAGTATTGTAAATTGACATCAGTGTCTATGTCCTGGCCACAAACCAAACAATTATTTGACCTCCATTCTGGCAGAAATATGAGCTCTATTGAATTAGGACATTTGATATTAGCATTAGATTTTCTTTTCTATTCTATCAGTGCTGTTTTCTATTAGACATCTCCAGCAATGTTTCTGAGTTCAAAGCAGCACGTTAATGTTCAGGCCTCTATTGTATTTCAAGTGGTTAGCAATTTCAGATGGCAGACATTATATCTGACCACAAGTGCTGTCACACTCACTCAGAAATTACAACATTTCAGCTAATGCCCAATATGTTAAACTGGATAACCTAAACTGTGTTACTTAGTGTTTCGCTGTGTTTCCTTTTTACACAAGATACCTAAATAGGCTGACAGTAAAAATCAATATACAAGAATAAGAATTATACATGTAATGCATATAATGTCCTGTGCCCCTAAACAACTCAAACTGAAATTTTTTTAACAAACTTATATATATTGTTTAAAAATACTCTTCTATGCCTGTATAAAGTAATGGGGTTTTTTTTGTTTTGTTTTTTCGGTTAAGACTTAAATTTTCTTCATGGTGGAATCTTTATCTTGAACTGTAGTCTGCTTATCAAATCCACATCCGGATGTCTCTAAAGCTACTTTATGACAGTAGCGCATTACAAATAAAATTGAATTGGAAAAAAGAGAACACTCTGGTAGTCTTTAAAGGGAGACACTATTGATCACAGTCTAGAAGAAGTGCACTTACTTTCCCTGAGGTAATTAAGATGTGAGAGCAGGACTTCAGCATTATAGGCAGTGGTGAGTCTCAGGAAATCCTCTTTGCTCATCTTACACAGTTCCTTGCCATCCGTGTTTTGGAACATGGCTGTGTCGATTTCTAGGAGGCCATACTCTTTTACGGCCCAGTCTAGCCACTGCCGTACGTGATCGGGGGACCACAGAGAAGGATCTGGAAAACAGTGTAGAAGCCATAAGTTTATTTGATGTTTTTTTTACCTAGTTTTTTTTTTTAATTCCCATTCATGGTGCTAGAGCCATTCATGTAAGATATATACAGTGTAACCTCGATACTCACGACTTTAACACCCGTGAGCTCGATATTTCGCGACTTTTCATTTCGACTCATGAAAAATCAGATAGTTCTTGAAAAGCCTAGAGTGTCTCAAAAGTTCGGAGTAACATTTCAAAAGAGAGTTTGTACTAATAAATTACATAACAATGTTTGAAAAACTATTCTTGTATTTATCATTTAAAGTTATGACAAGTAATTCACAATTTTTGTGTACATGTACAATTCCCCTTGACAAAGGAACCATCAAAAGGAGATGAATCAAAAACCTCATGTTTTTTGTTACTCATGAGGGGTCAGAATATCGAGGTTGCACTGTATATAATCTTCTTCTAGTTACAATGGAGCAGAAACTATTTGGAGGACAACTCTAAATCCTCTATCATGTATACACAATCTCATCGATGCCATGATTAATGACACTTTGACTAACAGCAGGGATGCATTTCTTCAAATCTAGAAATCAATGATAAACGTTCTCTCATGGAGAGATGGGGATTTGTTCTCATGACCACCTGATGACAGGGTTCTACTGCATCACTTTAAAGCCATGCCATGTTATGGCCTTAATCTGTATTAAAACTTTTAAAAAACCTTTAATTAAATATGGATGAATGAATATTACTGCCAGAGACATGCTTTCAAGCATATCAGTCATATGTCTGTACATTTCAGCCATAGCCATATGCTAGTGTGCACGTACTCAAAGCTTTATCACATAGCACCATGAAGTGCTGATTCATGTCCTAACCTCAGCATCAGATCCTCATCATCCAGAGAACACCATCAACAATACTCTCTGCACATTACATGCAGGATAAACAAAAAATAAACAAGCATTGAAATCCAGGAATGCTTTATAATATACTGTCGTACCTGCAGGAACAATTACTCTCCTCTCATTTGTGGTCATGTTTGGGGGCGGGGCAGTTTTCTCATCCATGTAGCCTCCGTAACCCATCTGGGACGTCTCTGAGCTGCTCACCATTTTATTGCATTTCCCCACGCTGCAGTCCACAGGAGATTCTCTGGAAGATAAAGATGAAACGCTATTATTTCAGAAGAATTCTTTGGAAAACAATTTCCAAAAGTTTCTCAAATGCTCACTGAATGTGTGTTTTAATAGGAAAGTCAATTATTGTTGCTTTTTTTGAATTTAGACATTTAGTTTTTCCAAACTTCTAATGCTTCCTGTTAATCATTCACTATATGGTTAACCTCAAGCTCCTTTTATGACATGTACTGAAATGTGTCCTAATCAATGGTTTCATTAAATCTTCAGTAATTGAACAAGTGATCAGACGGATTTACGGTCCCGGGATCGCTAAAATGTCCCTCTTAACCCTCATCTGGACAATTCAACTGGCATTTCAAAAACAATAATAAAGAAGCACAATTTACATCCTTCTGGGTTTAAAACTAAAGCAAGAAATTGTGTTTTGCATATGAAACGCTTTATAAAACACTACGAATGACGTGTCGGCTCTGATTCGAATCCGTGTCCTCTACCTTGTTCCGTTGAGGTGGTCGTATTCACGTTTTACATTAATACGAGTTGGCTGATTTATCCATTCCTGCTGGGGTGGGATGGGATTGATCTTGTGTTGCTGTCCGTAATCCTGTGTGCTCGATGCCGTCATGTCTGTTTTAGGTAGAGGGGCAGCAGCAGCGTAAGGAGGCTCAAACAAAGACTGGTCTTCACTCACCACTGACAGTGCCTCCTGGAGGGAGGAACATGAAGCAAATTACAAATTGCATTCAATGTCTTTATAGAATGAGTGGACTAATTATTAAACACACAGTTGCAAACCCTGTCATTTGCTTCTGTAGGATGTAGAAAAGTTTTTTCTATATGCACAGATCATCACAAAGGCAGCATATTTCCAGACAGACAGAACACTTTATCCATCCCAGAAGGGAATTCACACAAATTAAAAGGATGAATGTTCAGACAATTTTATAAAGTAGCAGTTGGAAAGTGCTGAGAAACAGATTTTGGAAAATGTCCATAGTAAGCTAGGATTTAACACTGAAAAAAAAAAAGGGAACAAAAATCAATTACAGAATGTAATCTTGCCTCTTTGTCCTGTTCATGACTGAAACACAAGCAGGTTGGAAAGTCAAAACAGATCCACAGCAACTAGTCTGAGGTCTCTTCTACATTTGACCTCGTTGCATGAGCTCAGCTGGGGTGATGTAGCTTTATTAAAAAAAACAAACGAAGTAGACAGGCTTTTTTCTGAGACTTACAGAAAGTCTACATGAGAGGGTGCTCATAGTGCTTTTATTCTGGCTATCGGCATTATTGCAAATAACACTCCTTATTCTGTCAAACAGAAGCGTTCACGTTTCATTCACATCTTTCAGTGGCTCCCCCTTCCATTTCCTTTCTCCTTTTTTCTATTTTCCTTTTTCTAAACTTTGTTCACTGTTTGAGCCAACACAATAGAACAGATTTCCTTCAGCTCCATTCAAACACTTGCCAAGACCTGCACCTGTTAATATCCAGCCTTGGCACTGTAGTTTCTTAGAGTACATTAGAAAAAAAAAAGCGAACAGGGAACAATAAATATAAATATTCTACATTCATGGGTGGTTCTTGCCAAAAAAAACATGCGTTGTAAAAGATTTCTTTAAAACAATGAACTACAAAAAATTAAACCTGAGTGATATGTTTCTATCAGTCAGCTTTTTGTTTTGCATGCATGAAGTTGCATGCATGTGTGTCACACTGAGTTGTGTTAATCTCAGTGTAAGCAGCCCAAAGCACAGGTCAGAGCAGCCTGCTGCCATCACTTCAGATCAGCCGGTTAACATAATCACCCGTGCTTGTGTTCAGAAGTCCTCTCTTTCACTTTGGCTTTTTCGGCTTCTTGACAGGCGCCATAATTTTGACTGGCAGAGCCAATGCAGCATCTGCAGACGCTATCAGAAAGACCCACAGCAGCAAAGCTGGTGAAGGATAAGTATGACACAGTAAAAGAATGTGACGATGGTGCCAGATAAAGACTATTCTGACTGCTGTGCACTACTTATGCTGAGACATATCAGACTGCACCATATAATTCATGATTGGCAGTCAGGCTTTCCCAAGATTACAGAGGGGTTTTAAAAATAGGAAAATCTAATTCCACACACACACACACATACACACAGACACACACATATACAATGTAGTGTTGGCGAAAAGGCAGCATTCCTACATTTATAAAGACGGGTGATCTCAGTAAGGCTGGGGCATGAAACCAAGGTTTTCATTACAACAGGTTTAAAAGCGTTAAAAAAAAAAATTGTCATTTTCTTCAGACCATAAATTAACCTATGCCTACATACTGTAGCTCCCTTTATCCACACAGAACCGCAGGCCCTGTGCTTCAGAAATTGACTACTGAGAAGCACCCACAACTTTTCTTTTTACAACTGAAGGCTCAGACAGGAAGAACAGACCAGGTTTGAATTTGCGCCCAAGACTGACAGCCTGGGTAATTCCTGTGTCTGAGGAGAAGTTAAGTGTGGGGTACCTCTGCACTCAGCCAGATGCATTATGACATTAGGTTGGGATGGGCTCGTTCAAACATTCTGAGCTATGCAAGGTGGTGGTACAGAGTGCGTTCCAGTCCTTTGTTTAAGGAGGAAAAGGAAACCTGACAGGAAACCAGATTGTGTAGAACAGGAAACCCTCATTGGCAGAGACACCCCTCTTTCTGATGGGTAATGCTGAAGGGGTCTACAGTTAATACTCAATCAAAAATGGTGCTTGAGGGAAACAGCAAAGATAGGAACGATATCTGGTTTAAATAATTAGAGGATTATAATAATAATAATAATAATAATAATAATAATAATAATTTAGTCAAATGCCCTGTTTAATTTTAGATACTTAAAATTTATACAAAAAATATTACCATCCACTTTTTTGAAAAAAAAATAAAAAAATTAAGGCGACATACAATAACCTAAATTGAAATGGTCAAATCTCTAGACATTCTCAAGCCCCTCACACACATTCACCACACCCAAAGCCACTTATATAAAGATCTCTAGATAGATGGACAGATACACTTTGCTTCTCCTCTCTTAATTGCAAACAGAATACATCATTTAAAACAGCTGATTTACTGTAAAAAATAA
The DNA here is from genome assembly GCA_024362625.1 of Silurus asotus. Classification (NCBI taxonomy): domain Eukaryota; kingdom Metazoa; phylum Chordata; class Actinopteri; order Siluriformes; family Siluridae; genus Silurus; species Silurus asotus. The sequence goes on along the minus strand of MU551596.1, from coordinate 1,978,994 downwards.
AAAAGAGGTATCTGCTTTCTTTCTGAAATAAAAAGTACACTTTCCATAAAAAAAAAAAACCAAAACAAAACAAAAAAAAACAAAAACAAAAGCAACTCACCTTATCTCACCTTTTTTTTCTAATAATTTATACTGTGAATGAAAACTGGACGTGCAACTCACATCACATTTCAGTGGATGAGCAAAATATCTTTTGGTGCATTTACTGAACTGGAATTGCACTAAATGCACAAAAAAAAAAAAAAAAAAAAAAAAAAAAAAAAAAAGGTTGAAGGTTTATTTTTGTTACTGTCACCTATTAAGGTGGACAAATACGAATATTCTTCTGAAACCAAATCACAACCAGTGTACTGAACTGGAATTGCACTGAATGAAAAAAAAAAAAAAAAAAAAAAAAAGGTTGAAGGTTTATTTTTGTTACTGTCACCTATTAAGGTGGACAAATACGATTATTCTTCTGAAACCAAATCACAACCAGTGTCTACAGTCAATCGTTTCTCTAATTAATAACGTTATCAATTAAAACCATGTGTTTGGCTGCCTGCAGTGGGTGGGCTGCTTGTGTGAAGAGTCCGGGCTCTGCGCCACATATGGAACCTCCGTTTTTTTTTTTTTTATGATTTATTGAAAACACTAACGGCGCAATTCCACACAACATCCACACAACCTCCACACAACCTCCATCATCAGCCAATTAAACAGCACAGCATCGCGAATTTACTGCGCATCCAAACTGATAGTTTTTTTTTGTTAACTCTTCCAGAATCCCAGGTTTATTCCATCTCAGACGCACGTCTTCTTTTTTTGGCGTGTGCGTGTTTGGATTCCATCTGAATGTCGCGTATATCCTCCTCCCTGTGTGCGCTTTTGGGTTTTTTTTCCTCTTCTCTTCTCTCAAACAAGATTTGGACGAAAGGGAAAAGGAAACACGGAGGAGGAAAAAAAAAAAACGTAGGAAATCTCACACGCGCACAAGTTTTCCACGCGAGCTCTTTGGCTGAAAGGAGAGTTTTCGCTCCACGGGCGCAAAAATCGGCGCTCCGAAACAACACCACCCCCTCCGCCCCAAAAAAAAAAAAAAAAAAAAAGACCCCATCCTCCGGCCTTACCTTGATCGTTCCGTCCATTTTGCGCAAAGTCCAGTCGAAGCCGACAACATCCCACACATGACACGCGCCTGAGCAACTTCCAAGACCCCCAGAACGCGGCGTAGACACGGACACACTTTATCCCGACGGGCTTTTACTTACTTTCTTTTTTTTTCCCCTCTCCCTCTCTACATTTGGGAAATGAAGTCACTGCGCTCGAGAAGGGAAGCCGTACGTGTGTGTGTGTGTGTGTGTGCGTGCACGGGGGCGCGCGCGCGCGTGTCACCGCTAGCCCTGCCTTCATTGCAGCCCCCGAAAAGCAGGATACTTGTCCCGAAGAGATAAGACGCGAAGACAATAGAGTTTCTTTCCTCTGCAAAATGTTTTTTTTTTTTTTTCCCCTTTGGCTGGGAACTATTTACAGGCTGGACGCCAGCTCTTTACAAGTGTGACGCATTTTTTTAAGCAACGCATCAGTCTCAGTGGAGAAAAGAAATGTGTTATTGTAATAATAAGAATAGCAAAACTTTGCCTCATGCATGCAAACGCTACATTATAAAACATTTGAGGAAAAAAAGAGGACTTTCTTAAATAACTTGCCATACAAAAGATCCCTCGATGCACACAGCTTCATGCGGCACATTGCATGCAGTTATTTCCAAAATCATCCCCTGCGCGCGCGCGTATCAATGCGAGATCTTCCTTGCGGTGCTCGGAGTAAAAGTGCACTATGTTCCCCGAGATGTTCAGAGACTTTCGAGGTCTGGAAGAATCCGAGAGCTGCATGAGGCGGCGCGCCGCTCGGACCCGTCACTTCTGCGGTCTGCACTGCACGTGCGCGCGGCCAAGCGACTGCTCATTCGACTGCTGTGCGTATTTCCACGCGCACGGCGCACATCCCCATGCAGGCTGACTGACAGCCCATACCAGCCCTGTTTATATTTCTAACTGTATCAGGTGTCTCCAGAATGTGGATTAAAACTATCTCACTATATGCCTGTCTTCTGCTCTTCTTAAAGTCATTACAAGTACAGGGTAATATAAGAGCTCATTAATATGAAACAAAGGAATATAAGAAAATCTTTAAAAAAATATATCTAAAATAAATACAGCTTTATTATGCATATATGAAATACAAAGCACCCTTTTACCTATATTTTCTTTTCTCGTTTTTGGTCCTTTTTTTTTTGTCTTTTTCATCAATTACACCAATTTATTACTGATCACATTTAAGACACAGACCCTGCACAGATCGTGACCAGACCCCGGACCTTCAGTCTACCTCGCACCCCACCTCCAACCCCCAACCAACCACCATGCCCGAGGGAGCAAGCCTGAGTCTGAGTCAAACAGCCTGTCTGCTCGCGACTTGGGGGTCTGGGGGGAAGGAGAGAGCTCCCCTCGAGACGAGCACATCTGGATCCTGCTAGGGGTCAAGGCTTCCCCCTGCCTGGGGGCCTGCGCAGCTCGCCCTAATTAAGGGAGACACCTTGTTTAACCATTTAGAGTCTAGGGGCCCACAACTCTCTCGGTGAACAAAACAGCACTGTTTCTACATTTATTCTGATAAACCAGGCTTTTTTATTGAAATCCTGACCCTTATCTTTTTATCACGAACATCAATTTCCTTTGGGGTAAAGCCAGGAAGACCCAAAGGTGAACACTATTTTGGTGCCCAGTTCTGATTTTTTTTTGTTGTTGTTGCATAAATCATCGCTCGTTAAAAGTGACTGTGATAGATAGTTCATAATTGAGATCGATTTAAATAAGGCCAGGATGAAAACTGTCACTAATCAAAGTAGCAGATGAGTAAGCATGCTTCTACTCAGTGTTCAGCAATCTTTTAATTAAAACCAAAATACTGCATGTCTGAGCACACAGACAAGAATTTCTGCCAGACAGCATTTAATAAAAGTGCATTAAAAGAAAAATGAGAAGATACACTTTCAGAGAAAAAGGAAACTATTCTTTCCTGGTCTTTAAGTAATACTTCTATATTACTATCTTTCAATTTGTTCCTTGTCCTCATGAAAATGTAAACATAAATGTACCTTAAAAAAGACAACTGAACCAACGATGCAACAGGAAAACCAACATAAAGGCATGGAAAGGTGCACTTTAAAGATTTTAGGCCCACTTGTTCTTTAGATACACAAGGCCAATTAAAATATTAATTACTCTGCATGAACTGCAAATATTTAATATATTTTATTTGTGAATTTAACATGCACCATAATATTTACCCAGTGGATGCTGAATAATTTCAACTTTGTTAAAAGTACTCAAATATTACTACACTATTACTCAGAAATACTAAAAATTATGATCAAGCATCATCACATTATTAAATCCGGCTATAAAATCTTTATATTTGTAGGGCATGCCTCCCCACTTGCCACTTGCCCAGCACTAACAAACATGTTTTGTAGCCCAGTAAACAGATGCTCGTCCGTTTACATAGAAGGCAGCAAAACATCTGGCACGGCGCCGCAACTTGACAGCCAGCCGTTCCCTCCAACCACAAACTGCAGGGAAAACTGCTGCTCCACGCCATTGGAAAAGCGCTGAAGTGGGAGGGATCCGTCAATCACGGGAGAAGTTTGGAAATGGTTACTGCTCGACATTGAGCACATGACCTCAAGTGTCTAAGCATGCATGTATGTGTGTATGAGGGACTAATTGCTTTTTTTTATAGCTTTTAACAGCACAACAATATTAGGCCTGTCCCATGTTCTTCTTCGTCTGCATTAATTCAGCATGTCATTGCATGGATAATAGCACAGGAATTTTCCACTCTAAAAAGAAGTTTAGATAAATGTAGTCTAATAGCAGCTCTGACAGACGTTCCAGCTGTTACTCAAATTACAGGTTTATATATTAATGTGCTCATTTTATAGAGATAAAACATAGAAAATGGACCCAATTTAATACTAATCATCGCAAAAAGGATCAACATAGCTGTTTTTACGAAATACTTGTCGATATGATGAAGTGCTTTGTAACAGTTCAGTAAGTTTTCCACCTCAGGAGAACCTTCACAGTCGCACTTTCCATTTTCTCGGTTTCACGACAAGCTGGTGAGGGAGAGACAGTTTATAGCTGGTATAATGAAAGTGATAACAGGAAGTAACTCGTCTCACAGGCGTTCCACAACATTAAACGTGACTATAAACAAATAAAATCTATTAAGTGTTGTTTATTAATAACGGGAGACTGTAATTGTTCCCAGATCACTGTGGTATAAGAGGAATAAAACCCTTTCGGCCGCATTCCACCACGCATCACTGATTATTTTCCCTTAATAGCACAGTGTTTTAGTGTTTTATTCCTCACCTACGCGTTTGGGGTAATTAAAGAATGTGTTCTTCCTGTGGAATAATTTTTGCAGGATGACAGAAAGAGAGAGAGATCGAGAGCAAGAGAGTGAAAGAGTGAGAAAGAGGAAGAGAGAGAAAGAGACAGACAGAGGGAGAGAGAGAGAGAGAGAGAGAGAGAGAGGGAGAGAGAGAGAGAAAGCAACTCTGAATTAAGGTTTTTGTGACAAATGCTTCAGCTATATTATCTTAACCGTGACTCTGCCCCTGAGGATCACGTTTCTCGGATTGTTCATTAGGCTCCGAACTTCCAGTCTCACGCAAAGAAAGAGAGAGAGAAAGAGAGGGAGAGAGGGAAAGAGAGAGAGAGAGTTCAGACTGCTGTGCATAAGCGCGAACTGTCTGGCCTCCTTGCTCAGGGCTATAATTAATTTGAGATTTATTTTTATTGGAAAGCTCGAGTCTCGCCTGGCCTTAACCAAACAAAACCGCAGCTACGCAGTGGCTTCGCTCGAGTGGAGACGAATATTTCTCTAACACTGGTCTTCAACCGCGCCTGGGCCACATTCGCCTCGCTGCAGGCCTGCTGCACTCACTTACAGCTCAGCCTTCACCTGGTAGAGAGGTGCCTGATGCACCACCAAAGCTCACTGAGGTCCACCAAAACTACTATACACATTTAAATATGAAACGGAGGAAACCTTTATTTATAAAATTATAATAATTAATCAAATTCTGATTATGTGCTATGTTGATCCTGTAATTGTCTGTAAATAGAAGTATCTGCTTTTTTTTTTGGGTGATGAGAATCTCTAAATTCAAATAATAAACCGATATAAAATATTATCAATTTAATAATCGAGGTCCAGTACGCTCAAATCCCTGTTTTCTTGATATTGAGAACTTGAGCAATTCCATTAACGAAGTAACACTCATCTTGAAAGAAGGCGTGCCAACAGGATTAAAAGCAATTAACAGGTTTGATTTCAATCAACTGTTTTCAGTGCATAAAGTGTCTCAAAGCATCTATACTCACAGCTCGGTTCTGCTTCAAAGGACTGATCTAATGGCATCCTATTAGCGAGTGTTTATACAGGCCCTTCTTTCAGAGCTATTTGTTATTAAGTCCAAACGGGGGAAAGCTGGATTAAGAAAGTCGAAATTTTCCTCAGACATTTCAATTTCTCAAACAAATGGCGGACTGTTCATGGCACGCCGGCCTTTTGCGCACTGTGAAACCGAGCAACACAAACGTGGCGTCTGCATGAAAAGGTCCCTTATGCAAAGGGGGCAATAAGTCTCTGTACCATAACAAGTGAGACCTGGAAAGTATGCTGATTGTAAAGATATAATGAATGACTTTGCCAGGCCCGATATTTCATTTTCATGGCGCACGTGAGTGCCCAGAGCCTTTTTTTTTTTTTTTTTTTGATATATGAGGCTTATTGCATGCTGTAGTGCTACTTCTGTCATAAATACAACTTTAAAAGTGACAGAATGCTTGGCGGTACCTCCGAGAATGAACAACAATGACTGCAATCTTTTAGCAATGCATTTACCAAACACCCATACTACACCCTATAGCGTGAAGTGAGACATAAACAGCAGCACTTTTAGGAGGAACCTGTTGGAAGTTTCTGCTGTTTCTAATCTGAACAACATCAGACAACCTTCATCACCCTTATACGAGGTCTACGTACAGAGCCTTCATTTCATCAGCGTTTGAAAGTGTTTGCAGTATGACATCCAGATGTGTTCCATTGTTAATGTTTGCATCTTCAGAAGTTCAACAGGGTGAAAACCAGTATTGTGTCAAATGAAATAACTTTACATTAAATGACCTTAAGAAGAGATCAGAAACATCTGATTTTTTTTACATGAGTGGAATAACAAAACACGATTCAGTGTCAAGCATGAAGAGGAAAGATGCTCTACAACACTGGTGTACAGGTGGAGTTGACGTTTTTTTGGACAGAATCCAAGTCACATCATTCAACAAAGCAGGATCCATCCATGAAACACCCTGCTTACAAATTCCATCAAAATCAGAATGAATTATTCATGAACTTTAATAACAGTAGGTTGCCTGACTGCAATGATGTCTTACCTTGACATATGATGAAGTGTCAGGGACAGTCTGAAACATTGTCATTGGATGAAGAGCCAAAAATGGGTGGCTTTCCCTTCACAGCCCCTGTTGAGATAATAATAATAATAATAATAATAATAATAATAATAATAATAATAATAAATAGATCACATTGTGTTGGGGCGTGAAAAATCTATATAATAATGATAATGATAATAATAATAATAATAATACAAAAAAAGTACAACATTTTAATTAATTGGCTATTAATAAAATGTTATAATAATAATAATAATAATAATAATAATAATAATAATAATAATGATAATATAATAAGTAATAATAATAATAATTTGTCCCTCTATTTTTGTCCATACTTTTATAATTATATAATATTAATAATAACAATAGTAATAATAATAATACAATTCTTCTTTTTCTTCTTCTTCTTATTAGTAGTAGTAGTTTTATGTAGCTAATATTTATTAATAATAACTTGATCTACTGTATCTAGGACTCTTCTCATTAAATCTATTTTCTCATTTCAGTGAATAAGGCAGATGTGAAACAGAGGTGCTCTGCCTCCCATGGCCTTCCTCCTGCACATGTTGAAACACTTTTCACTCTAATAAGTTCAGCTTACAAAGTCCCGGGTGAAAGGGCAGCTCGGGGCCGGTGGCTTGTGCGTTCCCTTCAGCGTGCAATTACAACAGCACAGACTACAAACTACAGCTCTATTACTGCACCAGCACAGAGCCCCAGATCCACAGATCCACCGAGCCCCAGATTCACAGATCCACAGAGCCCCAGATCCACAGATCCACAGATCCACAGAGCCACAGAGCCGCAGATCCACAGATCCCCAGATCCACAGATCCACAGAGCCCCAGATCCACAGATCCACAGATCGACAGGTCCACAGAGCAACAGAGCAAATAACAGGAAACTGTCCACACAATAACACCGCCGAAACGTCATTTTTTTAAATAAGCCTATAAGCTATACATCAACAACACAAACATCCCCCAGACGTCTCATGCACAACAGGGTAAATGTGATGGATAGCAGGGGGGAGTAACCAGACTGTTTCTGGAAAGCAACCATGCACGCGCGCGTTACGTGGATACATTTTAGGCGAATGCAAATCAAAATTGACATTTTTAATAAATGTAGATGTGCATTTTGATTAATATAAAGAAATCAAATATCAGCCAGTGGGGAAGAAGAACTAAATAAACATTCTAGGAAAAAAAGAACAACAAAAAAAAAGAAATCTATTGATGAAGTAAGAGCAAAAAAAAAAAACACAAAAAACAAAACAAAAAAAAAAACCCGTGCAAACAATTAAAACGAGCAAATTAACAGGTAGATAGATAGATAGATAGATAGATAGATAGATAGATAGATAGATAGATAGATAGATAGATAGATAGATAGATTTTGCTTTGTGACGTCAAAATATCTAAAAAGAAAAATCTTTCACTGCAGACCCTTTATGTTAAAATGGTTTTATCTGACAGGTATGAATAAATCATGTTTGGAGAAAGACCACCAGGTTTCATTGCGCCTCATAAACTTTGTGTTTTAAAGATAAATACTAAAAATTATTAAATAAACCGGATGAGGGAATTCCGATAGTTGAGCTCGCGCTTATGCCAGATATGCATGAATAAATGATTGAAAGTGCAATAATGCGCGCGCTTACTTCCTGCTCAGGACCCAGAGGTCTCCTTCTAAACTCCAGAATGGGTTATTCTCCTTCCCTAAACTCTCTCAAGTGCGTTTCTCTTCTTCCCGAACAGCGCAGTGAATTCCGCATCTGCAGCCAATTACCCGGCTCGAGACTCGGCACAGGCGGCTTTTCCCCCCTGCGCCCGGACTGCGCGCGAGCCCGTGAGCCTCTAACGTGACAACCTCCAGCGTCCCACCCTGTGATCCATCCACATCACCGACAACTGATCCTGCACCTTACCCCTGCTTCCCCGTCAGCACGTGCACGCGACTCACTCGAGGAACGCGTTGCATTCAATACATTGCATTTCATTGTAACATTTCACTAAATCAGACTCGGTTTCTCCTCCACACACAGGTCTTCAGCACGCGCAATCAATTTTGCATTAAATAACACTTGCATTTTTTTGTCTCCTACTCACCCGTGGTTAGTCTAATCACCCGCTTTAATTATCCTCCAAATGGAAAATAATTAGTCCCTTCTGCGCGAGCGCCGCTGCCATTGATGACAGTAGGTCCATGTGAGCAGAAGCAGCGCGTGTGAATGGAGAGACTCCAGCAGACAGCTGACCAATCAGAGAGCGAGCAGGGGGCGCGCGCGCGCTCGCGCTTCCCTTCAGCCTCTATAGACTGATGAACCGTGGAAAAAAAAAAAAGACCTCAGAGTGAAAATGGATCAGTACCATAAAGCACACACCGGGCCAGGTTCCAGTTCTGATCAGTTCCTGTTCCACACCAGCAATGAAGCATCAGACACTTATGTTTGATTTTCCAGACAAAGTGATTTTCAGGGTTTGGGATAAATGTAACATGTAAATATATATATATACAGACAGACAAAATAATTAAATGCATGAATAAATAAATAAAATAATATATACACCACATGCACCACCTTTTCTGGTCAGAGAAACTTGCTTTTTTGAGAACCACCCAGATGATCAGGTTAAATACAATTTGGTACTTTTTCTTCTCAGAGTGCCACACTAGATAATGTTCTGATGCAATGTTACCAAATGCCCAATTTCACCTAGGATGTTTTGTCAATTGAAATGCCCTATTACCTAAAGTAGTTAATGAACTGTATTGCATCCTTTCCTGTCCTTCAGGGACATTCAGCTATAACCAGTCTTTTTCCTGTGTGGGTTGGGGACTTTGTCTACTTCACTGACTCCATTTCCTACAGGGCCATATACCCTCGACCCTCCACCCTCCACCTTCCACCCTAGACCCTAAAACCCCAATGCACTAGACTCTTTATGCAGGGCTGAGCTTTATGATACCTACATCTGGTGTATTTTACTGTAAACAATAAAATCACATTGTGACATCCTTATAATCAAAAGAAAATAATTAAACAAAATAAAGCAATAAAGCAAATTGAAAGATTTTAGCAATTAGAGTAATGATTTTGCACTATAATAATACTAATAATAATAATAATAATAATAATAATAATAATAATAATAATAATAATAATACATTTACATTTACATTAATTATTAATATTTATTTATTTATTTATTTATTTATTTATTTATTATTTATTATTAATAATATTATTATTATAACAACATAGGCATATTCATGTGATATGTATTTACCCTTTTACTATCATAGCAGTGATGGAGAACCTCCATATTTAGCTTGTGGCTTTTCAATTTCAGTCTTATTTTAACCAAAAGAAGAAATCATAAACCGCAAAATTCCCTCTGCTGCAATAAGTGTTGAAAACGTGAAGGATCGCATTATTTGAACACTGCACGGAGTCTCTGAAATAACCATAACCAAGCTCTATAAATCTCTAAACACAAAGCATATAACAGTAAGCCCCAAATAAATTCAAACCTATAGTTCCCTGTGTGCGTATTAGAGCAAAACAGGAGTCTTGTATTCTACTTACAGAAGGTTCTTTCTCTCTCTGTTTTCTAAAACAAGCCTTAAACTAATGATTAAAAAATAAATACAAATAAGTCCATTCTAAAGAATTAAATATGGATTTTGGACCGAGATCAAATACATATTTATTCTTAAATAGAGGCAGTCTGAAGTCTCTCAATGGAGCATGGCAGAAAGAGCTAACCAGGCCAACAAAAATATAAGACTTGGGTCAAATATGAGAAGTCAGGACACAAGAAAAAAAATGGTACAGAGGAACAGAAGGCCCGAAGGGAATAGCAGGAAACTTGATGAGAACAGAAGGAAAAGAGAACATGGTTTGGAAGATAAGGTCAGCTGAACAGAGCGCTGCTGGGATATTCAGATCTCAGTAGAGATGGGGATTAGTTAATGGCACAGAGAATTTAATATTATTATTTAAAAAAAGAAAAAAGCTCATAATTTTAGGGACATGTGGGAAATATGAAGACTCGTATACTGTGTACTGTAGGTGATACATTATAAGAAAAGGGAACAAATGGCTTGCTTGTAGAAAGTGCAGAAAATCTAAACCAGATTAAACACAACCATTAAATGGATTTTACTCAATTAAATAATTGCATGCAATGCCATTTAAATGCCACTGCATTCAGCAAATGTTTGGTTGCTAAATGTACCTTCAGGGGCCCAGCTGTGAATGATAGGGTATAGTAAATAAGATATATATATAAAAAAAAATCTTAAATGCATGCTTTAGATATATAGTGTCACATTAATAATTATTTCAGCTCATTATAACAGCACTTTACCATAAAATACCGTAAAATCGATCAAATATTTCAGCTATCACATTATTTTGTGCATTACTGCATAAATGCATTTAAACTCTCATCACTGACACATATCTTTTTTTTTTACCATAAGTCTCATTACACACTAATTCCCTAAAACTCATTCAGCCTTATTACCTGAACACATACAATGCTCTGGAATATTTCGACTTACCAAGTGGGTTATATGTCAAAATATTCCCCACTAAAAATATCAGAATTTCCAAATGCTTTGAATGTTTCGAACATGGAGAAAAAATTTAATTTTAATATTGTCTATGTGATACTGAATGATGAAATAATGCCTTGAAAGTACAGAAAGTTCTGTCATCCAAATTATAACCCGAAACTTTATTTCAAATAAACTTTGTGTGTTTGGTCATTTTGCTCTCAAACCTGTTACTTATTTAAGCCATGAAAATAATCTGCCTGAAAGACATGTATTTTATTGCTATTAAAATACGATTAGCTTTTAAACAAACAACAAAAAAAAAAGTGTGTAGCAGTTTTATAACTTGCGGTACTTTCTGGTATTATTTTTGTCTGCATGATCACATTAATATTAATTAACCCTTTAATAAAGATTCTAATGAACTAATTATTAATGACGTTTTTTAAATAAAGATTATTGAACACATTTTGTATTGTTTTGTTGTTGCAGATCAGGACTTCCAATCAGAAGCGACATAATCACAGCATCATATTAATTAATCAGACTTTCATCTGTAAAAAATGACCATAAAGCAGACTGTGTACTTTTTATTTCATATTGAACATAATGTATTATGGGTGTTTAATCCCTCATGTGTAATAAACCAATAATAACCTGATTAAGCCCTAAAAATGTACAGCAAAACATTTGATTATGTATATGTATAAAAGCAGTGTTTTCATCCCTCGTGGAGTATTTTGTACCCGCATTTCCCACCAAGATCAAGTAAATTCTTTTAAACAATAGCAGGAAACTACCATCTTAGTGTGACCGGAAACATATCTGAAAAGAGGTAGGTACGCCACAGGATCTCCCCACTGGGACGTACACACATAAATTTGTTTACGTGTGTTTGTTTTATACTGCATTTACTATAATTAGCCTATTCAATATCACCCAAAGAAGGACAGGTTCCTTTTTACATCGGGTTCCTCTGAAGTTTGCTTTCTCATTCCATCTCAGGAAGTTTTTCTTGCCACTTGTCGGCTCTGGCTTGCTCATTAAGGATCTGCATCATGACAAGCGTGTCTGTAAAGCGGCTTGACAAAAGTCTATTGTTGAATTCAGTGCAAAAAAGATCACATTGGACCTTTGACTGGTTTACAGTCACACATCACACATTTTTAGGTAGTGGCCCTTAAAATTAGAGAAACAAACAGGATTTACAGGAGAGTTAGCCGGTTAAATAACAAGGCTACCATATTTGCTTTTACATTTATCCAGTGCCTTATTAGTGTCAAAGCAGGTTTTCCTGAAAACTCCATCTATATGTGTTTCATTAAGTAAGGGATAAAAAAAAATGGTGTGTTGTGGTGTGAGACAATGCAAAATCAGAGTTTCAATTGTCCAATTAATAGTAAATTTTAATTTTATATTTTTAGACTATTTTTTACTGCACTTTTAAATCATGTAATGCTAGCAAATTGTCTGTAAGTCAAGCTAGTTCTCATTTACCACTCGCAGCTTTGACCAGTTGTTCCCTCATTAACCTTTATTAATAAGTTAATAATAAAAAATTAAACAAAAATTCAGCTTGTGTCTGCTTCAGTCCTAAAAAAACTGAAAACCTGTTGAATTGTATAAACCACTGACGCTGTAGTCTCCTTCCATAAGCGTAAACATGTCCTTGAACTTTACCCAAATTATGTTTCTTAACAATGGGTATAATTGTTTGTCATTGTTGTGAAGCATTGACCACATGCAAGATTGAAGTCCCTATGAATTACTACGAGTAATTGTGAAAGGGGTTTAGTTTACTGGATAAGATCTTGGCTGCCTTATCAGAAGGTTGTGAGTTTAAAACCCATACCCACTAATCTGCTTAGCCATCATCTGCTCAGTTGTATGAATGATGAATACGATATTTTTTTACTAATTCATTCATAAAGAACCTGCATTTTACTAGTCCTCACTGGTGTATATACTACACAGTATGTACTACAAATACACTGGCAGTGACATTACAGGCTTCTCAAGGGACCTCTAGGTCCACCTCAAGGGACATTCCCCAAAACTATACCAATGTTGGAATGCACTGTAATGTACAGACATCTCTGATTACATCGATCCTCTGTGGTAATGAAGACATGGACCATCTGATTTAATGTCTTATTTATTTAACTGGAATAGTAAGACAGCAGTGGAGATGAAGAGGAGATGGAGATATCTTGTTCTCCAGATTATTCTCATCTCTCCAGAGGGGGGATAAGGAAATGAGACGGCGGCACCAGGGAAGGCAGGGCGGCATCGCGTTTTTCACGCTAACCCTGTCAAGGCCCACATGCAACAGCGTAAAAATCCAACATGGTCGAGTTCAGGTCCAGCAATCATCTCACCTCTATGAGTTCTTTTTTGTTTTTAACACTGACCACCAAAGTGCAAAACACGCATTAGTACTTACAAGCATTCGTAATGACTGTTTGTTTAAGGCATCCAGTTTTCTTTCTGTCTTTCTGTCTTTTTTTTTTCTCCTAAAACCCGACTTACTTTTTCACAGCTAAGCACAAATTCTTTTGATTCATGACTTGTATTATGAATCGTCAGTAGAGTCTGGAAAAAGGATCCGGTCTGCTCATGTGTGCCCTAATAATTTGCTGAGGGAAGTATTAAAATTAAACCGCTGCGGCCATTTTACGAGCTTAGCGTCCACATAAATTAACAAACGGCTTTACAACCACCTGATGAGATGTTCATCACAGCTGCAGTCTGAACAGTAGATGACTTAATATGATGTCAGATTAGGTTTCTGCAGTGCCCAATGGACCACCTTTTAGCTTAGAATGTAGTTAAGACCTAAATTATGCTCAGTGTATAATTACGCTTGGTATACAGAACACACCCAGCAGCTCAGGTTCTCCCAATGGTCAGTCTGGAAAGAGAAATTAACAGTTACATCTTAATCATGACCACATAACCCTTTAAATTCCTAGTTCTGAACACCAATTTCTATTGTATCAATGTCAGACATTTAACATTATAAACTCTAGATAGACAAAATATATGAAAATCTTGCTCTTTGTCAGGCCCACATTTGTTTTTTTAATCATTTATCACATTCACTCCTTCTGTTAGAAATTTTCTTATCTTTTTACACACAGAGCCATCCATCTTGGATACTCTAAGTATCAGAAGGAAGGAAAAATTATCCCTCAGCAAAAGAAAATACTACACATGGAGAAAACTGAAAATTACCTCCCCTTCAGTAAATCTGCTAAGCGCTCATCATTCACCGTTTTTTTAGTGAGCGCTGGAAGAGGTGGAAAAAAATGCACGTGAAATGAATACTCTGTCACATTTCATTTTGCTTGCCGCCCACTCCGTGAGAGAGAGTGTTGTTTCTGTAAAAGCGGCTCGGGGACTCTCGGGTTTTACCGTACCACACTCTTATTTCTCTGGCATTTGCCTTGAGGCCTACCCCTCCTTCACTCTCGTTCTCCTCAAAACCCCCACCAGACATGTCTGACAGTCTGAACTGAACGCCGGCCGCTCACCAGACTACAAAACTCATTCATCTGTGGCCTCTGACGGTCAAATCTGGATCTAATAAAGCACCACTATTGATCCCTTGTCTTGGACATGTGCAGTGACCGTTCTTCACCACCAGAGGGCTCTGTGGTCCAGCTTAGCAGCAAATTAAGCATCAGAATGCTTTTTGAGTCCTTTTTTTTTTTTTTTTTTTTTTTTTTTTTTTTTTTTTTTTTGCACGTGTGCATGTCTTATTGACCCTTTACAGCTTCTTTGGCCAAAGGTCTCAAGGGGGTGTTACTGTTTAACAGCTACTAACTGCTGATTAATCATTTTTGTTGACACTGCTGATGCATATACTAGTGATGTTCTTATATGTGCTGTTAAATCTAAAATGAAATATGCTCATACTCAAATACCTATAACAAGCTAAACTGTGCAAGTGCTAATTCTTGATTGGTATGCTGTGGTGAGAAACGTATTTTCCCATCAGGTCGTATAGAGGAAAATAGCCTTTCAGCAACTCATACATAAAGTCGGATTTTATTGCTAGCTTGAGAGAGCAAAAGAGTTTTTTTTCCTCACACAAAATTTTCCAACAATGTCATTTCGGATTTTTTTCTTCATGAGACATCGGATGTGCAATTAGTGCACATGCAGCTACACAACTGTAGCCGTACAGACTCGGAGTTAGGAATCGACAAGATGGCAAGCACACCGGTGTTGCAAATAGTGTTCGTGTTAGAAAAGCTTTTAGTGCGCAGGATTTTCTTTTAAAGACGTTGCTGCATTACGTAAAGTAGAGATCAAGCAAAAGGTAAAGCCAATCGGTGCCACTCTCAGCAGGTAGTTGAACACTTAGAGAAGATGTGAGTGAAAAACGACCCGAAGCTGAAAAAAGTCAACTCAGAAATGCATTTCAAATGAAATCTTGGAAGCCACTGATGACCACATGCTAATTCTTAAGCTTAACATGTAAGACATTAGAGGTGAATTTTTTCCTTTAACCTTTTTGGCCCCCTCTCCCCAGGGCACAAACAAATGTGTGAAACCGGAAACAGACGCTGCCATGCCCGAACAAACACACACACACACACACTTCATCAGATGCCAGAGCTGGTGTATTGTCTTTTTTTTTCCCCGCAAAATATACTGTGAGAAAAAAGAATAGGGAAGTCAACACACAACAAGAGTATAAAAAGATTCACAAACTTCAAAGGGAATTGTTTAGTGTGTGTGTGTGTGTGTGTGTTTGTGTGTGTGTGTGTGCGTGCGTGTGTGTGTGTGTGTGTGTGTGTGGGTGCGTGCATACTTGCAGGGGCACTGTTGTGAACACCCTGGCAGAAACCCCACAACATTCCTCCACATGCTGCAAAGAATCAGAGCGCCAGCCAGTGTTATATAACAAACACAAGAAGAACATTATAATAAAGTTTGCAGATGGATTTCTTTGTATTGCTGCCTGTGAGCCACATGCTAGTGAGATTAGTGCTCTTCCAACTGCCCCGCGCATTGTTTTGGCCCATTAAGATAATTACATCCGTATTTGCTTTTTATAGTGGCTTCCTGGTTATTTTCATGATTTCATATTAAATACAGGCTGAAAGCCGAAAGGCCTCCTGTCAGTAGCATGGTGTTAGGATTATATAAGCGTCATGGATCGAGCATGACAGCACGGGATCTCATGATAGGCATAAATCTCTTAGGCATGCACGGATGCTTAGGAACACGCTCATTGAAAAACAGATGGCAACTCAATTCATGTTTCCAGTCTGTTTTCATCAGAAAATAAATGCCTCTTTCGAGCAACAAGTAGTGTAAATAAAGTAAACAACGAGATATAGATGTATTGGATTGTTTGCTTTGTCTACATGCTCCTTGTCCAAAGGAATTATCAAAATCATCGAAGACAGAAGTCGATGTTTTTCATATCTATTACTTGTGATATTGTATTTCACGTGTAGATTCTCATTAGCCATAGTACATTTCAAATTTAGAGAAGTTTCACCAAGTGTAATTGATGAAATTGATTATCACTAAATGAGGGAGTAATGAACTCCAGATGTCAACAGTCTAAGGAAGAAATAAATCAGCACCAGCCTTTACTTGGTTGTTCCGCAGATATTAGTACATTATTTATACATTATTTTTATGTATTTTTTTTTTTTACTATTTAAACAAAGATTTTAGTTTGAGCTCCCCAGACCTGTCTAAACTATTTAAACTCTGCTTTGCTTATCTGATATCAGTTGTCAGAAAAGTTCAGTTGTCCAGCACTTTGAAGCAACCTGTGGGCCTATTCTTTGGTGTATTTGACGAGTGTAGTTGCGTCAGATTACTGATAGAGGGAGCAGTTGAGCTTCGGAACACATTTTAAACCTGCCTTCAAAGCAAAATTCACCCCCTTCATGTCAACCAGCATATTTTTTTATTTATTCCAATAAATCGAATTAGAGTGCAGATACAGAAAATATGATTCTATAAAAAATATAAAAATATTTTAATCCAGTTAAAATAGAAATGCCTCACCTTTACAGGTGGAGTTGCATTTGAAGTTTCTATCATTTCATTAGAATATAAGATTTCGTTTTTGTTTTACTTTTCAAATTAAAGAATTCTAAATATGACTATTTATTAGAATATGCACAACTTTTTTTTTTTTTTATAAATCATGTAAATTAATAAAAAATGTAAAATTAATATTAATATAAATTTTATTTTGGACAGTCGACATAATGATACACAAACACTGTGTGCGAATGATGTGTCCAAAATTTGAAGTAAATACTAATATTGTTTAAAAATAGGAAATGCAAAAGACTTAAAAAGATTATTTCACACAATTGATTGAAGAGCTGTACAAAGGTTCATTCATTCATTCATATTTGACCAAATTCAATAGGGTTTTTAAAAAAAAAAAAAAAAAAAAGTTTACTTGCAAAACAAACACCAC
>MU551596.1:1846316-1961424 GCA_024362625.1 Silurus asotus | reverse complement strand
ACACACACACACACACACACACACACACACACACACACACACACACACACACACACACACACCTGTATATTTTGGTGCATTGTTTATCTGTAGCCTATATCTTATACACAGGCTTTGGCAGCTTGTCAGGGGTTACAGTCTCTCTAACTACCCTCATAAAGCGTTTACGCTTAACTGAAGACATTGTAAGTTTCAGATCACAAAAAAAAAAGTTTACAGACACTGAAAAAAAACGCAGCTGTGCTATATTTTGTCTCGGGACAGAGTAGATTGATGGATGCTGAAATGAAATGAAGAGAAACAAACTCTCCTATGATGGCAAATGATAAAGTGGAAACTTTGTCTAATCAAGAGAGAGAAATAGACAGAGAGAGAGAGAGAGAAAAAGAGAGAGAGAGAGAGAGAGAGATAAAGAGAGAGATAAAGAGAGAGAGAGAGACAGAAAAAGAGAGAAATAGGGGGAGGGAAAAAGAAGGAAGGGAGCTCAGGCTATTTTATTACTGAATATCACAGCACAGGATGGACTCTATATCCTTGAAACATCAGCTCTGAGAATAAAAATACCCCTGTCTCAGTGGGGCAGCAGTAGGTCAGTTGGTGTGTGTGTGTGTGTGTGTGGTGTGTGTGTGTGTGTGTGTGTGTGTATGTGTCTGATCTGTTCTGTAGAGAGGATGTGGGAGTTCCACAGCTTTAGACTGTAGTAGTGATAGCAGCAGTGAGAATTGAGGCTGATTATTTATGTGCTTGTAATCTGGGGCCCCTGCACCCAAACTCCCGTCTCCCTCTCCCAAGAACCAGCCGTCTCGATGTTAATTACAGCTCTACTCCGTAAACAAGGCTCCAGACCTGCCGCTCAGATTAGACTCGTATGATCTACTATAAATGAAGCTCGTGCTTAATACACATCTGGCACTGGGTAATTCTGAAGCTAACATATTAATGCTTGCTGAAACACCTGGACAAGGACCCGAGTGGGATTTTAACAGTTTAAGTACACCAAAAAATAATCCACTATTTACAGCATATTTACAAACCCTAAAGATTTATTTATTGTAAATGCAATACTATAGTAGGGTTTTTTTTGCAGTAAAATAAACACTTAAAATCTGCAAAATGATAAAAACATGTGTAGACCTATGCTTATGCTAGACAGATTCTGAGAACCAGAACTTCAGGTTATTCATTTGCATTACTTTACCGATAGATAGATAGATGGATAGATAGATAGATAGATAGATAGATAGATAGATAGATAGATAGATAGATAGATAGATAGATAGATAGATCACAAATGTTGAGCTGTTTTATGAGTTGCTCAGTAGCTCCTAGTTTTATAACCATAAAGACTGTAGAAGACTGTAGAAATATCATTACTTATAATCACACATTCCAGTGCTCATGGTAGTTCTCACTCTCCAGTGTTCTGTATTGTTTAAAGATTTATGATCAAACTCTTGATGTCACCCAAATGAGGATGGGTTCCCCTTTTGAGTCTGGTTCCTCTCAAGGTTTCTTCCTCATAACATCTAAGGGAGTTTTTCCTTGCCACAGTCACCATGGCTGATCATCAGGTATAAATACACATAGTTCACCTTAACTGTTAAATTCTGTAGAGCTGCTTCGAGACAATGTCCGTTGTGAAAAGCGCTATAGAAATAAATTTGACTTGACTTGACTTGATAGACTAAAAGACAGACAGACAGACAGACAGATAGACTAACAGACAGACAGATAGATAGATAGATAGATAGATAGATAGATAGATAGATAGATAGATAGATAGATAGATAGATAGATAGATTATGATGTCCCAAGTGTTAGATAAGAAGAGACCTCAGACTGGCCACCCTGAACATCAATCAACTGGCAAATGACATAGAGAGGATAGATGATACACTAACCTCTTTTTTTTTTTTTTCATTAGCACATATGGGTAGCATCAACCCATACTACCTTTGCAATCTAACATCTTTTGGTTGGTTTGATAAAAATAAAATACAGCAAATTTCAAGCCTATAAAGCACTTGTGGAGTTTTAGCTAGCTTTCTCCACCACTAACCTCAAAACATCTAAAACTGAATAATTTTCACAGCGTGGAATTGATTCCTTCTGCACGGTTCCAGAAAATAAAAACTTGGTCATCCCTAATATTTTACTATTATACCTCATTTTATTTTCTTGTATTACAATTTATACCCTGGTCCCATAGACCGTTCTCTAACTCACACAGCTCTCATCTCATATCTCCTACATTTCTCGAGTATTTTTTACTGCAGTTAGAAACACTATAGTAAGCTTACAGTTAAAGGTCTGATGCAATACCAATCTTGGCTCTACCAAGGTGATTTCCATTGTATTTATCGGTAGCTCATTTCTAGTTCCAGTCTCTCCTGTCTAGTTTATAGTTTCACCTGTTAGTGAGAGACTTCACTATCAGAAGAAAACCCTAGTATCATTGCTTTGGGGTTCTTCATATATGTTTTGTAGGGAACCCCCTCTTTTTATCTTTTCATAGAATCACACAAAGGAAAAAGTTAAGAGGGCAAACCTGTGTTTCAGCATGATCAGCAGTGCATTTTACTTGGGTGCACCTTCAGCTTTGTCCTGATTGTGCTACTTAAGTTATATAAGACACGAGGATTATCATCAGTCAGTATCGTTGGGTGTTTGAGCTGAGAGCTGAATTTATAATGTTTGTAATGGAGGTGCAATGTGTGCCTGATGGAAAAGCTCACATATTTCTTTATTAGTAATAATTGTCTGTAGGCAGCATAACTAATCTAAATTAAAGAGGCCACTTGGAAGTCTTCAAGTGACATATTGTTAGTTTTTATTTTCTGTTTATTTGTAGGACACTGAGAGGTGGAATAAAGATGAAGCAGCTGGAATCACTCATTTAAACATGCATCATAATTCTCTCTCTCTCTCTCTTTCTTTCTCTCTCTCTCTCTCTCTCTCTCACACACACACACACACACACACACACACACACACACACACACACACACACACACACTGTTGGTTTAATGGGGTTTCTCCCACTGAACCATGTATCTATGTATATGGTTAAATGATAAGTAAAACAAATAAAATTCAAGTAAAATAAAATAAAATTTAATAAAATAAAATTTAATTAAATTAAATAAAATGCCACTCCCTACACCAAAGTAGACCAAGGCCAATGTTTTTTTTTTTAAAGCTTTTCTGGTTTCTGTTCTTGGATTTATCAACTATAAATCTGATATTATATTATATTAAAATATATTATATCATATTATACATTTTATTAATAATAAATGTAGCTAGCAATTTTCTAAATCATTGCGCAAACTGTTTAAACAAATTCAAACTATAACAATGATTGCTTAGCCAATTCATTGAAATATAGGTCAAACGCATAATACCACAATAAATAGTCGAAATAATACAGCTATTGACAATAATACTCATAAATGCCATTTTACACACACTATTTAGTACAGAAATGTCGCTTGGGATACATACACTCTCTTTCCCACCTAGAAAAAATTGCCGTAAACAATCCGATTACTGGTATGTTTTTGAGAGGTGGGACTAAAGTGGAAAAGCAAAGAGGAAGTTAAGCATGAGTTCCATTCGAACTATTGTGCCATCTGTTTTTCTCTTTCATTTTACTAGAAATTAATAATACTGCTAACTCAGAGTGATCCTTTTTTCAACAATGCTGAATATACGAGTCGGTATCAAAAAGTTTAGAAACTAGTTCTCTGTTTAAAAAAAGTATTTTTTTTTATCTATGTTTACACACTATCACTTTTCAAATAGTCCCCTTGCACAGCAATACAGCGCTCAAAGCATTCTCGCCACTTCTGGAATATGTCCTGGCAGTCTTCTTTTCGAAATGTGTGTCTAGAACCTTTTGCGTTTTACCCTGGATCCTCGCAATGGTGTCAATTCCTTTATTTTCAGGATTTGGCAAAGCAGCCAAATCTGTCGAGTAGGGTGGGTGCGGAAGTGAGCTCATGTGGAGCATGTGGATGATCATGTGGATGATCATGCACAAGTTGGTGAATGATTTCGGCAATTTTCGGGGGTTGAGATCGTTGAAGGTCTTCCTGATCTCTCGTCATCTTCCTGTGATGTTCTTCCACTTTTAAAGCACATGTGCAACTGAAAATATCTTAAACAACTCATTGCAGCATGGCTATATGTCAAATGCATGTCATGTCAAATGTCTCTGGAGCAGTTTCCAGTTTCATATTGAATTAAACGTTTGCTCTTTGTTCTAACTTGCTGTCCACATTGAAATTGCAGACGTGATAACACGCATGTTCAGAATAGCACCAGTTAGTACCATTAGTCTCGAAACCTTTTGATACCGCAACATACAGAACATGTGCGATGACCATTAGCAGTAGTCTCTACAGTGTGTTCCAGTACAACTCTGTACAAATTTGAGAAGGTGATTAGTGAACATCAGTGAGTTGTTCATTTTTATAGTCCTTTGGCCTAATGCAAGCATTCCTGCCATCTCTAATCTTTCTTACTAACTGAATGTGCAATGTTTTTAGTTCTCTCAGGGCATGTGTGCTATAGACTAATGCCTACAGCCACTAATGAAGAGTATTGCAAGGTGCTTGGGTACATTGGACTCCGACCAAAATCGTATCAAGACCATGTTGAACTGAGCATCTTATTTTTTCTTCCCTTTTTTACCATTTTCCCCCCTTTCCCTTTACTGTTCCTTGGTAGACAAATGCAGCCCATAACTGTGATATTTCACCATAAAGATGTCTTCTGAGCATAAACACCTGTCTGGTGTGTGTGACGTTAAACCCAGAAACATGTGCTAGTTCTGCAGGCAGCAAAATGCAGACTATATCCATCCTGCAAGCTGCAAGACTTTACACGTGTCCTCACTACGTTTTGTAACACTCCATAAGGGCTTGATCCTTGTGGCCTTCTCTTACTGATGGTAAGTGTTTGTACCTCCGTCGATCGGTTCAGCATCCGGTGGAGTTCAAAATATCTTAGGGATAGAGCTCAGTTGTATTACACCACTCCCTTAACCAAACCCCATGTCAGTGCGGAAAGACAATAGTCCTCAGAGTGAGTTCCTGCACATAGGTTCAGGCTTTGTGTCACGCTTAGACTGAGGGTCCCTTTCTCTACGTCCAGCCCGAAGGAGTCATCCAGAGACAAAAAACTAAACAAAAAAAAAACATCTGGAGAAGGTTGTGCTCTCTACGAAGCATCAAATTTGGAGAATGTTTGTGTGCCTTAGTGAGTCCTATTTATTAGCTGTTTGCACAGCTCTTAAAGGGGATTGGGCACTTAATTAAAGATAATATTGAGGGCTAAAGCCTATCCCTGAGAATGCAGCTTCTCAGTGTGCAACAAAGTCTCAGTTTATCCCCTGTTCATGGGAGTTCTGCCAGTATTCCAGCATGAACCTGTGAAAAGCCAGGAAATTTCCAAAGTCACTTTGCTAAACAGAGACTCTATTTGAGCCGTAATTGCTAGAGAGTCTCCGTGAAACCAGATTTCCTCACTTTCCCCTCCTTTTTCATTAATTCCAGGAGTTTTATTTTGGCTAGATCAGGCTGGATGATCACGAGTCAATGCTGTAGTGAAATATTACATCCTTGCTTTTGTCTTTTCAATAAAGTCTTTAATCTAAAAATATCAGTAAATAATAAAAGCAGGACTTCAGCAAAGAGAAAAAAAAGAGGGCCCTACACCTTTCAAAGCCACACAGCTTGGAAACGCAGAGGACCCGAAATAGACTCGCTCCTCATAAAGGCCTCCTTCTTTGTAGTCTCTGGAGGAACATCTGTGGGGCAGTTTCTCCTGGAGAAAGTGTCGGGCAGTGAATCAAAGGGAACTGAGATCTCCTGTAAGAAAGGAGTGCAAAGAGCTCTCTCTCTCTCTCTCTCTCCTTCCCTCTCACTCTCTCCCTTGCTATCTGCCCCTCGCTTCCTTTTCGAAAGGCTGACAAAAGCTGCAGAGAATCGGCAGAATAATAAAAGCTCATTAATATAACCTGTCAGGGGTTATCTTTGGAAAGGAGGCCTGATGAAAAAAAGAGACGACGGAAGATGTGAGGTCTGCTAGCGCTCAAGCGGCGAGTGAGTCTCTGATTAAAATGTATCTGCAACGTCAGCCGCATGTGCAGAGATTAAACGAGGACATTGTGATCGACGGCCAATACACACTTTGATGCAATGTGGTTTGGTTGAGCATTAAACAAACAGATATGCTCACCGAAAAATCTTCTGGCCAATCTCTGCAAGCTCGGCAGTTTTATTTTAAGCACAGCCTTGAATGAAAGCGAGGATTCTCACCATTAAGTCTGAAGAGTGTCTGGAACGCAGGCTGACTGTCTTCAAATAACAGACATGATACTCAAGCCTTTACTTAATTCTGTTAATGGGCAAAAAAAAGAGAAGAAAAAGTGCAGAAGAAATGTGGTTTTACACGGAGCTTTGCACTTGAATGCTCTGAAGGTGCCATGATGGTGGTGGGGTGGACATCTGCATTAAAGCAGTTACACTGTGCGAGTGATGACGGCTATCTGGTTAATATAACGCTTGAACACAGAGCAGACCGACAAGCAAGGACTACGAGAAATAAAGGGATCAGGAAAAAAGTTTAATAAGTGAACATCGATTTTTTTTTTTAAACAGCAGATTTTTTTATTCACTCACACTGTGAAAGGGAAAGAAATACAGTAAGTAAAATGAAATAATACACAATTAAAAGAAATACAAGGTAAAATACACGATCTGAAAGATAGAAGCAGCATAAAATTACAACCATGCAGCATACAACAAATGCAGTAAATGAGTATATTCAATGTATACACTGTTTACACTAAGTCTACATTGTCTAAACAATATAATTGGTTGATTGATTGTAATCAAAGATTTCTGGCAAGGTGAGAAATGAATAAGTAAAGTTAGATTTAGAGTGAGACTGATGCTATGATTCTTAATTGAAAACACAGATCGGAGGACAGTGTAGGATTTTGTCAGAAAGGACAGTACAAATACAGTAGTGACAGTGATCAAAAGTTAATGAAACATAATAATAGGCAGAATAAACATGTCCATTATCTCAAATGTACTCTAAAGAAGAGATATTTTTGGCAGACGCTTTTATCCAGAGCGATTTACAATGATCTCAGTTACACATCTAAGCAAATTGAGGGTTGCTCAAGGGCCCAGCAGCAGCAACTTGGAGGTGCTGGGGTTTGAACCCATGACCTTCTTATCCAATGAGATACAGTACCACCCCCCCACACAACCAGGCATTTGACAAACCCCACATTACATTTGGTGCCACAACCAGAATGCATCATTTTTCTTCACAGATCTAACATTAGAAAATCTCCAGCATATTAATCTGACATGTACAATACAATTTATCAGAGTGTCTGTTCTAGAAATCTAGATTTTCTTGGGATCCCATATAGAAATGATCATCTTAAAAGACTTTAATAGTCACATCTTTATTCCTACACAGAATGAACTAGTCAGCTAGGAGTCATTACAATGAAAGAAGTAGCCTTAAGGTGTGGTTGAATTGGTCAGGTTGCTTCCTAAATGCTGTGATTCAGACACATGCTTGATTGATAAGTCATTGAGGAGAAGATTCAGCTTGATATGGAGAAGTTACAATGTATGTACAATGAATTTATATCGTTCTCTTCAGGGAGTAAAAAAAACAGTACCCAAAAAAACCCATTTTATTATTTATTTTTTGCCCGCTGGTATTTTCAGTGGAACATTCCTCTCTTACATAGATATGTACGTTTACCAAAACACTAGCTGGATGTAGTCACGCACCGATAAAGTTCTTGAAATCTAAATTTGCGAGAGTGGGAGATAAAAGGTGGCAGAGTGATAACGGGGGTGAAAGTCATAAGGGGAGGTGATGAGATGTGGATCATGCAGAGCAGAAGTGTATCGAGGCCTTGCCTTTGAACCAGACAGCCTGCAAATTGGAACAGCATTGTAGGCATCCAATCTGGATTTCATTTATCCTCCCTTTCATTCAATTTGACTCATCATAGGGCAGGGCCTCTGACTGTGCCCTTCTAAAACCCTCCTTTTCACATGGTAATAACTCATCTTCTTACCCTTTTGCCCCTGATGTGTTGCCCATCCACTGGGTGCCCCCTTTAGCCCTAGCTTCAGAGAAATCGTCTCATCAAGACAGCACAGGTTGACATGGCATTACATGAAAGCAGCTCCAGATTTATTTCTAAGGAGCTGCCAGAGTTTGACTGTGCACTTTGTAATTCAAACAAATGTTTGAGAGAGTTTGGGGGCGAAGGAGTAATCACACAGGCTTGAGGTGTTGCAGATGAGAGTCAAGTGGTGGCCTGATAAACACACAGTGGCAAAGCTGGCTCGTCACAGAAGACGTTATAGGACCAGAGAAAGACACAAAATAAATGCTAAATAAATATTTTTTTTTTCTTGAAGTAAATGAATAGAGCAAAAGTATTTTAGAGTGCAATCAGACTGATCAGACTGATCAGACTCATATTTGGCACAGACGTTCTCAGATTTTTCTATCTATTATGATTCCATTTCTTTCCTCCACTTGTATTCCTCTTGCAAATACAGTGTATATGTGAAGAGAATATTTAAGCAGAGAAAAAGTGTCCTACCTATAAAAAAATCTGCATTTTTTTCAATAAATAGCCTTGAAATATGAAAAAAAATAATAAAAACAATATTTGGCCAGCATTTAACCTTGCAATGCAACAATTAAAGGACAAAAAATTAATCCTGAACATGAAGGGGCAACAAAATTCTGTCCAATTTTAATATATTTTTGTTTTATTTCATGGCAAACATTTACAGAGAGGGACACAATATATATCATTTTTGTGTTTTCGAAGTACTGTATAATAAAATAGATGCTAATTAACCATGTTTTCTATGCTAACGTTCTGTCTCAAAAACATTTCCACTCATTTAAGAATAAAAAAAAAGTTAAGCGTTTCCAACACACAAATTTGACCTATATATTTTAGCTTTGGATGTTACATTTCATCAGTCACCCAATACTGAAATCCCTCTTCCCTTCTAAAAAACAAGCTGCTGAATTATACATTCACAGCTCCACTGTTGCTAGTCATTATTTCAGACCAGCACAGCTGCACTTTGGACTGACTTTAGAGAAATACTCTGTCTTTCCCCCTCACTCGCAGATTTTCACTGATCTTCATTCAGAAACACAACGCTGACCCTTTACTTCAGCAGAGCACACTTCCTCCCTCTGACATTATGTCCAAACCGACCACACCTTAAACTCACCCCACGTTCCGGCTCAACAATACACACGCTAGAGCGATGCAGTGACCCACTGGACACGTCGGCCTGCAGGAAATCCACTGATTGTGACCCCCATCAGCCTTTTTCCCTTCCTCTTTATATGGTCACCTTCCTGAAGCCTTTCCAGTGGATCATAGAGTTCCCGAAGAGCTGCTGCTAAAGCGATAACGGGGAACAGCTCATACAGAGATGTTCCTGTACAAGCAGGTGGTCACGTAGTGGATGGGAAATATAGTCATGCACACGTATGATGTTGGTGTTACGTGTAAAAGTGAGTCAGGCAAGGTTCAATGTGAATATGTGTCTATAGAAATTTATTTACTGGTTAAGTTTTCTCTGTCTGTCTGTCTGTCTGTCTGTCTGTCTGTCTGTCTGTCTGTCTATCTATCTATCTATCTATCTATCTATCTATCTATCTATCTATCTATCTATCTATCTATCTATCATGTCAAGTCTAGTTAGTTAGTTAGTTAGTTAGTTAGTTATTTAGTTATTTTCCAGCATGCTCTTGTCCTTCAAAAAAAAGAATTTCATACAAATCAATATTTATAGATTCAAAATCTAGTATTATTATGATCTTGATGCCAGCAAAAAATGAATAATGCTGGATTGGATTAGATTTGAATCTGAAAAGGATATCAAACTGGAAATCCTTAAGTATAGAGAGGCTTAATTGTTCTTGGATTTATTATATACACATATGGCCTGAAGTATGTAGCAACCTGATAATGACACCTATGTGTGCTTGATGAACATCTCATGTGACAAGAGCTTAAGTGAGTCTGTTGATGTGGTCTTTAGTGAGGAGATCTGGGGTTTGATCTGGGATACTGATGTTGTTGTGCACAGAGGCAGTGACATACTGGAACCAGTTTGGGAGTCTAGTTCCAGTAAAGGGAATCTGTAAATCATGTGCCTCTAAATGTTAAAGCAAAAGTTTGGAGAAGGTTTACATATTACGGCCATGATCAGGCGTCTACATGCTTTTATATAATATAAATAATCACACATGTCTGCCTAATGCATGAAAATATGCTATGACATTAAACCTTTTTTTTTTGTGTCAAATTGTTCATTTTCATTATTTAACAACTTGAACGTAAATTTGTTCAATTGATCGAATTTTCCCAATTTTCCTTCTACTATTAAATCCATAAACACGGAACTCTTCCTTGGAATTTCCTTCAGTGATTTTATGAGTTCCTCAGCTCTTTCTTTTCACTTTCTTTGCAAATGCTAATTCTAACTGAAATAGAGGTCTTCACGGTGTTTCCTAATGAGGAACAAGAACATATTCCAAACCCGTTGAGATGAATGAACAGATGCTCAGAGTGGCTGCCAGATTTTTTTTATTATTATTATCATTATTATTTCCTCTGAAACTTTGTTTTATTGGTTTTTTTCCACCCACGTGCATATGCACGCTCGCACTTCCTCCTAACTCACCTACGTCCAGTTCCCATACAAACCCGAAACTTCTCCTTTTTCTCCTGGATCTCGGGAGGTTCTCCTCGTTTTGCGCTCACGCGCCTGCACGAGTTGGATTCTGGATGAGTGGCGCGCGCGCTAATTGGACGAAGGCGGGCGGGCGCGCGCACGCGCGCACAGCGAGCGCTCTTCTTTTCTTTTCTTTTTTTTTTTTTTATCCTGCCGTTCCCAAAAGACACGGCGCGCGCGCTTCGACTCCAGGTACAACGCACGAGAGCGCTGAGACGATCACTTCCAAGAGTCTTCTTCTCTCCCCCTCCACCAAAAAAGGTAAGGACAGAGTTTTGCCAATAATGCTTTATGAAACTCATAGTGTTTTGTTGTGTTATTGAGCTGCCAGAAAGCGGGGATTTATTTATATGGACAAGTGTGTCAAGTGAGTCGGAGGAAACTTGTGTCTTAGAGCTGAGACAGGGAAACAAACATGGTGCAAACCATAACAAATAAATCAGTGTGCATGCATGCATGTGCATGATTTATTCAAAGCAATAATAATAATAATAATAATAATAATAATAATAATAATAATAATAATTCTGTCCACATAGACTTACTTTATTATGCTTGCGTTTTTGACTGTGTGGAATCCGTGCACTTGTGGGCATGCTTCACAAACCAGTTTACAAACATTTATAAAAAAAAAAACATCATTAATTTCATCATCAGTCAGGAGATGCCTGAGCACCAGGGCAACCTCTACATGACCTGAGTGTTAGAGTCACTTCAGAATGTGTCTAGGAGTCACATAGGTAGAATCCTTAAACAGTTCAAGATGTTGACACGCACACACACGTGCACACACACTGCTTCTGCTCTAGGTGATTCCTCAGCTGCTGCTCTACCTGTGTGTGTGTGTGTGTGTGTGTGTGTGTGTGTGTGTGTGTGTGTGTGTGTGTGTGTGCATATGTGTGTGTGCATATGTGTGTGCGTGTGGATGCGTGCATCTTAACATCCCTCCACAAACATAACCCTCACAGCTGCGTTCCAGCCCTCTCGGCTAATGCCTCCACCAGTAAACAGTGATAAAGAGATGGCAAGGGATGAACAGAGGGAGGAAAGAAAGGAATATCTTAAAAGAGAAGCCTGGACATGCAGGAGGTGCTTAAGTGTGCATGCTTCAGCTGTTAAGATTCCCAAAACTGTTGAACTGTTCTTTATAACTTTGAACTACTGGAGAATACAATGCATTCTGAATGCATTTCATTGAAGTAGTATAAAAAAAATGACAGTTTTACATAAAGAACAGTTTTAAGTTATCTGTACTAAAAGCAGGCTGTGTTAAACGTTATTTTTGAGTGTATGTGAGTAGCATGTTGATGCAGCATTGTGTTATCAGATGAGATGTACTTTGCTGTGTACAAACACATAAAAAGAAATTGCAACAGCTTCTGATATCTAACAGTTTAATCTTCAAGCCATGAATCTCCTGTCCACCTTCTTCTTCTTTTTATTATTATTAATATTATTATTATTATTATTAGCAGTAGTATAAATAATACAAATAATAATAATATTAATAATACCATATTTGTGCTCCATGTTTTTCTTTAAACAGTACAACATTTTTTAAACCTGAAGCACTAACCTGCATTTTTTCACAACCTAATAGAGTCATATATCCGAACAGAACCAATACTAACAGTTTCTTTATATGTAAACAATTGCAGTTTTTAATAGAAATGTGTTTAAATTCCTCATCCTATCTTTTTTATATGCTACAGAATCAAATCAAATTCATCTGTTCTATATTTCCAAGTATCTAATGCACGCCTTTTACTAAATTATTTAATTTTTGGCTGATTTTGGCCCAATTTTATCCTACTGGTATTGGATCAGGGATCTTTTCACTTACTATAACTACTATTATAAATAAGAAGAAGAAGAAGGAGAAGAATAAGAAAAAGAAAAAACATGGAGTGCATGATAAAGATACACGAAAGCAGCAGGTCATTTGGTGTTGCACTTGTTTGTGTATTTAGTTAAGTATTCCATTATTTTGTTTGTAGGTACAGTAGCTGTTCTGCATTTGAGTGACAGGTGATTAGAGGTGCAGATTAGCTCATTGTGTCTGCTGCAGAATTGTACCTCAGATATACATACAGGGGCTGAGTGACTGACATGAACATAGAAAAAAATATTTATTTATTTATTTATTTATTTATTTATTTATTTATTTATTTATTTATTTATTTATTTATATATTAGTACATTGTTACAATTGGGCCATATAGTATGTACCCATTATTGCACAAATAACCATAAGTATCACAACAAATTCTTGGAAAATGTAGCAATTTGTAGGACATGTATTTGTAGGACATGCAATTTGCGGTATATTGCTTTCCAAAAGCCTATTAAGTGTGCTAATATTTAATCTCATCTTATACAGCTTTGATTATTTGAGGAAAGCGTTTGTAATAATAATTACTGTGTGCTTCGAGGATGTATATATTGAATGTCAAATCCTTTTACTTTTGTTTTAAGAAGGGTATGTGCTCTTCCCCCTCTTACTCCAGGCCTGCAGAACAGCTCTACAGACCACCATGAGTTACTATATGGATCCAGTTTCATCCTACCAGCTTCATCACCCAACTGACCATCTGGGTGTGATGGTGAGACACATCATAAATTAGCCCTGTTTGGCTTGAGCAGTCTGTAGCATGAGGCACATGTACGGCAGTGAGTTAACACACACACGTCTTGGTTTGTTTCAAAGGATAGCCTAATTACAAACAATTCAAATTGCACAGGAATGAAATAAAATCAAATTTATTTGCATTATATTTGTATAAATATAAAAGGATACACAATCATGTTTTTGATAATGAGTCATTATACCTTGTATATGCAAGTGTCTATTTTATTTTGTCATTAGCATCACATGCAATGATATAATTGTTCTGAGGTCGTCCATATTTTACTCAGGCTTCTGTATTGTGTGTGGGATTGTGTGTTCCAACTTTATCTGAGTCTAAAACGGCAGAAAGGCACAGGTCAGAGATCAGAGTCATGGCGGTAAGTATTACCGGTGACACGTTAGTTTCGCAAATAAAACAATGGCTGAAAAAAAA
This sequence comes from Silurus asotus, assembly GCA_024362625.1. Lineage (NCBI taxonomy): Eukaryota > Metazoa > Chordata > Actinopteri > Siluriformes > Siluridae > Silurus > Silurus asotus. Next base: position 1,947,539 of record MU551596.1, on the reverse strand, counting down.
ACGTTAAGTCTCAGCAAACATTCAAATAGGTGAAAATGAAAAGGAAACATAATCGCTTCTGGAAGAAAGAACAAAAAACCTGTCTGCCACCGCATAGGGTCAGCAGGGTTTACACAGTTCACGGATCCCACGCTTGCGATCTGAGAAGCATGAACAGCTGAATAGAAGTTGCATGATCAAAATGCTGCAAGAACATTTGGCCATCAGTATGCACAGCCTTGACTCGAGGAGGCGCTCGAATAGAGCCCGGACGGGTCACATGCTAATTTGCAGTCGACCCGGTCCACACATGCAGAGTCCAAGCACTCGGTCAATGTGCCCAGGCGCTCGGCGTGTCTTTTGAAATTGAGATGAGAGTTTGCAGGTCTCTTGGCATGGTCAGAGGCTACGTCGAGAGTGCCCTCTGTCAGATTCATGAATTTACATGGTATAAAGAAGAAAAGGGATGCTTTCAGATATCTCCATGCTTATATTATGAGAGGAAAAACTGTGAGGAGAGAGAGAGAGAGAGAGAGAGTGTTCGGGAATCGAATTCCTGCTGCTGCCAATTCAGAAGAATGACTGAATAACGAGGGCCTTCTAACAATAACCAATTTCGGCTGAAAGATGTGTTTATATGACGATAACTGTGTTATTCTTGGAAATATGCAAGGAAACCCCAAATAAGCCAGTTTTCTCATATTTGCATTGGTGACTAACAAGGAAGCAAGCAACTTGACAAGAGTCTTGGACTGAAGACAATTTTGAGTGCACCATGTTCATCTAAACCTCAGGACTACTGATTTCACTACTCACTTATCAACATCCTGTCACCATGCTTTAGAGAACATGGATAGAAACTACGATGCCCTTTCAGACTCCAGCGTACCCTCCTTTAAACCAATAAATCCTCTTTTAGACCTCACTTCCCTTTACAATCCCCTCATGCACCCTTCCTTTTTTTTTTTACTCACAACTCCCTCTATCTATTTGTCTCCTCTACGCATGGCTAAAGATTCTCAGACGGTCTCCTCCTGCCGTCAATCCTGCCAGTACCACAAGCTTGTAAAGCTACTACCAAGGCTTAGGTTGATAACAGAGGCTCTGCTTTTGAAGCAGGCTTTATCAGATGGACAGTCTTTCAGACAGTCTGAGCTTCGCTCCTTTCTGGAGTCAGGTCTTAGTTCACTTATCAGGGATCCTGTCACCGAGACGGTTTGACAGAGTTTTGATGGGAAGGAAATGATATGGAATAAGAATGATGATGGATCCTAAAATCTTAAAAAAAAACAACAACAGATTTTCCAATTGTGTTGTAATTGGGAGTTCCTCTTATAAAGCATGTTCCCCTTATGAGGAAGTTTTTTTTTAGTGATGTTATGAAGACACAGGGTAGCTTTACTGTAGACCACAAGTAAATATCAAGAAACAAGCTTTGAAAACATTCATTCATGTATAGTAATCCTGAGAAGACTTAGCATTGTAGAATACACAAGTTACTTCCAGGTTTAGACAGCATAAACACTTACAAAATATACTTAAAAGTCCCTGAAAAGTCTTACTGATTGATGGAGGCATTATTCAACATTGTTTGGCCTGATCAGTATAATACAAGGAGTGGGCACATAGATTTTTCTTCAAACAGAGGACAAATGGTTGTACGAGTGCTATACACCGACTAGGCGTAACATTATGACTGGTAAGTAAATATCACTGATTATCTCTTCATCATGGCACCTATTCGTGTGTGAGATATATTAGGCAGCAAGTGAACAGTTTGTCCTCAAATTTGATGTGTTAGAAGCAGGAAAAATGGACAAGCATAAGGATTTGAGTGAGTTTGACAATGGACAAATTATGATGGCTAGACGACTGGGTCAGAACATCTCCAAAATTACAGCTCTTGTGGGAGGTTCCCAGTCTGCAGTGGTCAGTATCTGTTAAAAGTGGTCCAAGGAAGGTACAGTGGTGAACCAGCGACAGGGTCATGGCCGGCCAAGGCTCATTGATGAATGTGAGGAGTGAAGGCTGACCCGTGTGGTCCGATCCAACAGATGAGCTCAAATTGCTGAAGAAGTTAATGCTGTTAATTCTCAACGGGTCAGAACTGTTTTGGCAGCAAAAGGGGACCAACACAATATTAGGCAGGTGGTCATAAAGTTATGACTGATGGGTGTAGATCTATATAAAGTTTTGATGATGTTATCTACATTATGTATTAATCCTTGATTCTCAAACAATTAAAATCCCCTAATCAATCCAAATAAGCCATTTACTGTAGCTCTGCTTTGCCCAGACCGGAGCTACCGATACTGCTAATAACAAAATGCAACCCAAAGAGTTTTGACCACAAAACGTCATCAACGTGAAGCTTACTTAACTGTTAGAAGCTCATTTGTTTTTCTCATGCCCTACTTCCTTTCCTTTTTAGTCAATTTGCTTTCATGCATTTTGTTTTCAAGTGGTCTCCTATAGACTCTTGAATGTAAATGGATTTGCAAAACCAGTTCATTATTATTATTTTTTTTACCTTCACATCCGTCTATAAAATCAAATCAACCGCCACAGATTTGATCTTTTCAGCATTGCGCTTTGACCAGTGAAAGTGCTTTTGGTCCGAGATCAGCTTTTACATGCCGGGAATTTCCCAGACAGAATGTTCATATTTGCTATCTGCTGCCTTCTAACAATCTTGATTATCTCTGCTGAATTTTTATATAACCAGTGGAGTCAGCGAAGAGCTGAACCCTCATCACTCTTACACACACACAAACACACGCACACACACGCGCGCGCGCTATCTCCAACTTCCCCTTTTTGCTGGACTGACGTCAGTACCCCACTGAGATCAAAGACACAAATATTCTGCTTAAAACACACAAGTTAAACAGAATTTTGAGCTCTTTTTCAGGCCGCAGTGGGGATTTCATAAGCCAGAACGAAAGCGTTTTTTACTAGTTGCTAGTGGTGCATGTTTGTGGATGAATCTCCCATAGCGACAAAAAAGACAGTGACTCATTCGAGTCTTTACATCTCAATCGGTCACAAAGTTTCATTCGAATTTTCACAACATTAATTCGTAAGAGTTCAACGCAGTATTTCAAGTAGTCGTACATAAAACGTTATTACCAACATCATATCATCATCATCATCAGTCGTTTGTGTGGTATTTAATGCATTTGTCTTTCTGCACTCTTGCAGAGACAGACTGGTGGGATGGCGGTGTCTATGGTAACGCAGAGTCAACTCCCTGGGATGTGCCACCCCCAGCACGCACCCCCTGCCAGAGCTGCATATGCCCATGACATCACGCTGCAGGAAGTACCCAATGGCCCAGAGTTCTGCCCCAATGGTAAGCTGCTTGGAAGTGAAAAGGGTAGCTCTATCAGGTTCTAATGAACATTTTATTAGTTTTTAATCTGTGCTATCTAATTCACAGACATTTCTTCTTCTTATATCTTTTGTGTGAAAAAATTCCTTCAGGGTCTTTTGAACTAGCTCATAACTAAAGTGATCGCTATGAGGTCATTCATGTCATTATGAAGAATAGAGCAGCAGATTGTTCATGGCAAACAGAGGCTGTTGTATAAGTGCGTACACGCACAATCTCTCTCTCTCACATACATACACACACACACACACACGCACATGCACACGCACACACACACACACACACACACACACACACACACACACACACACGTCTTTTGAGTACAAGACAAAAAGGCATCTGGAAAAGGCATCGCTTTGAGGTCAATGTCCGTGTTGTCCCCCAGAGAACAGTGCTCACAATCATGTGTGTATTTGTGTGTGTGTTCCTAAAAAAGAGTATACGGAGTAAGATGAAGAGGGAGGGTGTCCACATGCCCAGCATTTTTTGGTTACAATTTTTTTTTTTTGACTGTCGTTTATTTAAAACCAGAACATTCCTCCCAGTGCATTGCCTCTGTTTGACATCACCCTCTTCGCTTTTCATGTTGATATATGACATGGACAATGACTCATGCAATGTTAGCTTGTGTATGTGTGTGTGTGCATGTGTGTTTGCGGGGGCTGTATTTTTGGGCATCATTTCTCCTCCGTCACCTCCCGGGCGGGATGCAAGGGCACAGGGGTGCAAGAGCGGCCGTCCTTTTCCCAAGCCTCAGGCCTCTGGGGGACCGTGAGGGGATGATGGGATTTGCTGATGTGTGCTGGCGACAGACACACTCTCACATACTCACTCAAAGCCTGCAATACTCCCAGTGTATGACCATTGACAGTATCAGTTGGAAAAAATAAATGTTCTCTCCAGTGCAATGCGTGAGAGAACCCAGTGTTCCCTGAAGAGTTTCTGAAGAATAAAATGTAAGATTGCACAACACACCAATCCAAAGCCACTATTTTCTAACAAAACTGAACACACATGTCTTTTTAATTGCATTGTATGTCAAAAGAGTATATTTCTCAACTAGTAGCATTAGAACATTTGTAATTGCTGAACAATTTTTATTTATTCAATCATCTTGCAATAGCAGCTTGATCCAGGACTGTGGATTCAGACCCTGTCCCAGAACTTCATGTATAATCAGATGCCTTTCTAGATTTAGAAATGTAGTATTTAAAGAAAGCCAGAGATCTTCGTGGAAACCCATATGGATGTTGGTAGTTCATGAGAAAGTCCACACAAACAGTAATCTGAGCTCAGCTCAGGATCAACTCAAGGATACTGGAGCTGTGAGGTAGCAATATTACCCTCCTCCACTTCTTTGTCACACTTGGAACTAGCACCAAATTGTTCTAAATATTTTCAATAATTAAAGATACACGCATCTAATTTTATCTGCCTTCACTTAATACATGTTAGTTGTTCAGTTGAGACTGGTGTCATACAAAAATGAATGGATGGAAGACACTATGTAAGACAAGAAACCTCACAACAGGTTCACGTGCTTTCAGCCAGACCACCAAAACCAGAAACCGTTGGCTCACTGCAGGAGCTGTTAGTCAAACTGAAACAGTCTGACCTTGACTGTTATAGAGCAACCACGAGCAGGACCCGTTGCACTTGCTGACTCCCAAAGACCTCAATAACCACTGCTAAACCGGAGTTAAATTATAACCCATGAGCTAATAATTCAAACCTAATAAGGCTGAAGGAATTTAATGTAGAAATGCCGTTTCAAAGGGCTTAATAGTTAATGAATCAATATCAGATACTGGTTTCCCTGCTGCTAAAATTTGGTTTTAGGATCATTTAGATTTACAGTCAGGCCCAAATCTCTGAGAACGGCATTATTTCTGTTTTGCATTCTTTTCTCAAGTAAAGTGTATTATTTTTTTCCCATTGAACTTTTTTTTTAGCAACAACAACTTTCCATGGGTTTAATGGAAATGTATTTAAAAACTTTTTAGATCGAATCCACTGAAGTGAATACGTACCAGGCACAAAGGGCAGTATCACAAATAATGTCTGAGAAAGTGCAGAATCTTAACTATTGATTATTCAAAATGCTTCCTTTCTTTGTTTTCCTAAATTCTAAACGTTTCAGCTGTAATCCAAACAATTCAATTTCAGACCTTTGGAAAGCACTGTATGTGTCCATTTGGTTTTTGTAGATTTTTTTTTGAAGGTCTTTTTTTGTTTGATGAAGCAGGTTCTCCACCTGCTATTTGCTGCTCTTGACCTCCCTCAACTGGGCCTTTAAATAAATCCAGCTTAGATCATTCCTTTCTTTCTTTGAACATGCTCACATGTACAAGACGTTCATATTTCTGTAATTAATCAGTGCCATAGTTCTGAGAAAAATGTGAAGGCCAAATATTTTTTCCGCTTGCAAAAAAGTGGATAATTAGAGTAGGCAGTCCAGTCCGAAATTGCTACAACACTATTGGAAACACAGTTGGCAGGCTTCTCTATCGGTTTCCAGGTGTGTCGTGAAACGCACACCCTTGGTGTGTATGAGTGCTTGCTGTGAGCTGATGGCTGCCTGCTGTTGCTGCAGGTGTGTGCAGTTAAACCAGATCATGGACTATTAACTGCTCCCCTGTGACACGTGTGAGCTATATGGGAAACATGAAACGCTCCATTTTTGTCTGCATTGTGTCATATTTTTCTCTGTTCATCCCACTTGTACAGTGTGCATGTGTTTTATCAAGGTGTATAAGAGGGTTTCTAGTGTGAATATGTTTCATGTAAAGTAAAGTGTGTCGATATCGAGAATCTTTACGTTTGTCCCTTGCTGTACACGCCAGATGTAAAGTATGTGCTTGGCTGGAAACACATATTGTCACACACATTACTTCCTGACATGCTCCATGCCACGGTCATGTTTACACCAAACCTCCTGTCCATTTCTCTTACACACTAAACACACTCTCTCAGAGATAGCACTGCACAGGCTCACACACTTACAGATGTGTGCCATGTTATCGTGACTTATGCACCTTTGCACAGTGTGCTGTTGCGTACACATCAGTATTCAGACCTACAGAAATATTCAGGTGTTATGCAGTGTAGTGCAAAAACAGTACCGTCTCAGTAATGGATCAACAATTTAGCATCATTCAGATGAGTCTGGTTCCTATCAATGGTTTGATTTCATGCAATTTCAGGGGTAGTTTACATTATATGGTTACCATTGGCTGGAATTAACTTATAGGGACTATTCATTTTTGTAAAGCTGCTTTGGGACAATAGCCATTGTGTTCAAATTTAATACAATGGGATTGAAAACTTGAGATTATGACACTAAGCTCAGCTCAAGGAAGTACAACATTTGGCTCAGTACTTGTTTTAATGCAGTTTAATGCAACTACATATCAATTGTAAAGTATATTTCGGACAGTACATACACTCAGAAAACTGCTGAATGTAACTTGAAGCCAACATTAAACATATAATTGTAACACTTCAAGCAATATTATAAAGCAGTATATTCTGATTTATGGGAAGATTAATGGAGATGCATTGAAACACTGTAAAGACATCTCTGAGGACAAAAATGTAATAGATAAAATCAGCTGTAAATATGCATGGTCAGCTTATTCTACAAACCATGGGTTTGTTTTCTTTGCTAAAAATTGCTATCTAATTTGAGTCATAAAACGTAACCTTGTACACAAGTTCATTACCTCAGGTTAGTATCTCGATTTTAACCTTTTTATAGCATTCAGCAGAGGCCCTTATCCAGAGCAACTTATAATTATCTCATTCATACAACTGAACAGTTGAGGGTTAAGGGCCTTGCTTAAGAGCCCAGCAGTGGCAGCTGGCAAGTGGTGGTGGGACTTGAGCTCATGACCTTCTGATCAGATATCCAACATTTTAATAACCTTCCTCTAACAGAGTTATAAAACCGAGTTCATGACCTCAGTTTTGTATCTCATTTAAACTTTTTAGTGTGTAAGATGATTATAAGCAGGAATGTTTTACTTGGCAACCTCAGTGGTGTGGATTTATACCTAGTGGTATCACTGCAACTGTAAGAATGAATTTATCTGTAACAGATATGTGAATATATGAGATATGAGCCTTTACCGTTGAGTGACATCTTCATCATCATAATCATCATCGTCATAGATGGAATCTTTATACAGGAAGTGTACTTTCATTTGGGATTTTAGTTGCTCCTGCATATCTTTCTCTCTCTCTTTCCCGAACACACACACACATGTCAGACATTGTACATGAGTGTCTGTAGCTTGTAAACCTTGTGAATCTTTGAATCCTACATACTCTACATGTGTTCTTGTGTCTGTGTAAATCTCCGTGTTAATGAGCGGAGGGCTATTATAAACACTTTCACACTTTCACATCAATTCAACTGACACATGTTGGGTTAGCCTTTGCTACGAGAGCGCAGTGTGAAAACATCATCCCTGCTACACACACCGGCAGCTTACGTATACTTTTGGAAGCACTAACATCCACTCGGGCCGAGCGAGCAGCTGTGTTTGGGCACCCTGGGACCAGTCGCCTGGGTTTCAGGAGATGTGATTTGACAGCTGGACAGTACAGGAGAAGACAAACTGCATGTTACGTGGCTGATACGGAAGAGTTGGCGAGTGTGCTTGTGTGTTACTATAAGTGCATGCGTGGGCGCGTGTGTTTGGAGGAGGGGGGGGACATAGGTTTCTCTGACGAGGGGCACGTCCTCTTGAGTGAAGGCCTTTTTTTGGCTTAAAGTAAACAGGCGGCCGGCGGGGGTCTGGGGGTTATGGGAAAGGAGGAAACAGCGATGATAATCAGCCCTGCGCACACTTCCCTCCACTATAAACCCAAAAAATAACAAAAGAGAGAAAGACAGGGTGATAGAGAGAGAGAGAAAGAGAGAGGGCAATATAAATGAGTGGGTAAACAAATCAGAAGAGAGACGACAGTTTAAGTAGCTACTAACTAAGTCAATATTTGTAATTATTTTTATTATTATTATTAATAATAACATTTTTATTATTATTATTATCATCATCAATATTATTATTATTAGTAGTAGTTTTAGTAAGTAATGAGTGCTATTTGGAATAGTAGAATTTTGGTATTATCAAAGTTATTATAATATAACTATATTAACTATATTATAAGTTATTTCAAAATAAAAACTAAAGTAAAAACTAAAAATAAAAAGTGGAAAAGGCTATTTGTATGGAATCTCGCCAGATGTTGCTTAACTCTGGAGAACTCGAGTTTCCCCTCAAACCATTGCAGCTAGCAGTTACCAAAACACACGCACACACATACAGTACATATATATATATATATAAAAAAATATATAATCTTTTTTTTTTGTTTTTTTTGTTTTTTTGCTAAATCATACACACTGTAATCTTACTGCTAAGATGTTTTCACTTGATATTATTCTTGCAATATGGCCAAACATCAAACATCGAGATGACGAAATAAGTAACTTCCCTATTTCCTATTTCCTCACTTGAACTCCTGCAGTGTGTTCATTAATAGAGCACCATTACTTCAGTATATACATGGAAGGTGAAACTCGTATACCCAGGAAATGGAAGTAATCACAAGAATGACTCACATGTTGGTACAGCACAGGGAGGAAGAGAGAAAGATCATCTCAGATATTCTTAATTCCCATGGGAAGTGTCGTGTATCAGTTCTGTGTGTGTATGTGTGTGTGTGTGTTTGTGCACATTCCTACATTCTATGAAATATTCATACTGATCCCGGCCTTTTGACCTGACAGATCAATGGCCTGAAGAGCAGCAGGACCAAGGACAGGGTGAACTATTAAAGAATACAATTTGCCTATCTGTGTGCTATTATGTGTGCAAGGAAGACAATGTGCATGAGCTTGGTCTGAGAAGGTAAGTTAAGAGTAGAAAAGAAAGACAGTGGCATAGCTGTTGCTTTACATAGCTGGAGAGTAGGAGAGGGGGGAAAAGGAGGAGGGGAGGTGGAGGAGGAGGAGGGAAAGCAGGAGGGGTGTAATTTAATTAGTTCCACAATGGGGTGAATGGGCAGACACATGGCTGAGCTAATGGTGGAGTACGATGTGCCTTTTAGCAGTGCTAATTGTTTTGAAAGAGCCCGGCCTGTCTTCAGACAGCATCGGGTTGGGGAGGGCTTTGTTCCAGAATTACCCCTGCGACCCTCCCTCCACATATGCCCCTTATGAGCTCTGCACCCGCCTCGGGGTCTCCTGCCGTGTCCAATGTGAGCAGGAACGGCATGGACAGTGGTTTCTTTAAAAGGGCTAAAAGAATGACGGGAGACGTGATTCCCAGGAGTCCATGATATGTGCCATCAATAGCAGACACACTTAGCAATTGCTCTAGCTGTTAGTTGAAGAGTTATGTTTTTTTTGGGTATTATAATCTAAAATGACTTTTCGGTTTCACTGAATAGGTCAAAGACAATTAGACTAATATAGTACATACAGGAAGTTGTTTATTTCATTATCTAAAACACTGGTTCTCAGATTGGGATTCTGGGAGCTCCAGAGGTTTATAAAGCCAAGCGTCTGGCAAATGTTACATTTGTGACAGCGAGGGGAAAACAGAATCCATCTTTATCAAAACTGTTTTTCATTATTGAATTCTTACAGGAGCCTGATAGAATTGAATTGGATTGAATGGCCGTTTAATTTAAACCTCAATCAAGCAAGAGTATAAATAAGGTCAACTTGGTACTCATAAGTTCTTTTGAGGAAAAGAAAGATTTTTTTTGGCTTTAATATACAGATAAAATATTATTGTAGGCATATATAAGAACGTAGACCTGGATTGTTTAATTATTTGTAATAGGATCACATATGCTGACCTGCTCACTTGTTATTGTGCTGAAGGTCCCAGTGCCAAAATCATGACAAAAAGCATCAAGGCCTCATAGTTATATATGTTTGGACCAGACTCTTTTGCTGCTTCTGAATCTAGCTTGGAATGTTTTAAGTTACAGGACTCACTCTGATTAGCACGTTCTAAAAAGACTAGTGGCACTTACTCTCTGTTCAAGTAATTCCCACACAACTAAGGGCTGCTTGGAGGCAGAGCTCATGCTTTCCGTAACATCAAGCTCTTTTTCCATGGCCGTATCGAAGCAACAGTTTTGTTTTGGCGAGTCAACAAGCTCAAGAGTTATAGTTGCAATCGAGCTTGGGAGGAAGAATGAATTTTGTATTTCATGAATCAAACCCAGAATTCCCTCATGCATGTGGTGTGTGTGAGTAGGATCAGGAGTTTTCTTATACAACACTGATGGGATTTCCCAGATCCTTCAGTGATTGGGATTCCCCGAAGGCCAAAATAACCATAAATATGACTGGGTAATGATGGCGATGATCGTTATCCTGGTGATGATTCATTACAAAAATTAAGTAGCAAATAAGAATTTTTTTTGCTCTTCTTTCTAGGATTAAGGAATTTTTTTTTATTATATCCCACTTCATAACTTTTCCTTTGTGACCCTCTTTGATGACTTCTATCTCAGTTAACTCCATGAACACAGCTATAGAATCTAACAGGCGTTTTACAGCATTCATGTGCAATTTGCTCAGTAAGCACTCCCATTATAGCATCAAAGCAGCATGAAGAAATGACAGACCTCAAGTAGACATCCTCCCTACCCCCATCTCTGCATTTTCCTATAAAGAAAAAAATGCCACTCAGCAAGCCCTCTCTATGATATTAGTCAGCAACCCCATTAGTCTTAATGGCTGCCCCTGGGCATTGAGAAGCCTAGCCTGGCCTTTTAAGGACTATACAAGGCGCTCATTAAAGCTAAAACAAAGAAGGCTAGTGAGAGAAGGAAGGAGGGAACGAATGAATGAGGGAGTGTCTGCATAGGGGAAGTAAGAGATCACCTCCTACTTTTATTAGCTTCTACAAGCTCTTGGGTTTTCTAAGGTTCTGACCACAGAAGCCCTTGAGAAGATCCCAAAAATTTGTACCATTGCTCATATCTGTCAGTTGAAACACTATCCAGACAGGCTAATGGCTAGTGTGCGAGGTATCCCTGTTTAAAAATCTATAATTGATCAATATCACCGGCTCCCAGCTTTCTCGAATCCATTTAGAGGCAGGTGGCATGGTCAAACCTGCTGCTGAAAAAGACCAGCCGGTATTGACTGGGCTAACAGGGTTATTCTGAATACGCAAGCCCAGACAGACCAAATGCTATATCTCAACACACTTCCTTTTCTAAAAAAGGCCTTTGATTAAAAAGGAAAGAAAAGACTGCATTGTACCGGTTAATTTTTGAGAACATTTGTTCTGAAATGGATGAATGCTTTTGACAAGCCCTCTCACAGTTGTCAAGGCCATCAGGCTTGGCGAAACGAGACGATCAGGACATGACAATTGTAATGGCAATCTGTTGCCATGGCAGCTAATTAACTTAATGCAAGCGCAGACTCTCTCTCTTGCTCTCTCTCTCTCTCTCTCTCTCTCTCTCTCTCTCTCTCTCTCTCTCTCTCTCTCTCTCTCTCTCTTTCTCTCTTATTCTATCTTTCTTGCTATTCATGCTAAAACAACAAAAACAAAAAATCCATGAACAATTGTGCTTGGTTGATGTAGCCATATCTGTAATTTGGAACTGTCAAATTTAGACCATCTAAAATATTCCACTATATAAAACTTGAACAAAGAAGGTAAAGTTTAGCAAAACATGTTTAAATGCCCAGCTGAGTCAGTGTTTGTACTTAGCTACTGTAGTCATTGGTCATTTAACAGCCTCACTGGGAGTAAAATAAGATGCACACTTTCAGATTTAAAAGTCGGTCATGGGCAGCACTGTGTATAAAGAAGAGATATGTGGTAAAAAGGATCCTCAGTAAAATGCTACATTTGAGTTTTTATTGATCCAGTCAAGGTGGGCAGGAAATACTCTGAGGTGTTTATAGGATTTGGCCAGCCTTACAAGGGCACTCACTCCCATCAGCACATTCACACACTCATTGAAAACTGGCTCGTTGAACATTATTGCTGATTTATTTCACACAGGCTTCTGCCCTTTAATCTGCTGTACACTGAGTTCAGAAAGAGATGCAAAGTCAAGACCTGGCATAGTTTACTTGGTCTTTATATAGATTGTAATATAACACCAGAAGATAAGGACAAGACACAAGGTAAACAATGTCCTTTGTGGGTCAGGGAAGCACAAGGTAAACAGTGTCCTTTGTTTCTCATGATAGTTTGTCACGAGGTACCACTGCAATGTTAGAACCTTTCTCCTGTAAATCTACATTACCTCCAAGTTTTTCACTGTCTTTCTGTTGCTACTAAATCATCTCAAGAGACAACATTTGGATCATGGCAAAGAAGACATGGGTAGTTGGATCTCCAGGAGGAGACTCTGTGGCTACTAGGATTCTTTAAGGTTATAGCTTAGTCTGACCAGTTACCAGCTGTCAAAACACTGACTGACCTCAACAAGATCTAGGACCATCATTGTCAGATGATAAATTATTTTCCGGGTGGCTAAACAGTGTGTTTATGGTTTTGCTTTAAGGTTGTGTACTACCGTTATTCTTTTGTAAATATTGTTATATTTATATTTCAGTGCATGTCTCTTTTTTATTCTTTTTTATATTTTTTTTATTTTATTTTATATATATATATATATATTTACATATTGCTGCTGGCCTCTTGGTCTAACTTGGATTCTGGCTGCCAAAACAGAGGCCTAACTGGTCAAACTGGTGGACCACCTTTGCCAGCTGGTAAAGGATTTGACAAAGCTAATCAGAGATATCAGTTAAAGTTGCATTTTATTCTGAGATTAACATTGCTTATCCAAAAACACCCCTTCTACCCACACTTTCCAACCGCCAGCCAGTGGTGAACGAAGTGCACAATGTATTTGAGTAGAGTTACAGTAGGTAGAAATATAACTCCAGTAAAAGTAAAAGTGCTCTCATTAAACATTCACTTGAGTAAAAGTATTTGCTTTTGAATATACGTAAGTATCCAAAGTACTTATAATGTTCCTCATATCATTTCTGTCACAAGACTCTTTGCTTAATAAACTTAGTTTATGTAAAAAGACTCAAATGTTACTTGTGGCAACAAAATCTATTAATAGAACGATATTAATGAGTCAAACACTGATATCTATTATAACTTTCTTTTCAACTGCTTCAAAAGAAAACCGTGCAATGGGTGTCGTGGAAACTTAGAGTCAGGAGATCATTTATTCCTCTCCAAATGTTTTTGCACTGTTGCTAAACTGTATATTTGTGCTGAGTAGATACCACCAAGCGGAAATCAAAACAAGTTAAAATAAATCTGCTCCACCCTGATTGGTGGTTTACTGTGTGTTTGACCAGTTAAGTTTTTATCTACTTATAAATTATAAGGAATAACTGATTTTGCAAAAATGATATTTGACTTTGAAATGTAGTTAAGTAAAAGTCAAATTCTCCCCAAATGGAAATACTTTAGTAAAGAACATACAAGCTACTTAAATACTGTAGTGAATTACATTTACTTTGTTACTGTCCACCAATGCAAAAAAACTCATCCAGTGTTTTAGTAGTTATGCATCAGGGACATTCAGTACACTTGAACCCTAGAAGTAATACCATTCCATGGACGTGTAGTATGATATCACACATTGAGCAACGGATTGCATAATTCTTTTTTCTTCTTGTGTGATTGCTCAATGTCATTCACGGTGGTGGGCTTGTACACGTTGTGACTTCTGTTTCTTCGGAAATCTGCCAGCATCTGCTACTGAAGGAATGTGGGAAAAAATGTAGCAGGATGAGAAGATCCTGGAACTAGTCATAAGTTGGGTGGAGGAAAATAGAAAGAAAAAAAAAACCCACTAATAGAAAGAAAAGTAATGATCAAGTATCAGAGAAGTGTGTGAGGTAAGTTGAAGAGTGAATCAGACTCGACGCCGCCCATTTACATAGTGACGCCCAGAGAGAGAGAGAGAGACAGAAAGAGAGAAGGAGAGGAAAGGAGAGAGGGATAGAGCGAGAGTGAGTGGGTGAGTGAGTGAGTGAGTGGGGAAGGGAGAGAGAAAGAGAGAAAGAGAGAAAGAGAAGTTCGCGCTCGAGATACAGGATACCGTGCATATAGTATAATAATAATAATAGTTATAACAGAAGAACGGCGTTTTTGATCGCAGGGTTTGTAAGGGACTGTAAGGCGCGCGCTCAACGCGAGACCATGACGGCTGCCGTGGAAATGACGCCAACGTTAACTATCATAAAATCAGAGAAAGCAGACGGTGAGTAAAACGTTTTCTTTGAACATATATTATTATCGTTTGGTTGATTATTATTGCATTTTATTTGTTTCTTTTAGTTTTATTTTTCTGGTTCTGTGCGCGCGCTTAAACTGCTGTCCCCGAGGGCTCGCGCACCAGTTTCTAACGCGCAGAGCCCCTCGCGCTCGAGCACGGTCAGGCGATGCTCAGCACAGCGCGCGCCAGATGCGCCTATCAATTATGTATTAGCTCTAAGGAGCGAGGAGCTGCGTGCAGTGTGTGTGTGTGTGTGTGTTTGAGTGTGTGTGTGTGTGTGGGAGCGAGCATGCTCGAGCAGGCATTCTGCGTCCTCAGATTTCCATAACAATGCGATATGCGCTGTAATGTAAATGTTTAAATACTGTGGCACGCCTCAAGTTGCAAGAAGCATTTACGTGCATGCAGCTGGTTTGTTAATTTCTTGTAGTAAGAATCAATAAAGCTGTTTGAGTACAAAAATACACGTTTTCTTAAAGCTCTCAGTGAGGAAACTTTTCCTCTTGCTCATGCATTGACCAGTGCTGACCAAGCTGCTTGTCACGATGTTGACAGTTTGTGTCATGCCAGTGTCTTGAGCCAGGCATAGGGTGAGGCGCATGGCCGCAAACATGACCACAATGAGAAGTTGCAAGATCAGGTGGTATGCTTGACGTAAAGCTTATGTTTAGACACAAAAGTGCTACAGGATTTGAAGTGCATGCAACTTTTTTTTGAAGTCTTGTTCTGTAGAGTCCTTATTTAGGATGAGGCAGTATGTCATTTACGTTGCCATCATGAGATCAGCTTTCGTAAAGGCAGACATTATGGCTACCCATGGCCATTCTGAGAGGAAACGTCTGGCATTTCTCACGCGGGCGATGAAAGATTTAGTTGTCGTGATGCTGTTTCATGGCCTTCTCATGCCAGGCAAAGGGCGAGGCGCAGGAGAGGGGCCCGCATGCTTGACCATGATGGAGAGTGGGAGAGGAAGTCACGGAGGGCGCATGAGGTGCGGCATGAGCAGTCAGCATTATCATCCTCCCCCTCATACTCCTGACAAGGCACTCCTGAAACTTGGACTGAGGTGATGATCATGCTGGTTAATGCTTAGAGAGAGGGAGTGAGTGTCTGACCGAATATAGCCGTGCTGTACACCCGTCCAATGCACTCTTCTAACCTGACCCTGTTTGTGCTCGGTCAGCGGAGCATGGCGAGTTCAGTGGCCGCTGGTTTTCCTGAGCAAAAAAAAAAGAAAAGCTGACTGTTGTTATAACATCTGTGCGTGCTGCTTACTCTGAGGATCGTACACACCGCAGCACACAGCTGTATGTACATCATGGAAAAAAAAATGTATTCGCACCATAAGTGTCAAACTGACTGACTGAGTGTGATATGAATCACTACAAGATCAACACACACACAAGCAGGTATGATCTCGAATGTACATGCACAGACAACGCTTCCCTATCACAAAACTTTATCAGGCGTATGGAAAAACACTGCAGAAAATGCTGAAAGTTGCACACGAATTGCCAAAACGCTGTGGTGGTATCTTGCAAAACCATTTCACAACACAGGCTCCCTCATGCTTGGTCAGTACGGAGAGTCCTTGTTTGCCAAAGAGTGAAAATTCAGCACAGTGCTTACAGTCATCTGGTGTGTTCATTCACATATTGTGCCTGTTCATACTTTGGGGCAACTAAAGTATGCTAGTATATTAGTATATGCATATTAGCCGAGATGTCGTCTAAACACACAGCAAGGAGGACAAGAGAATGTGAAGCAAAAGCCCTTTCTGTTAGTGACACATAGGACAGAATTAGTACTTGCACATTTCTGAGAAGTTTGCTTAGATGAAAAACGATGAGGGTTAGCGGTGAACTTCAATGAATAAGCTTCTTCCTTGTGCTAGCATAACATTTTCAGTGCCCCCTCACAACTAGGTTTATGAAAAAGTACTGTACTAGCCTTTCTTTTAATACAAGTAACGAGAGAAAGGAGCACGGTAAAGCCATATGCAGTACAGCGATTATCTTAAAGCTGATCTACTCAAGAGAAATAGAGGAAGAACAGACAATAGAGGCTCCAAATAAGTGCAGTGACCTCCAAAGAGCGCATTTAGGTTCTCAAATAGACCCGCTTTAATATGATCTTATTTGCACTTCTTGTTAGTTAATAAACAATGCAGGATAGGACAGTTTTTTTTCTCTCTCTCCGAAGACCCCCACAAAGGCTTCGAGTCCAACTTATATAACATGAAGCCACTGTGAACTGGCGGCAAACATGAACCATATGCTTGCGTAGCACTGATCTGGAAATGGTGCCTTCAAGCCATTTCAAGGCAGGCTTGTTTAAAATAGCTATCGCTCCCACCAGCATGACGGCTCTGCAAAACAAAACAATATCAAAAGTCCGAGCGTACAGAAAGAGCCGCGATGTGCGCTTATAACTTGTAGTGTCAAAGCGCTTGACGACAGGGTTGCTGCTTTCATCTCTGACCAAAGAGTACTTAGCACGGCCAAGTGGGTCAGCAACAACATGAGAGAAAGCCAGAGGTCACATCCCACCCACTCGTTTTTCAGGCCGCAGAAAGAAGTAGCTCTTGATGAGGGTGCTGCTTGCTTTCTTTTTCGCTTTCTTCTTTTTTGCTTAGCTAAAAACCAGGGTTCAGTGAGTGACAGGAATGTGTAAGGGCTGGGTGGGCTGCCCGCTGCCTGCTTTTATCTGATTAAGATGCTGCCTCATCAGCATCTATGCTTATACACACTAGCTTTATAAAGATGCAATATCTTACACTGTCAATGACCACACAGTCCTTGCCAGCAGTATGTGCTCTGCATCCATTGTAACACAGGTGTTTGTTTGATTCCAAGCCTAGTAGCTCATAGCTGTGATGTTTCCGTGAATTGTAAACGATCCAGCCGGAGGTGTTACTCTTGCCCCAGGCTTGCTCTGCCAGACTCTGGGCATGCCAAGCAGCCTGGCAGCTGTACAAACATGAGGCTTGGTGATCGGTGATCATATGATGTGGGTTGGTGGTAAAGCAAAACAAATGACTATGCCTTGGCTCGTTTTTAGCAGGACTCTAAATGTTTTACGAGTCTAAATGAAAGTGTGTGTTTTAATGAGAGATGTGAGGCATGCCAGAGCTCAGAGTGTCTAAACTTGTACACTTAGCGTCCATAGTGCCATAGATCATATTATATTTGGGGGAATTAAGACACTGTCAATTGACAAATCTTGTTTTTTTCGGCTAAGGATATTCGATTAAAGAGTCTTAGACAACTTTGGAGTTGTGTATGCTGGTGAAACGACTCCCTCTTGGCAGAATGTGCGCCGGTTAAAAGCCTCCCCTTTCAAAGTGCCTGTCTTGTGACCACACATATTTATTGTTCCCTTTAACGTGTAGTCATCAAAGCAGGCTAGGGAGCATTTTACCTTCAGGAACAACTCTGTGCTAAATAGTAAGCATGTGTGAGAGTAGTCCAGACTGACAGACAGTTACTATCAATGACTTTTAAAACATCTTAGCTTGCGTCACTGCATTTACAATCAGCCATGGTTTAGAAGGACATACTTTTATTAAACTTGTTGCCAACGTGACCTATTTATAGGCTTCCAAACAGCCAACATGGGCTCCACAGCTCCACATAAGCCCAAAACAAAAACAAAAGTAACAGCGTGTCCCAGAGCGGGGAAGAACAAACAAGCCAGAATTATTTTCCCCCCTCAACTTTTTACATCTCATTCGTACTTCTGATCTGTCCTGCTCTTCCCATTCATCTTTTTTTCTCCCTATGTGGCCTACATGCTTCGTTATTTTTGCAGAGTCTTCCCGGCTCCTGATGTGGTGCCTGTCTCCTGCTACGTCGTCTCATCCCAGCCGCCTGTAGCAGGCTAATTACTGAGTCAGAGTCTCAGGGGGCAACCTTTATCCCCACCCCCTCTTTGCTTAGTCGCTAGGGCATGTGGAACTTTCAGAGACCCACTGGTGAGTTCCAGATTTTCTACTGGGTGGCAGGCGGCTTTGGAGGTGACTAAGCCAGCTCAAACGGTGTCTTTCTTAACACGCCAAGCTCTGTTGTTGGCTCTGTGGTCTAAGTTTTGATAAATCATAATGCAAAGATATTGAATGTATTCTGAATGGAATCTGGTTTGGACATCAGAGGCATGTAAGAAACGCACTCTGGTTTATGCCTGTTTTAAACTTCTATGGTACCATCAGAAATCTGATCTCTGTGTTGAAGATCAATGTGACAGGAGACATATGTTCTTACCATTGCAGCTGGGCTTCCTTTATCTCACCCTTTTCATAGCATCTCTGACAGAGAAACAGGGAGTCTCAGGTCCGAAAAACAACCAGCGGCAATCGGCACAGGCATCTGGATTAACTCCTAGACACGCACCGTAATGAAATCTACTCTGTGACACATTCGCTTAGCATTGTGTGATCCACAGAGCCTTTTCTTGTTAAAACATCCGAGTAACGTTAACCATTTGTAGCCTGCTTTATGCAAAAAAAACTTATTTTGAAATGATATCCAGATAAAATGTGAACCTAGTGGAAAATATTCGTAAAAATGATAGGCACATTTGGTTTGTTTTGTCCACATTTGTTTTGTTCAGGTTTGTTGCTGAAAATTTCATTGTTGTTGAGTCACACTTTGATACCAAAAGAAACCCACCGAAACAGATGTCGTCTCCAGGAAGCAAATTGTGTCACATAGAATTTCATTTTCATGCAAACTCATTTTTGTATTCTAATCTTGGCAGGCATGCGATTCAAGACTCAACATGTATATAAATGATTTGCTAAATAAAAACGTTCTTTAACTCAGACTCACGACATGCAATTTCAATTTGCGACTGGCGAATTAAGAACATGCAGAGAGAGAGAGAAAGAGAGAGAGAGAGAGGGTAAGACACGAATGCAAAGCCCTTCACATTAGCGATAGTAAAACAAGGCAAGAATGTGTGGCATGCTACATGAAAACACTGCGGTCTGCAGGGAATTCATTTAGTGCATATGTGTCTGCTGGACCTCGGCTGGCCTCGTAGCAAGCAGAAACCATTAGCCACTCCACTGCTAATTACACACACGTTTTTTTTTTTTTCTCCCTCATTCAACAACGAGTGCAAAAGCTGGTCAGTCAAAATCATCGCTCTAGCTTTTATGCGTTTATTGCTCAGCTATGCATTTATGTGGCGTCTTCCAGCGATAAATGTACTTCACTGAGGTCTGTGCTTGAGCATGAGAGGGAAGACGTTGCCAATAAACTGTTTTTAATACTCTGTGTGTGTTTGTTTCCAAGGTCTAAACAGTGCAGGTCTCCCGAGCCGTGCATGTCGACTGCTGGAATTGTGGATGCCGTTTTTTTTTTTTTTTTTTGCGGTGTGTACTTGTGCAACTGCAAAGCATGCAATGCAGCCATATTTCTGCAAGCCGAACTATTGGGCACACCTTACTATGAAGCTGGGGGTTTGCGGTTATCACGCACGGCATGCAAATTTTGCTGATTAAAGTCGTTGAAGCTTGTAGCACCCTGACAAATCTGCATATAGAGCATATCTTAATTTCATTACCGAGAACTCATGTATCACACAGTAATCTCAGAACTAGCAATACATGGTGATGAGTGACGATGAAAGCAAAAAGTAGAGCAAATGGGAATCGAGAGAGAGAACGTTTAGCTCTTGTGTCCTTTGACGCTCTTGGTTCAGGAAGAATGTGTTTTTTGGTGCGTCCAGCTTCTAAGAATAGTGGCAGTGTTACGGGCTGGGAGAGCCCCCTGCTTGTGATCGTGGCCAGCCTTGGCACTGGCTCTGGTATCTGCTGCTATTCCTGGTCCAGGCTTCTCTTCCATTCAGATGGAAATCCAAATAGTAGGTAGAACAAGCGGCTCTCTGAGTCGAGCACCCTGCTGCCGCTCTCTACATCCACCCCTCACACCCCCTCACTCAGTCCAGCTGGGTGAATAACCCTTCTTCATCCTAGCCAGGTTTTATAGCCTTCCTCTAACACGCTCCCAGAGAAAGTGAAAGATAAAGATCTGTAACGAAACGGGTCTGATAGCACCGTCACGTCCGGACGGCAGGCAAGGGAGGGGCGGCTTTTAAGCCTGCACTCAGACCCCTGCAGAGACTAAAAGGCAGCACGCGTTTCCTGCTAGCATTTTTTTTCATGGTCATTTATAGCATAGATGCTTTATGCACATGAAAGTTTTATTCGTTCTCTGGTCATTTGACCTCTTCTGTTGCAAACAAGGTCACAGGACCTAGAGATTTTCATATGCACAGCACAGTCCACCCACACAAATATCTAAAAAAAAAGACAAAAAGAGGTACAATATGCTAATCTGACATATAGACAGAAATAAATCAGACCCTGCAAGTATTCAGGCACTTCATCGTCCCGAGTTTTGAAAAGCTCACTTGAGACAGTGTGACTTTTTATTGCACGCCCACTCATGTTCTCTCACGCACCATCAGAAGGACACACACACACACACACCCAGAGTTTAATCACAGGCCTGGGCCTATTTATAAGCCCCCTTTACAGTAACAATTCGACTCTGCAGGATTGCCCACTTTCTGTGTGTGTGTATATGTGTGTCGGTGGAACTCTGAATCAATAGCATGACAATCTTTATGAATGAATGCTCTCAGAGCAAAAGGAGGGGCTCTGGAGCGCCATACAGCTGATATCATCCCCCTGTGGAGCCCCATTCATGCGCTGTCTTGCGATGGACTCACGTTACAGACAAGTGAATCACTCACACCCCTCCTCACCACACCCTGCTTCCCAGAGACCACCGTGACTATAATTTCAATTTCAAGGCCCCCAGTTCTGGCACAAAGCCGAGAAAGGCTGCTAATTTGGTCCACGTGGCCATGGATTCAAGACGCACACAGACACAGTGTACGTGCACACCTGCAATGTCACTACGTAGCTTTTAGTATGCTAAGGCAAATGATAGTGAGAAGATTATGTCCTGTGTTAGTAAAGTTCCTTTTTAGTGATGCGCTTCACATATAGCTTCCATGTGTGCACTGAAACATCACTTTGTTCACGGTTGTCAACTGATGCAATGCCACATGACAGCTTTTTTCAGTCATATGGCGCTCCATGAGTTGACATCAAAGCTCGAAGATTTGTCTGTTCTAAGTGTCAATTATGATGATATACGAGCCATGCCATTGTCCTCCCAATCAGCATGACGGACTCAATATGCTGGCCAGCTGCGAGGAATAATTAACAGTTTCAGCAGATCTGAGAGTCCTAAAAAGAAAACATTGAAGAGTTAGGTCTGAGACACACATAGCATGTGATAAAAAGCTACAATTTTAAATAGTTGTTGTTGATCGTGACTAAAGAACAAAAGACATTTATAATGTGTCTCAGAGCAAGAAGTTTGCTTAAGGCAGGATTAGATGGGATGGGGCCCCAGGTTAGACTGCGTGGGTGAGAAAAAACGAGAAAGCAACGCAAAGGTAACATGAGGGGAAGAAGTGAGAAAAAGTACCCTCCAATGTGGAGAAATCATAAAACGCTCAGAGAAAAGGAAATCGTGCTGAAATGTTTGTTCATACTTTGAGATAATACAGGGAAACACCCACCGTGAATTAGATGAGACTTCATCGTGCGACATTTCCAGCTCTTGAGACAAAGAATCCAGCTCTCTGCTCTCAGCCCTGTTTTGCAAATGCAATGTTTTGCAACGTTCTATGCTAATGAACGGGCCTCTGCTGCTCCTCGCCGTCCCTCTGTCCAAATGAAACATTTATCTTCTACAAAAACACCGCTCATTAAACATTTTCATTTCACAAACAGGCTTTGTGTGGCAGCTTTCGGCTAATGTGGAACGTAAAATGTGTTCTTTTTACTCCTCCAGTGTGTGAATGTTGTGAATCAGGGTCGGGCAGAATGGGTTTCGCTAATGCACAATTAAGAGCTGAAAATGGAGAGTGGAGAGAGCTGGGCCTCATTCTGATCGAATCACACCGGAGCGCCACAGCGCTCTATTCCATTTAGACGCCGTGTTTAATGTAACGCTGTCAGAAATTTGCAGAGAGGGTCACTGTGCATTGGAGAGGAGGGGGAAGAGAGAGAGAGAAAGAGAGAGAGAGAAAGAGAGAGAGAGGGAAAGAAAGAACAGCTGTTCCACATTCCTGGCTTCACTATTTCTTATAGTGGAAGATTTTGGAACATTAAGAAAGATGGACATGGAGGACAGAGAGAAAGAGAGAGAGAAAGAGAGAGAGAGAGAGAGAGAGAGGGAGAGAGAGCATAATGGCCAAAGTCTTATGGTCTTTTGCAGTCCATTGTTTAGTATTATTTTTGATATTTGATGTCAAATACTCTTTTGTATCAAATATTACTCACATGTGACCACGTTTCAACTGAAAAAAAATGTTAATACAACCGTCATTACCCAGTTATGAGTTGAAATCAAGTCACATGACATCAATCAAAGCCCTAAACACTATCACCTATACCACTTGTATTAGTTTTAAGTCATTGCATTTTTGAGCCTCCAGCGGGTTTCCCCATCACTTCCCATCCTCCGTCACAGTGTCCTCTTTTAATTGGGTTAGTAGGAGTCATTGGGTACTGTTTAACTCATAAATAGACCCTCTGTGTCCCACTGGGCATCCACTCAACACTGCCACAACTGTTCTCTCCTGACATCATTGCCTTAGCACTATGTCCTCTGACCCCTGCCCATGGAGTCGTGGTGACTGAAGTCAATCTTTAGTTCAGAGCACAGGGCATGAGGCAAGGGCTTAAAACGAGGACACATGGTCATGAATAGAGATCAGAGCCTGACCTGCTGCCTCTTCAAGGCTTTAGGGCATATCTTTAGAACTTAGGATTTGAAAGGTCAGCAGGGAGGCAATGCACACAATGGCTTTCGAGTGGTGCAGTGTATCATTTGGTAATCAGGTTGGTCGCAATTGTGGTATTTGCAATAATGTAGAAATCTGCAATCTATTCAGGTCCTCTGAAGATTTGGTAAATTTGACAGACATCCTTATCCATAGTGGTTTTACACTTATTTCATTTCTACAAATGAGTGGTAAGGGCATTGCTCTAAGATCCAGCTGTGGCAAATTTGACCTCATGACCTTCCGATCGTATGTCCAACATCGTAACCACTGAGCTACCACTTCCCCTAAAGTGATACTGCATCATGGGTTCATTATTTTCCTTAAATACATCGCATTTAATCCATAGCAAAAGCATGGAAATGCTTTATTTGATTAAAATTCTCTGTCAGCTGTGAATTGCAGGGATTATGTACAGTGTTTAGTTTGATTGGTGCGATAAAGGAATATGACTGATTGCACATACTCGTATGCGTATTCAGATTTAAACCTACTATGTCCCATGAGACAAAATCATCCAAAGGTAGTGAACATGCATAGTCATTTTGTCATGATGGCTCACTTTTGCACTCGCATATAATTTTTATCCTCCCTCGATTCACACCTCAACTATTGTGCAGCTTTCTATTCATATCTCAGTTACATCCTTTATATGCATGGTTCTTCATGGCTTGGTGTTAAGACAATGCATTTGATCGACACTGTAACAAGCCAATATAGTCTAATATGCATTCTCAGTGTGTGTGTGTGTGTGTGTGTGTGGTGATTTAAAAATGCTGGTCTGAACTCTGTCTGATGATGACGTGTCTTTCGGCTTGTCTGGGACAGATCTGGAATGTGGAGATGTTCCGCTACTGACTCCAGGGAGCAAAGAGATGATGTCGCAGGCACTGAAAGCCACCTTCAGCGGCTTCACCAAGGAGCAGCAAAGACTCGGCATCCCTAAAGGTAAACGCACGTTTCACAGCCCGCTAAGAATCTGACACTTTGCTTTTTTTACAGACCTATCACGTGTGCATATCTGGCACTTCAGCAATACTTTATCTCGACTTCTACGGCTGAATCCCCTGATAAGAGACAGTCGTTAAACCTACTTTCATCAACAAGGCATGCTCTGTCATATGCTTCTAGTTCTTCTTAATTTGTGTGTTATTTACCCACTATTACAACACGATATCAACGGTTGACCGAGGTCTGCTATAGGTCTGATATAAAACTCTGTACTAAAGAATACAATAGCTTAATATATATTTTATTAGAAAGAACGAGAAGTTTGGAGAAGAAAAACATACTTGTACTGTGTTGTTTTGCACAACCCAAAGCAGATCATCTATAAAGAGATCTTGCAAGATAGGCATTTGGCACAGTTATGCTGTTATGAATTACATTTCCCAAACTAACTCAGACCGCAGGGTGGCTTCGTCTGCGAGGTTCCGTCTGCGTTGGGTCTGGAATTGAAAATAGCTATGTTGAATATGAGTGTGTGTGTGTGTGTGTGTGTGTGTGTGTGTGTGTGTCTGTGTGAATTGTTCGACCTGTGGGCTATAATTATTGAGTTTTGAATTTCTAAGTACAGGCATTAAGGCTTAAACATGCTCTATATGACTTCCTGCTGACATACTGATGTTTTAAAAAACTCAAGATTTGGGGATTTCGAGAAATATTATTATTCCTTTATTAATTAACATTTTTATTCCATTCTATACATTATTGTCTGATTCTCGTCATCTCCATTGTTTTAATTTTACTACAGTAATTTTTCTTTTTATGACCCTAATTTACTTTTCTAATTCGTAAAAAAGTTATGATGAAATGTCAGTCCATAGAGTATCGAATCGGTTCATTCGGTTTGCAACTCGTCCGGAGCACTAATAGAGGCTGAGTATGACGCTTCCCCTCCTCTCTCTCTCTCTCTCTCAGACCCCCGGCAGTGGACAGAAGGTCACATTCGAGAATGGTTGTTGTGGACAGTGAACGAGTTCAGTTTGAAGAGCGTGGAATTCCACAAGTTCTGCATGAGTGGAGCCAATCTTTGCGCACTGGGCAAGGAACGCTTTCTAGAACTGGCACCCGACTTTGTAGGGGACATCCTGTGGGAGCACTTAGAGATGATGCAGAAAGGTAACACCAGAGATTTAAAACAGCAGATTTGGTACATTGAGTGGTTTCCAAACAAATGTGTGGTTGAGTTTGTTTTAATGAATTTATTTATTTTGTAAGTCTCTCTCATATTGCAGAAACTTGAATTAATATCTGCCTCTGCTTATGCCTCTGGTCTATGTAGCACAAAGCTTCTGTAAATGGGTGAAAAATAAAAAATGTAGAGCATCACCTAATCAATAAAAGGAGCAAGCTGCCAATCATGTTTAATTTTGGAAGGTGATTTTATATAAGCTTTCTAGTCTCAAATTTGACCCAAGATCACTGATTGTACCTAACTAACAGAATACAGTTTCTATGTACTGCATGTGATTGTTTCCCAGGATGTGTTTTATTTTGTACGTTAATATAAGAATATGTGAAGTTTCTGCATTGTATATGGAATAACATACTTCTCAAATAATCCAATGAAAAACACATGTATGGTTTTAATAAAAAGTGCAGAACACACTCATTACACTGTATATCGCCGTTTATAAAGATGATCTAATACCTCGTGCACTTTCCAGCATTGGTGCATTGAATTATGCGTTCAATTATTAAAAGAAAAAACATCCAATAATTTCCAAAACAGCAGTATATTAATAACACATTGTACACGCTGTGTTAAATCCTTCCCACTCCATTTTTTTGTAGAATAAATATTCTCTGCAGCACTTTCCCACACACAGGGCATAGAGTCTTTCCTACCTCGTTTCAGCAGGAGGCTTTAGTGCATGTGCCGTACATATTTTTTCCTCTTTATCGTGACTTATCGATTGCTTGACACGTATGGAAAATCTTTCGTTAGTCAGGCGGCCCTCTTATCAGACAGAAGACTAAAATCTTTATTTAACCCCAAAGAAATCTCATTAGTATATCTACTATTATGCTAATTTGATCTTAGATTTTTTTTGTTCCACTGATTTTTTTTTTCTCCCACACAGAGGATCTGAAGCACTTCCCTGTCAACGGCATAAGCTCAGGTTTCCAGGAATCTCGCTATACCTCAGACTACTTTGTCAGTGAGTACCTGTCAGCTACATTCACCTTCAGTTTCACAGCCACAGCAAAGCCCGTAACATGAGCCGGGCATCGATTTGTCTGAGTCTGTAGTGCAAGTGCATAAAGACAGACAGTAATTTCATAAAAACCATCACACGTGCATACACACAGACACCCATATCCATATCCGACCCCTGCTTTTCTAACCCTGCCGCTTTAATATGTTTTCCAAGGTTACGGCATCGAACACGCTCAGTGCGTCCCGCCTTCGGAGTACTCGGAGCCAGGCTTCATCACAGAGTCCTATCAGACCCTGCATCCGATCAGCTCGGAAGACCTGCTGTCACTGAAATACGAGAACGAATACACCAACGTCATTCTGCGCGACACACCGCTCAACCCACTTCAGGGCGACTACTTCCCTGTCAAACAGGAAGTGTCACCTGACAACATGTGTGTGGGTCGTATCAGCAGAGGTGAGGGGGCACAGAGGGCGAAGTGCATTTGCATGTGTGTTGGGTGTATGAGTAGCAAATCTGTGTCAGGTGGTGGTTGGGGGTGTGTAAAGAAAGGAAGTATATTTTACAATACTTTTACAATTCCGGCCACAGTGGTACAATTGGTGGCATTTCTTCCTCATAGCTCCATGTTCGTGTGTTCGATCTTGAGCTTGTGGCGTTCTCTGTGATGCATTGCTCCATGTGTGGCTTTCTCAGGGTTCACTGGTTTCCTCCTATGTCCTACATGCAGTAGAATTGGCTATACCAGAATGCCCCTGGTGGTCCCAGCACAATGAGATGAAATAGTTACTAAAAATATAATGTGTTATTAGAGACATTTTATTAAATATGCAAACAAACTGTTACTGGAAACTGAACAAAAAAAAAAAAAAAAAGTTTTACCAGACTAGATGTTGTTTTATCATTTATTATTAATTTGCAGTTCATATTACATGAAAAAAATGCATAACAATACAATGTCACCGGTTCATTATGTCGCTGGCGTGTGGTTTGCACAGCATTGGTTTCAGAGTGCTTTTCATTTTGCATGCACGTCTTGCACCACCACATGTCCCTAAGTGACTAGAGAACAACTGGAATTATTGTGGTTTTATTTGTGGTTATGTTCACCTCGTCTGAATACTGAAGACCATGGTGTACAAAAGTAAAAAAAATAAATAAAAAATAAAAGTAAGGGAGGGGGAAAAAAGAGAAGACAAACAAAGCTGCTTGCATCAAAGATTGATGTGCAAAGCCACAGAGCTCTCCAGAGTTCTGCCTTTATGTAATAATATACGGAGCGAGCTATGGTAACGGGGACAGTGTTGTTTTTTTTTTCTTTTTAGAGCGCCTCATCTTCTCGTAAGGTACCAAAGGTGTCAAGAGTCAAAAGCGCTTTTCTCACGAAACTCTTGATGTGTGTTCTCACTTATACACTTACTCCCCCACACGGCTGCTTGCTCTACCACTCCTTAAACGGAGAAACAATGACAGCCCAAATGTTTTTTTTTGGTTCTCCAAAAAAAAAAGAGCCACATTTCTAGCTTCAGGTGCCACCTCAAACATGTTGAGACACTTGTGCATTTATTTCCTCTTCACTCATGGCCAAGCTTTGCACACTGTAAATCGTGAAGTAAATCGTATGCATCTATTTTTTCTTCCTCGACGTGGGAAAGTATTTATGACACTACCAAATCCCACATGTGGCTTCTATTATATAGTTGAGGATTTCAGGGTTGGCTTTCTTTATTTTTGCAAAATGTGCACTAGCTTTCATTCCTTAAGTGCAGTTCAATTAGCACTAATCTTTTATCTGTGCTTTGGCTTAAAATAGAGAGAAACCTGGGTTCGGTTTTCTTGCAATTATATAAAAAAAAAAGAGCAAATGGTGGTTGTAAAATGGAAAACTGCACATGAATGGTTGTAAATGGTTCTGGGTATTTTCTTGTCTTATGCTCCAGTGACCACTAGTCTCTTTTCAGTTTTCCCACATCAAACCTTCTGGACTAGATTAGTTCCCAAACATTGCACCTTGTAAAGCTGTGTTGAATTGGAGTTGCTGGGAAAAAGCCCAAATGTGTTTTGGAGCGACTGTTTGTTTTTTGAGAGCTTGATTTTTGCTCGTAGCTTTGGCTGAAAGCTTAAAAATGTTTTGTCCCCCCCCCCCTCTGCCTTGTTTTAGGGAAACTGGGAGGCCAGGACTCGTTCGAGAGCACCGAGAGCTTTGAGAGCTGTGATCGTCTGACACAGTCATGGAGCAGTCAGTCGTCGTTCAACAGTCTGCAGCGCGTCCCCTCCTATGACAGCTTCGACTCAGAGGACTATCCCACAGCCCTGCATGGCCACAAGCCCAAAGGCACGTTCAAAGATTACGTCCGCGAGCGTTCCGATCTCAGCAAGGACAAGCCGGTCATCCCAGCTGCTGCTCTCGCTGGCTACACAGGTCAGATTCCTTTCCCTCAGATTTACATCGGCCGCCTGAATCAGGTTTTAGTCAGTCACCAGAAAACAAAAGAATGAGTTTAATCACTCAGTGATTCACAGGAATCAGACGCATTAGTCATTATAGATCAGTCGCATTCAGAAATGTGGCTTAAGGTGCATCAGTAAGTGGGTTAAAGTTTAACTGTATGGTTATACTGGGCCAGTGATACTTGTGATTCACAGAAACTCAACAAGTTAGTCACAGAAACGATTAACTGAGTGCAGTAGGTTCAAAATTCAAGGCAGATCAGATCACCACTGCTGAGTTCTCAGATGTGATTGGTCAGAAGGTGCATGTGTGTGTGTTAAATGTGCCAATTCTTACGCACGATTTCAACAGTGAACTTTTCACAATATGTAACGATACTAATGATAAATGTATTTCAAGTGGAAAAAGGTAGTTGAAATTACATTTTTAAAATGGTGTAGCTTTCTTTATACCTGAATATTTATGGAAGGAGTCTCCCTTAGCAGAAGGAAGGTGTCAGTATCAGACGATAATCTATAATTAGGTCAAAATTTGTAATAAAAAAATTGTTATGTGGGAGAAAAAAATCTTACATTAGTGATACATTGATAACAGGAACCAACCTCTTCAACATCAAATCTTACTTATTAAATGTTTAAACAAATTCTTTTTTATTTCTTGCCAACAGCTGTGGTATAAGAAGAATAAAACCTCTCAGAAAGTGTGAATTAGAGAATGAGAAAACTCCAGGGTTTCATCTCCATCGTTGATTATTTTCTTATAATAGCACACCTGTTTATTCCTCCCTTAATTGTGTTTACAGGTACTTTCGATCTTTGCGAGAGAAAAAACAAGGAATGTAGCAGTAAACATACCGAGCCCTAAAAACAAAAATCCACACTGCTAGATAGTAGGCCACGATGAGCTTTGGATTCAAAGAACGTCACCTTGCACCAGTTTTGTAACCACAAGAGCATCTTTCTAAGATGCTTGCAAGCTCCGAATTTATTTCTCAGAGCTGCTGCTACTACTGCCTTTTCTCTCAGTGTGTGTCAGTGTATGTACGTGTGTGTGTGTGTGTGTGCCATTTTCTCCACCAATTTGCACCCAAAGAGCAACTTAAACAATGAAAGACATCTTTTGCACCTCTGAATTTTTGCTCTTCTTTACTTCATGTGCACATACTTATCTACGGCCCACATCAACCCTTTTCCCAGGTCGTCTTGGCAACAGAGGGTGCAGCACAAAAACGCTAGCAGCTCCTGTGCACTTAACCTGAGAGTGTGTTTATCGTTTCATCTCTGGGAGGCTTTCTGAACCTGCACCACAAACGCACACAATGACACGGTTTTTAAAACTACGACACGGCACAACACGCACGCATGTTTCGATTATAACCTTATTTTTTTTCAAGATAAAATATTTACCATATTACTTTTTCCTTTTTTATAAAGCACATGCTGATTTCTCGGCTTCTTGTGTAACATCTAGTGGAGAAACAGGGAACAAAGAAACTCAAGCAAACATGCATTCTCTTGCCATTAGTGCCCGAAAACCTAATCTCTGCATCATTAGTCTTCACAGCTTCATGTCTTTATGTAATTAGAGTAATGTTAGAGTGTATATGAGACAGATAGATGATGCGGGTGGATGATAAGGTGAAGAAAAACAGCTTTGCGGTTTTCACATTTCACCTTCCAAATCACAAACACTGGTACACAGCTTTGAAGAGAGAAACACAAACCTGTTTTTCTGTGTTCGGCTTAAAGCCTTAACACCGAATGCCCACCCCAAAGGCTTGACGAATTCTTGATGTGCGCAGAACCCTGCAGCTTGTAGACTTACAGTACATTATTTCAGTTTTCTTGTGGTCGATCTGCAAGAATAGTAGTACAGCAGGTGAGAATATGAGATAGGGATTACAAGAAGATTAAATAACCTAAAATTTTTTCCACTGCCAATCAAAGTCCATTACAATCAAATCCCAACAGTTTATATTCGAATGTAGAATCGGTCGATGTATTTTTAGCCGAATACGAACACGATTTCATCAGACAGCTTTATTCAAGGGGTTGTAACCTCTCTTAATCTTTCCTTTCCCTTCCTGTGTCACTGATGCAAGGCGCAGGTGTGATGTAACGTATCGCTTCATCTTTAACAGGCAGATCGAAAGCGAGCTGTAGATGAGCACAAACAGGTCTACGTTAGCGCTCACTTTGTCTTTGTCTGGTGACACTGGGAATAAGATTTACCATGCATCGTTTGATTGGCGGTACATGCTTGCTTTTTAACATCGAAAGGCGGAAACTTTGGTTCTTGATCGCAGAGAGCCGTCGCCGGCTAATGTTTATTCTCACACCCACATTCTCACATAGCCATGTTCTGACACACACACAGACACTGTAGTCACACAGTAACATGCCTAATTGTATACGTCTACAGTATTTCTCATATTTTTAGCTTAAGGGCAGAGTCCACAGTGATGTCAGAGGACTGGAATTTACAGTTTTTAGCAGTCAAGAACTGAGGGCTTTGTTTGTCTCTGAGGCTGTTTAGCAATTTTCCAGTCTGCACACCAGTCTGGAAAATGAACTTCGAGATTTTTGCATCAACGCAACACAGACGCTTTGTCACAAGTGGTCCCAAACCGATCAGATTAACGAATAATGATGTTTGATGTAATACTTTTGGATTAGCATTAGCATGCTCTCTACTAGGAAAGAAGCACACACAAACTGCTTGCTACTTGGTTTAAATTATCGTCTAAATGTGTATTTTTGCTCATGTCTGTAGGTAGTGGACCCATTCAGCTGTGGCAGTTTTTGCTGGAGCTGCTTACAGACAAATCCTGCCAGTCGTTCATCAGCTGGACAGGAGACGGCTGGGAGTTCAAACTCTCCGACCCTGACGAGGTGAGAGGTCACAAGGGCACCCAGGACTGTCCTCATGGGAGATAGACACTGGGTCAAACTGCAAAACAAGACATCCATCTATAGTCACAATGCAGCTTTTGTTTGCTTAGAGATCCTGACATGGATTAGGCAGACTACTTGGCAAGACTGAGCTTCTAATGCAAATTGCATATGCAGTCTAGTACTGGACTAGAAGTATTCAGAATGTCCGGACGCTTCATCTTTGCTGGGGTTTAGAGCAGCGAATAAAATGACTCATTTAGAGGTGATTTGCATATTTAAATTGTGAACATGCACCGTTTTGTGCATGTGGTGGTCTAGAAAAACCTGTCAAATGTCATCGTGGCCATCGCCAGGAAATGCACCAGTAAAAGCAGCTAGTCTACATAAAAATAAAGTCACGTATCGATCATGTTATTGAATTACATTTTTTCTGTAACAACACTTTAATGTGTTTAAGAACATTCATTCAGACTGGTGTATTTCATGGGGTGATACAATAAACAGGTTGGGATCCGCCACTCCAATAATCTACACATTGATTGGCAAATCAAGCTACAGCTCATTTCCTTATAATTTCTCAGATTTTTAATACAAATGTACTGCGTTTTTAGAGTCTTTATATATGATTATGAAATAAAACATGCATAAAGTATGTGTTTATTGAAATTGTGTATTTACTATGAAGGTGGCACGGAGATGGGGCAAGAGAAAGAACAAGCCCAAGATGAATTACGAAAAACTGAGCCGTGGTCTGCGCTACTACTACGACAAGAACATCATCCACAAGACATCAGGCAAGCGCTATGTCTACCGTTTCGTGTGTGATTTAAAGAGCCTTCTGGGATACACACCTGAGGAGCTGCATGCCATGCTGGATGTCAAACCCGACACGGATGAGTGAAAGAACAGTCCGGGAG
The DNA here is from genome assembly GCA_024362625.1 of Silurus asotus. Classification (NCBI taxonomy): domain Eukaryota; kingdom Metazoa; phylum Chordata; class Actinopteri; order Siluriformes; family Siluridae; genus Silurus; species Silurus asotus. The sequence continues at coordinate 1,914,576 of MU551596.1, read as the reverse complement.
TACCGGGGCAGAGAGACTTTCCTCCCTTATCCTCACATCAGTGGGTGTTTATTTTGGGTCCAACCAAGTCCCGTCTTCATACCTAGTCATGGTTTCGGTCTTGTTTTGAACTCGTGACTGCAGCTATCGCAAAAAAAAAAAGGACCCATTTCAAACTTTACCAAAGTTCATAGTCTGTAGTGTGTATCATAATTCAGCGCTGACCAGAAAACAGTGCGCTTTCCTACGGAGCCACCATTTTGACCCAATAGCACCTAAAAACAGACTGCTAGAGAGGGATGGGACTAGGAAAGAATGAAGGACTTGTTCCTTCAGTGGACATTGTATGGATGAAAAGTTTCATAAATATGTTTCCAAAGTTACAGCAAAAATGGAACTTTACAGAAATACAAAAATATTTCCTATTAATTTACTGTTGCTGTCTCCGAGTCCTCAAAGTGGACCTCACAAAAATGATTAAAGTATTTTATTTTTTATGATCATTTTTTTTCTTCGATATGTTTGTGCCAGTATTACTTATTTTATTTTTTTTTTACAATTTGTAAATGAAGGATCGTACCAAAATGTGTTTTTTTTCTTCTCTTCCCCATGCGTGTAAAGTAGGCTCTTCACGTACAAGTCGCATAACTGAAATCTCAGAAGGCGAGACCAGAGACTGCTGTTTTACTCATGCGTTCAGTTAAAAGAAAAGCCTCTCACTCAAACCGAGAACGGGTGACAGACACGACCGAAAGTAGCCGTTTTTTCTGCTCAAGGGCGGCAAGCTGTGAACACACAACCCCCCTCGACTTATGGGCAGGAGTGTTTCGCTTCTTAGCGAGCACCACTCAGGCAGCTGTTAAACACGGCTCGTCTCAGATCACCTTTTTTCTAATCTTTAACATTCAAACAAAGGACTTCAAGCATCTCTTTGCCTTAGTTTTGTGTTTTTGTTACCGCTCCTTTGTCATCCGCCCTCATGTCTTGTTTTGTCTACGCCGTCCTTTGAGAGCACGTGTAATGTAAATGCATCTGTAACCTTGCTGCCTGTCATGAGACAAAGTAAAGGGGTGCAAGAAGAGCACAATAGAAATGTCATTTAACTGATTTTATGAGATGAGATGCAGAAAACAGGCTTCCTGATCAGCTGGGACCAAATTTGTGTCTTATGTTTTAGTGTGTCTAAGGACATATGGCTGAATGTAATAGAGATCTTAGCCATAAGCCTGACGCAGGAGTTAGCGATCACTGAAGTGAAGGTTGTGTGAGTGATTTGGGCATAGGTTGGTATTGGACAATGTTGAATAGGCATAGGAAAGTAGGGGTGTAACAGTTTCAGACTGTTTTTAGATTGACATGGGTGCGTTACGTTCAAGAAATGGCCAGTGATGCTACAGAAGTAGTGGCAGCTTTAGATCTGAATAGCATTAGCCCAGACAATGTGCTGAACGATAAATACAGCTAAATACAACCAAACAAATCACACAAATAATCTAAAATGTATTTAAAGGCTATAAGTAGAGACGAAAAATACAACAGATCGTGCCGTTATAAAAAAAAATAAATTATATATATATATATATATATATATATATATTTGGGGGTTGTGATTAGCCTAATATAAAGCATTATTTTTTTCCAATAACTGCATGTCCTGAAAGTCTTTTATTCCTTTGATAACACAGGGATATACCCTCAGGGGAAAATATTTAAAAGAATCTTTTCATTTAAGGTCATAGCAGCAAGAACCATTCCCTCGCCAGGCTGTGGAGAATTGTTAACGGAAAAAGTTTGTCGTTTTACAGAGAAAACCCCAAAGCACAAAGATGTCGCCTGGCAGAAAAACCTGACTGCTGCAAAGCACTAACACTGGAGTCTCCTTCCATTCACGTCAAATAAATTTCTCCTTATGGAAAGTAATACCATTGAAATCATCGTCATTAGATATAGAGAATCTGAATGAAAAAACCTCTGTGTGTAGAAGCACAGCTGGAACGACACGCCGAGCTGCTGTTATAACAAATTCAATCAACACCTTCTGACCAAACCAAAGCCACATTTTAACAGCATTAGAGATTCAAACTCTTTAAAACCTGTTGCTAGCAGTGCAACTCTGGCTTCTTTTAGCCTTTCAGTATTGTTTAGTGTTCAGCTTAACACATGGGCCTTGTGGGTATAAAGAAATTCTGAAGTAAGACGCCTCATTAACACAATGTTATTGTTTACAGTGATATGCTTGGCTTTCTGCCTCGATGGGTTTGATGTTAGAAGAATTTAGTCTTTTTGTACGGATTGTGTTTCCAAAACGTTTTATTACACGACCCAAAATGAACAAATAAGCCACTAATACAGCAGTAATAACATCAATCTGTGTGTGAGGTCTCCAAGCCGAACGAATTTGCTGTTGACGGACCAAACCCAACATTCCAGTCATGACTCCTTTTGCTTTAATGTTGTCCTGATGCATTGACTATGAATTAGTTTGGGTAAAAGCAAGTAAAAAAACTGCTGAAATAAAAGACGTTTCGAAGGTTGTTGAGATCCCGGATCTATCATGGAAAGGAGATGGTTCATAGATATAGTTTTATGTTAAGAAGGTGTCACATGGCAATGTTGTAATCTTGTTTCCTTAACTCATGCTTCACAATGTCAGAAAATAACTCGGTATTACGTTACTGTCTTTTTTATTTTGTGTGCTTTACGAACGAGGTCCAGTAGATATTGTCTCCGTAAATGTCAAGTATATTCTTTCGAAGGACATAAAAACGTCGAACATCTGTCTCAAAAGCTGTTTTGATCCACATGTGCAAAAAAATTGTGATGAGCGCAAATCACAAAACCATTAATGAGGAAACTTTTTTTATTTTTTTATTCAGTTGTTCTTTTTTTGTACATTTTATAGTGTTTCTGTATTTTTCTTTTTTTTGTTAAATGAAAATTTTAATGTATTTAGTTCATAAACATTTGAATATTTTTCAATAATTTATATTTTATAAACTTTAAAAATACGAGACGCAGACAGCTGGTGCTTTCATGGAAAAAAATAATTGAGGTTGAGCATGACCAAATGTAGCGATTTTTTTTTTCTTTTTTTTTTTTATACAGAAAAAGAAGTTGATATGAAATTTAAAGACCTGTCTGCATATACAGTTATATAAAGAAAAGGCTGATGCTGGCCCATCATTAAGTTCTGCCGGAGAGTTTTATAAATGGTATCTTCTATTTCTTATTGTACTTCAAAATTATGTTATAAAAATGTACATAAAAAAATCACAGTCGTGTTTGGGTGTTTTCATTTGTGCAAAAAAAGCTGAAATATTGACAACCTTGCAAAGACACACACACATACACGCTCGCACATACACGCACAGGTAGGATTTGCTTACGCATGCAGTAGCTCTGCAGATTTTGTGGAAGATTTGTGGTTGAGTTTATTATAAACCTTACTTGAAATGTGTCAGCTTTCACCCGCAACCTTAACAGCTATATCAGGTTGTGTGTATATATTCGGAACCGAAGCGAACAGAGTGTTTCTGGCCATGGAAAATTTTCTGTCATTCTACATAAGTTGAGCTTCAGCAAGCATAAAGCAGACTCAAAAGTCTGAGCTCACCATCATTTAGCAGTTCATGAGTTCATGATCAGATTATAGCAATATTGCATCAATGTTTGCGTATTGAAATCAGATTAAATGTGCTTAATCACTGGAAGCACTGGAGATGAAAATGTGCAATACTGAGACAGTAACTGTTTTATGAAGAGACTTTCATGCCAAAGGTTGAAGGTTATCAAATCTAATGTTTTACATCAATAAATGCAAATCGTGTCAGTGAAGTGGTATGAGATGGCACAAATGCCAATGTAACCCTAACTTTCGGTATGAATTGAGCTCATTTGCAAGTTTCAGATATACAGTGATGACAAATAATCAGTTACTGGGTTGTGTGTTTTTTAGCCACTGCTATGCTGAGGTAATGTCACCAACATGAACTGGATAATTTGCCAGTGCCAGCACAGCCTAAAATGTCAGTAAAGATGACCAAAATGCTAGTGGTTGATAAACATTAATATCAATTATGATATATTGCTAATTTCTTAAGTAGAAAACCCTTTACATAGAGTTGTTCTAGAATCCATGTAAAGAATCCTTTGATTGAGCGTTTCTCTAATCAACTCAAAGTATTCAAATAAACCTTTAAAACACTAATTTCTTCCTAAAGGAATACTGAAATAGGGAGTCCACACATCTGTGCAGTGCTATCCGCAATGGGACTCAGGAGCACTGGTCTAAGATTCCAAGCACTGCATCTGTCCCTGTGGTTTACTCAGGGGCAGGTCCAGAGGGAGACTCTTTGCTCGATTGTGTCCCTGGTTAATGACTGTGTCCTCTATGGAGAGCCCTTGTGACGTCAGCACTAAAACAGGCACACTGAAGCCATTCACTTATTTGTAACCCCAGGCTCCAATAAATTCTTCATGTCTAAATAAAAAACGCACATGGGCTATCATTCTCACTCTAGCTCTTGTCTCGTTGAAAGTTTGCAGCTGGCAAGTGAAGATGCAACTCTATGCAATCCGGACAAGACAAGAAACCATGAGGTCAGATATTAGGTGTTTGGGGTTGGCTGGGGTATTAGAATCTCTAGAAATAAATGAACACAAGTGTTAATAACCGTATTGTACAATGCTAACTTTAATAGAAAGAAATACTGGTCAGGTTTGAATCTCATTCCAGAAACACTGGACGTACGATAATGTAAGCACAATGTATTGGACCTCAGTTTAATAGAGAGCAAAAAAGCAACTTTCTATTATCCTACATAGTGACTTGAGATATTGTTACAGGACTATTGCTATCAAAATGCTTTGTTAATGTAAATTGAGGCTTTGTCTATTAAAAAATGTATATTTTCAGTATAATAATAAATAATCCCAATAGTCTTCTTTAAAACTCCAAAAAAATTTTTTACTGTTAAATCATAACATAAACAGGCCTGACACATCGACTATTTACAGCATTAACTTCTAAAGCAATTTGAGACACATTAGCTCATCTGACAGACCGAACCACACGGGCCAGCCTTCGTTCCCTACGTGCATCACTTGGAGTCTTGGACGCCCATGACCCTGTCGCCAGTTCACCACTGATTCTTTCACTTTTTATAGATCCTGACCTCTGCAGCCTGGGAACATCCCACAAGAGCTGCAGTTTTGGAGATGCTCTGAACCGATTTGTCAAACTTTCTCAAATCCTTACGCTTGCTTCTAACACATCAACTTTGAAGGCAAAATGTTCACTTGCTGCCTATTAATATCACACACACTAACAGGCACCATGATAAAGAGATAAACAGCGATAATCACTTCGCCTGTCATAATTCTACAATGCAGATAAAGAAAATTCATGAAATCATACAAATCCAAGTCGAGCTGTTGTTAGTGTTCACATCAAGCATCAGAACAAAGAAAAATGATCTCAGTGACTCTGGCTGTTTGTTTAAATGGCTCGAGTATTTAAACTGCTCATAATTTCCAGACACAACAGTACTGGTACTGAATGATGCAAAAAACAAAAAACATTCAGTGAGCAGTAGGTGTTTAGGCAGAAATGGCTTGTTGGTGAGGGTCAGATAATAATGGCAGGGAGCATCTTGGAACACTTAGTAAAAATCAGGGAAACGTAGTCCAGGAATCTGAATAATTAGTGACAGGACTTTACATGTAAATTTGCATGGATGCAGGTCATAAAAAAACGGAGATCAGTTTGCTTCTTAATGCGGGAACAACACATACATTTCAAGGTAAAATGATTTATAAAGAAATTGGTATGTCATGTTGATGATGAAAGTGGAAATAAATCTGAAATAAATATAAAAGCTTTTCGGGAATACTTTGATGATGTGATTAAAGAAGGCCTAAAATCCGGCCACTTCACAAAGTTTCCACATTTCAGTTAATCTAATGGATAATATTGTATAACACTTTATGAAACTTTAGGACTACTTTGTAAGACCGTAGATTAAATATCGTTCTATGGTCTTTAAGGCAAAATCTTAATTTCTGGCATGTTTTGTGTCAAACGCTTGACTATTGATATATTTATAGGTCTGAATGAATGCTGTGTTCTTTCGTGGCTTATAAATCCACTGGCATAAGGGGAAAAAAATCAAATGTCTAAAATGTCAGCAGATAATAGGACTTATATTTGGATATTTCACAACTCCGTACCCACCTACCCACCAACCCACATACACACTTACACACACATTTTCAAGGTCTTTGTCACTATTTAGCAGAATTTGCTAACTCTACACAGGTGTTTTTTCTCTCTTCTACCTTCCATAACTTCACATTCATCACATACATCACCCCACACATCCCCCAAACACACACACACACACACACACACACACACACACACACACACACACACACACACACACACACACACACTTACACACACACATTAGTCACTAGCTTTTGGCCCACACCTGTCACTAGGAAAGTATGATAAGGATTTTATTTTTACTTTAGTTGGTCTGAAATGTCTGTACAGCTTTTTTTGAAATAAACATCCAAATGATTGTTTGCATTTTGTATTTTTAAACACGATTAGTTTCATATGAAAAGGATAACCAAGTAGCTTGTCTAAAAAAAAGGGTTGTATTAGAAAGAAAGAAAGCTGTATTAGGATATGTTTTGCATAAAATATACAGTATGATAAACTCCTCTAGTACGACTCAGAACAGGACTGATGCGGTGCAAATGGATGTTGTTTTTGAGCTGAATGTGAGCTAAATGCTCAAGCAGAAGAGTTAAACGTGTGCAGTGTACCTGTGGCTTTGTCGGTATCAACAGTTGGGGATTTCAAAGGGTAATTTACATATCTTGCTGGGGAAAGTTTCCATTGCATTTGGGTGCAGAAAAAAAAAAAGAGAAAAAGAAAAAAAATGAGTGCAAGTCGTGTCGCACCTGGTAGCGTTAGACAGTTTTTATCCCTGTCTGTCTCTCTTTCTCGGTCTCTCTCTTTCTAACACACATACACACTCTAAGCATGCTGAAGTAGATTGCTTAGTGCCGAGTCCCAGCACAAATATTTATGCTAAAGACTGGCAGGCTCCAGCTGTCTCGTGTCCCGCCAGGCTCTCAGAAAGCTCAAGAATCCTCAATTTAAGAAGCTCAAAACCGAGATCATTCCGAAGCTGCTCAAAAATGTTCACGTCCAAAGACCCTAAAGCCAAGTTCACTTTAAAATTCTGGAACATTTTTTATTCTTACCCCCATAAACACCACTCGAATTGCTACAAAAATGTATTGTTCAGAGTTTATGGCAATTCATCTATATTCGACTAACGCTTTTAAAAACAGGTCTTGTCATAAACGATTTAAAGCCATAATGAACAAGCCATAGGAAACAGAGGAAAGGAAATACTCCCTCTGATGAGGATGAGGAACCAGATAGTGGGGTTGTGATCAGGGCAAACAGAAGTAAAGAGAAAACCCTGAAAAACTATTATATTTCGCAATGATTCTAATTTCTAAAAAAAAACAATCAGTTGATAGTTTAAAAAATTTAAGCAGTAGAGGATTGATTCTAGTGATATTCTTATCAAACCTGAAAAAAACCCCACTTCGCTTGGTTTTGTGTCTGTGTGGAGTTTGACCTGTTATATGTGTGACCTTGTAGATGTAAAAAAAACAACAACACAGTTTTCCTGATACAGACTCTGGATCCTCCTCAACCCTGACCAGGGTAAAGATCTTTCTGAAAAGGAAACAATGTACATATATTATGAATTAACTTTGGGTATCAATTCAATTACTGGGTATCAAACAGGAAAGGGTAAGTTCCCTTTTGTGGAACTTTGAGGGTACGTTTCCGTTTATCTCGAGGTTTATATATCATGCCATCTAAATTTTTTTTATTTGGCTTGCTATATAAGGCTTTAGACCTATCTGCTTTGTGATATTATTATAGTAAACTGTGCTATAAAAACAAATTTAAATCGAGTATTCAGTACTTATTGTGAATTTTAGAAAACGGCCTGGCACAAGATTCTAAAAGTTTTAAAATATACATTTCTGTATCTACCCTTTCCCTGGAATTCCTCCAATTTGATCCCTGATGCTAAAAACAGAGCATGTGATAGATACAAGACAAAAAGTCAAGCTAATATCCCGCTGCATAAACATCAAAATATTGTGAAAGTCATTATCATCTTGATGCATTTAAAGGTCTAGTCTGTTCTATTACAGCATCTCATCTTCATCTTCACTAACCGCTTTATCCTGGTCTGGGTCGTGTACATTACAGTGCAGCTTATGAAATATGATCGTCTCCTGGTTTCTCTTACAGCTAGGGCTGTTCTGGGCTCATTGTCCTCAGTGCTGGAATTTGGTTCTGGTCAATAGCAACCAGGGAAATAGAGAGGTATTCTGGGACTTTCAGTGGACTCGGTGTCAGACGTAGCTGTATCTTCTCATGTCTCCAGTTCAGATTGCTCACTTTTAGTCCAAGAAATTTTCAAGAAACCCCTTCAATAGTTGTCAGTTAGCATGCACAAGCACTGTGACCTTGATCTGTTTTCAACCTCTTTATGAAAGATAGAAAACCATTAATCAATATCTGCTCCTAAAATGGCATTTAACCCTCCCTTTGCCGGTACACTTTTATGATAGGGTTCTCCAGTTTCTGTCTTTATTTGTCTCTGTCTTTGGCTGTGAAATAGAGTGAAGATGTCCTGGCTCAGATATGGCCACAGGTGGGAAGTATATTATGAAGGTTTATAGGGGTCGGGGCTGGGGGTTTCTCCAGCTTTAGCGCCAATTTGCATTTTTATTACACTTGTTCAGACCTCTGGTAATGTGCCGTTGAACCTGCATGGAACCCGTAACACCTCGCCTTCTCATTTTTTTCTGATGACAGTGCCATGCCAGGGCAGTGCCGTATTCATGAGGGGCTAGGAGATGGAGACCTGGCATTCGTTGACAGGAAATGAACTGACTTCAGATGGTAATGTGGGCTTTCCATCAGGAATGGTGATTGATTTTTTTGTTTCAGTTTTCTGACGGCTCATAACAGACACAATAAAAAGATAGCAGGCTATAAGAAGCACAGGTGACAGAGAAGGCTGAGAAGGTCAGTAAGGCAGGGGAGGCCCTGAGCTGGTGTATTATTTTACACCAGCCAATAAGAATGAGGATTGCCTGGTGAATGGGTTTATTATTTTACCATTGTGGTGCTTTGATACTGGGCCCTGGCCAGGAACCATGCCAGCTATGGCTACAGACATAATGCAGCTATTGGTATTTATGAGGGCACTGTGTTTGTGTAGGCGTCGACTTCTCAGCACTTTTACCCTCTTCTTTTTATTTTATAAGTCTTGGGGAATTTCAGCTCTAGTAATTGCGATTCCAGGCATATGTTTGCTCTGTTTGTACAAGGGTGTGTGTGTGTGTGTGTGTGTGTGTGTGTGTATGTATGTGTCTGTGCAGCTGGATTAGTACAGAATCTGGTCCATGTCCAGTGGCTGCTTGGAGTGTTTTCACTTCTCTTTCATTGCGCTGTGGCTGGGAGTCAGCACTCCTTTCCCAGGACATCTGCTCCCCCGCACACCATGGAAAGCCTCTACTCCAATTGCAGCCTTTGAATCACCCTTTGGCTGAGCTGATGCCGAGCCCTGATTGGGTGGAAAAGGCAGAGCCCAGAAAGTGAAGACTTAAGCCTGAGAATTTTCCAAAATGTTCGTCCTCCTCTCCGCCCCCACTTTACCTCTACCCTTACCCTTAGCTAACATCTGCTTCCAATCACAGTTTCTCTTAAGAGATCACCCCCCTTCCCCAACCCACCCCCCCAAAAAAAACCATAAAAAAAAACTTCGAACAACTGTGATAGACATTCGGATTAGTGTTTGGCCATAATAATGATTTCCATCCCTCTGTTAAATGTTTATAAAACGACACCAGCATAGCATCTGGGTTGATGTAAATGTCTTGGTTAAGCTACTAAAAAAGAACAAGTGTAGAGCTGGATACAGAAAAGGACGCTGTGATTATGAGTGATGTGAGAAACCGTGTATCTGTGGGAAAAATGCATGGAAAAATTGGACTGAGAATGGTACAATTGTCAAGTGGGTGTGCAGAACAGAAAGGACAGGACATTCCTTATAATACACTACACTTCAATTGACATATAATCCTAAAAGGGAAGAGAGCAAAGCCTTCACAGGAGTGGTGGATAGAACACCTACTCACCATGTAACTGAAGAATAAGGGATGACAGCGAAAGGAAAAGCAATGAGCCCAGAATAAATGCGTAGGTTAAGTGGATTGGGAAAAAGGCTGCTGGATAAGATGTAAATGTTTAATGTAGTTGCCCAGGTGGGAGGTGCGAGGGACTGGTGTGTGTACTCACAGCAGGACCGTTGAACTGCTGCTGTAAGCAAGCTCTCCCACGCCATTTTGAGCCATCACCAGTCATCTTGTTCCCTCTCCCGAAATCACCTAAATCCTTCAAACAAAACAAAAAGAAAAAGTAAAAATTCTCCTGTGTGGCCACCACTAGAACTTTCTTTACATGCAGATTAACCATTCAGACATTATTAGGTAATAATATCAGATTCTTGCTAAGATAAATATTCTCTGCCAAGTCTGCTAAATTGCCATGTGCTTACACAAAAACAACATTGTCATGCAGATTCTTTTCGGGTCTATTTTCGTGGGTTTTTTGCTTCTTTAAGGATCTCATGTTTGCATCTGGAAAAGCTTTCTTTTTTTTAATGAATGAATTTCAAGCAATGTTGGTCTGGAAAATGTACATTCATACATTCCTTTTGTTTGTCAGGCTAGCTTACGCAAACCTGCATCACTGGATAAAGTCTGAGCTATAGTAACAGCCAGGGTAAAGAAAAGCGACTTTTGTTTTGATGGAGATATGCAGAATATACACTTCCCTCCATTAGAGGAGGATGAAGTGATTACTTGGTGGAAGGCAGTCTTACAGGGACTATGGGCCTAGAAACAACGTTGTCCGACTGAAAAATAGAATGTCCAATCTGACTTTCATACTTCTTCTTGTGAGTATTATGCCATTATCTTCATGATCTTTATGATGACCCAGTAGCTTAGAGACTGAGCTACAGACTGAAAGGCAGATTGCGTGCAAGTGTGTAGAAGATTGGGTGTGCAGAACAGACTAATGGAAACACAAGCGCTCGTTACCGTTGTGTCATGGTGATAAAAGAGAGATAATTTGCAAAGCTTGACTTTGTGGAACCACAAGGACTTCATGCTGTTTAAGCTAATCAGATACATTGCTCCCATACCTAACTATGAATGCACTGTGGTACACTTGGCTGAAATATAAAGCCGTTTTAAACACAACAATCTGATAAGGCTTTAATTTCAGGCAGCTTTATTCTCTGCAAAGGTTTTTGGTTGAAAACTTTTTTTGTAGGAGGTACATGTTGTCATAAAGCAGATATCAAGATTAAGCTAATTAAAGAACATACTACACGTTTGATTTGTTTTTAGTGACAGTTGCTGTTGTTTAATGTCTATAGGACAAAGTAAGTTCTTGTTATCATTTCCGTTATAGCAGCTGTGGTGACAAAATAAAAAAATTGATCTGCCACCTTTAGGTGCAAAATCTACAGCTAAAAGCTTCAGACAAACAATTCTCTAATTTAGCCACTCTTGAATAAAGCTTCATGTTAAGGTCATTTTAAGGTCTATGTCGCTCCACAAGCATAGGTTTGTTTCTTTTGAGCCAAACAGACTGTTTTTAATAATATCATATTTGTACTTCACCTTTAGATTGCAGGCCTTTAAGCTCTGAAAAAGCCAAACATGCCCACGCTATTGCACTTCAACCCCCATTTTTGACTACTGCAATGACTGTTTTTTATCGTATAATGCTGAATTAGCTTATTAATCATTAGTGTGGCATTGGGGCATGGTTAAATGTTGGCTGTAGGTGGAAAGGAGGCGTGTGAACCGTCAGGATCTGTGTAATAAATGTTACAGCCAGTCTACTTAGCTGTGAATTTTCAATGCTTTCAGGTTTAGCTGTAACTGAAGACAGAGCTGAGCAACAGAGAGCTATGCATAAATTTTTGCAAAAAAATTGCAAAATGATGAAATTGAGTGTTCTTTTTCCTTTGAGATGATCTCCTCAAGTCTTCTTCCACATCCTCTCATGCCAGGGTTCTACAATTCTATTCAATTAAATTAGTTTGGACTCTTCACCCTACAAGTGCCTTTGTAAATGTTACATGTCTAATATAAAGTATTCGTATACAACGAAACAATTCTGTCCAATTAGAATCATGCATTTAACAGCCCGGTGGTATAAAACGCTATATATATTTGCATTGTGAATCTGGTCTCAGCTGGAATTATAAAGACTTACTAAAGGCTACATTTAAAAAAATGCCTTAATTCTTTATTATGCTTGTGTTTAGAAGGGCCATGTTTAGTTTGTATTACATGCACATGGGATACTTTGAATGTATCTGTTCCTTATTACATTTTATTTTCTTTACCCTGGCTGTTACTATAGCTCAGACTTTATCCAGTGATGCATGTTTGCGTAAGCTAGCCTGACAAACAAAAGGAATGTATGAATGTACATTTTCCAGACCAACATTGCTTGATAATGTTTAGGTCATTGTGTCATTCTGAAATTCATTCATTAAAAAAAAAGAAAGTTCTAAACATAGTTAACATTTTTGGAAGTGCACCATGTTTTCAGCCTGTCGTTTAGAACTAGAAGAAAAAAAAAAAATCCTGAGTGAAAACAGAACGAAGTCTGGCTATAACTGCATTTCATTTATTATTAAACCTGTTTATTAAGATGAAGTGACAGTGATGAGGGATTACGTTTTTATTTTTAATTGCGCCAGCTTTTCATTTCTAAAAGAATCTGACAGCACTGAACCTGAAATAATGGAAATAAAGATTTGCTTCCAATATTATTTCCAATTGACCTTTACATTACACGAGACTGAGATCTGAACTCTTTCCATTCTAACAAGTAACAAATGTGACCTGTATTAATACTTCGCACTGAGCTTTGAGGAGTCACAAACCTTTTGACGCCCGTCTTAATATTCTCTTTCCCCCACAAAAGGTCATTTCAGCTGACGCAACTGCAACTCATGCCTACAGTTTGCCATTTATAGGCAAAAAATAAAACTGTGACTTGCCTTAAATATTAAATAACTGTAAAAAACAATGTCTAGCACTGGTGGAAAAGTAAAGATAAAGATTTCAAGGGAAAATGTGGAGTACCTACAGTACAAAGTTCCTTTCCATAATGACTCACAAAACCATAAATGCAGTTTTGTCCCTTGTAGGGATTGTTTCCATTTTGGTAAATTAAGAGAAATATATATATATATATATATATATATATATATATATTTATATTTATACACACATATATATGTATTCTCCAGACAACCATTAACTGTTCTTTTTTATCTCTGATCAACATTCAATATACATGTGCTTTTAACTTTAAGGTTTTTCCACTTCCTTTGCATTATATTTAATCAGATATTAAAAACAGATGTAATGGGTTATTCCCTAAATGCATTAATTGACCTTCAAACCTTTAATAAAGTTTCAAGCAACCCACAACATGTCTTGTTTTGTTGATTCATTAAATAACTGCAAGTAGACATTTGCACAATTTTGTATTTTTGACAGTGTATTAATGTATTCGGTACAAATGTCATTTCAAAACACTATTAACATTGTGCTATTTTTCACTACTTGAAGATTATTACATTTTTATCCTTTGTTTGAATACGTACTTGTCTTTTATGAAGACTGCTACTACATACAGCCAGGCTTATTAAAAAATGACTCGGCATACTCATAAATAATAAAATATATATTTCTAAAATTATATTTTTTGCTGACATACGACCTTCTCACCGCTAATCCTGGACATAAATACACTATATGGACATAAGTATTGGAACACCTGACTTTACCAGTCATATGTTCTTCTTTTCACATAATTTTACAGAATGTCGTTGGATATGGTAACATTCCTGAACTGGGAAACCCAAACCTGTTCCAGCATCACACTGCCCCTGTGCACAAAGCAAGCTACAAGTTGAAGGCTTACAAAGATGGAGTGCAAGATCTTGACTGGCCTTTTATACATGTGAAATGGATTGCTAACTGAACCAAGGCCATCTCTCCCTACATCAGTACCTGACTTTACACTTGCAGCTGAATGAACACGTCTCCCAAATCCTAGTCTACAATATACTGAAACATCTTCCCAGAAGAATGGAGGTTATTATAATGGGGACTAAATGTGAAATGAGACAAAAATCTTATATAATTCTCGTAGTCAGGTGTCCAAAAATTCATCCATATGATGTATTTTCTCTGTTTGATTTATTAAACATTTCCACATAAAGACTTGTACTGCCTGACAGATCTGTAGGTCTTTGAGGCAGCTGTTATTTGTGCTAGAGGCATTTTAGTGGTTTCTTTTACTAAAGTTTATGCAGAAGTGAAAGCAAACGTTTATATGTATAGTTCAATGCAGACATAATGCAAGTCATCTATCAAATGGAATGAAGCAGCATTAAAGTGATTATAAACAAAATGTATCAACAGAAACCAAACAAACTTGAATTTGTCAAGAGATTAGGTATAAATCTATAGTATTTAATGTACCAATAAACAAACAAGTTATAAAGGGAACTGTGTGCTTAGATTGTGTATAGATGACCAACTTATACAACAACAAGATGCAGACATGCTTAAAATTAACTAAAACTCTTCAGTGAGGCTCGGAAGTCTGTAAATTTTTTAGAAATGTCTGCATTTCTGCATGCATATGACCTAAAACATCATCAGACAAGGTGAACCCAATCAAACAAGGGAAACAAATATATGATATTTTGTCATTTATATACTGTAAAAAATAACCCATTATTATTTACTGTGAGTGGCAAACGTATGTGAACGTTTCTGCACCAATAACTGTAAGTAAATGTTTCTGCTAACTGTTGATCAGTCCTGCACTATGGCTTGGAAGAACTTTAGCCCATTTCTCAGTACAGAACAACTTTAGCTCTGGGATTTTGCTAGATTTCTTCACATGAATGACTTGCTTGGTGTGGTTCCACAACTTTTTTTATTAAATTATGGTCTGGACTTGGCCATTTCAAAACGAACTTTAATCATCTAAATATTCTTTGGTGGAACAACATGTGTGCTTGTGGACTTTTCTTGCTGCATAACCAATTTTCTTCTGAAATTTCTTCAATTTTCCTTTAAGAATTTGCTGGTATAATTTAGTCCAAAATAGGACCAAACAATGATACTAACACCACCATGTTTCCCAGATGGGCTAAAGTTCTTATACTGGAATACAGTGTTTTCTCCAAACGCTGCACATTTAAACCAACAATTCTATTTTAGTCATATTCATCTACAAAATATTTTTCCAATAGTCCACATGATCTTTAACACACTTTAGATGGGCAGTAATGTTCTCTCACACCAAGGTTGTTTAGTGTTCTCCTATTGGAGCACTCATGAACTTGTAAGAACTTTGTTGCTTACAAGTTACCCTGAGTTCCTTTGTATACTTACAGACTATCTACCATCTTTAATGGTTTATAATTCCTGACAAGGTAGTAACTGTATTATTTGTGAAGTCCAAACATTTTAGAGATGGTTCTGTAACCTTTTTTAGCCTGATGAGTAGCAACAACTCCATTTTTGAGTTCCACAGAAATGTCCCTTGTTTGTGCCATGATACACTTCCACAAGCATGAGTTGTGAAGGCCAGACTTTGATAACTTTTTCAAATAGAACTGGATATTTAGTGACATCTGCTTGCCATCTTATTGATTTACCTAATTTGACCTTGAAATCATCTGTAAATTTTTGTCTTATTTGTTTAATTGGGGTTACTTCTTCTAAAATTAGAACTTATTTAAAAATCTTATGATGTTTTATGTAATATTTATGCAAAAATATAGAACACTATATAGGTTTCACAATCTTTTAAGCACACTGTATTTGTATTAAAAACATATATTGTTGAATGAGAACGCTAGGCTGAGTTGAGGAAAGGGTCATTCCAGGCAAACCATCTGAATGGAAGAGTCATAGGTGAGTCGGCCATGAGGGAGCGATCATTTATGAGAAGTGTTTCAGACTAGACGGCTCGAGAAAATAAATGATGAAATCCATCATGCTTTCTCAATTGGTGAAAGATAACTCGATGGAACGTGTTTAGTTTATTGCAAATTTTCTCGTAGTAAAGACGTTTAATCTGAATAGACCCCACATTTGTTGAGTCACAACTTCTTATAACAGGATCTTGGCACACAAGCTCGCATCTACGCAGTGGAAAAAACTTTTAAAGCCTTCCACACATTGTTTGCATGACTAAAGAGCACGAGTGCATCATTCAGCCGGTATGGCGTGAGAAAGAGTGAGGTCATGATCCGAGGGGTCTGAGGAGCACACACTTACAAACACAAACACATATGATATGTATACAACCCCCCAACCCACCGCACACAGACTCACTCTCTCTCTCTCTCTCTCTCTCTCTCTCTCTCTCTCTCTCTCTCTCTCTCTCTCTCTCATACACACACATGCAACATGTGATTGCAAACCCACGCTCACTGAGGCATCATTATCCTGGAATACCACTGTGAGTGTGTATTCTAGCGCTCTCACATGGCTCTTCTGTGAAAAGACGGAACAGACATGAATCTGGGATTGATTCCCAAATGTTCCCATCTAAAGGAAGAGTAAACAGTGGCTTGATAGTGAGTCATAGATGATACTAGCCAGAGAGCAGGAGCAGAATGCCAGCTGGGTGCCGCCCCACTGAGTCAATGAAATGTTTACAGATGATCAGGCGAAAAAAAAGGATACGCCGCATAGTAGTATGTTTACATACAGAACCAGAGTGAAATATGTGTCCACAGACTATTCATGGTATGTGTATGTGTGTGCATGCACGACATCAAATGTGTATGTGTGTGCATGCAAGACATCGAATTTCCCATTACCTAATCATTCAAGTTTGGATATTAGATACCTCTAAAAGAGTTGATCCTAGTGTGTGCCCTGTGGTGTGTGATCCCTGCTGTGTGTGTCCCATCATTTTTGTCCCTTCGAGGAATGGAAGAGCTGACAATTTCGACCATGTGAGAGACATTGTTCTGGTGCCCATGAGGAGAACATCGTTTGTTTGTTTTTTTACTTAGAAGGTTTCCTTTTTGGTTACTGAGGTTAAGGTTAGGTCTAGGCATAACAATAGTAAGCAACAGTTGAAGGTATTGTGTGTTTTAAGCATGTGTAATGTCGGTACAATGATACTGTAGATACTGTTATATGTTCTTACACAATAAACCATGTTTAAGCTTTTGTTTGAAAAACAAATGTTAACCTTTTGGTTACTGAGGGTAATGTTAAGGTTAATATAGCCTTAATAGGCGGATGAGATGTGTGAGGGCTAAGCGAACATGAAACCACCTCATGCACTTTCTGTGGTTTCATTTTTCTGCTGCATATTAATGCTCCAATCACAAATAGAGCTCATTCGATAAAAACCTCAAAAAGATGTCAAGTTCTGTTGAAGCTGTTGAGGAACACAAGTTTATTGTGAATGGAAGGTACTCATAAAGTGTTAATCCAGTGTGTGTGTGTGTGTGTGTGTGTGTGTGTGTGTGTGTGTGTGTGTGTGTGTGTGTGTGATTCCCAGTTATTGTAAATTTCACAGTAGCAGAGAAACTCTCTGAAAGTTTAAAAGTTTATTTAGCATTCACTGAAGCCCAAAACAGATCATATGTCCTCATAACGATCTGATGTAGCATCATTTATCTACAGAGAAGGTTTTGATCAGCCACAATTACATCACTGGAAGGTTCTCACAAAGCCTTAAAACCCAATGTATGTGTATGTGTGATAGAGGATGTGGTAGCTCAGTGGTTAATGCATCAGACTTTGGATCGAAAGGTCACAAGATCAAATCCCACAACTGGTGGGCCCTTGAGCAAGGCCCTTAACCCTCCCCTGCTCAGTTGTAAGTGTTTTTGGATAAGGGCGTCTGCCAAATGCCATAAACGTAAATTTGTGATAATTCTGCATGCTTGTGTGTATTTTTCTTTGTTATCGCTTGCTTATAAATGGTCCAAAATACATCACCCAGTAGTCACATGAAGGTTCCTGTTTCCAGAGAACAGCTCCCAGGGGATATTTTTGGCCTGGAAAGCTTTATAACAATGCCAGAAAGTGAGAGTAAAGGCATCATAAGAGCCAGACAACTGTTTAACTTTATCAATAAAGAAATAAAGATTAACACTATCACTGAAGCTATACTGCCTCCAACACCCTGGATGTGTAAAAGTCAGCGTTCTTGATAGTCCTCCAAGAAGTGCTACTATTTGTGTATGAATGTATTTGGCCAAGCTAAATCCAACACCCACTTCGTTTTCAAGTCTCCTTAATTTATTGCCATAAATACTCTTCAGGTGTCACATTGCATCCTCTGGTAATAAAGTGTCACCGATGTACCTTAGAAGGGATTGAGTGGCAGAATTGTGAGAGGGACTCAGTGGCGGGATGAACTGGCTGGGATCCACTCAGGATCACATCCTGGGCTGTTCCCACACTGCGAGAGTCAGAGAAGCTCTGAAGCCTGTAGGGCTGGGAGATAGGGATGGGGGATGGGGGTGGGAAAGGCAGGGCTATGATGTTCTCACATTCAGTTGGGGCTAGCTGTACGCAGAGCAGATGTTTCCAAAGGAGGTGAACGCCACTGTTGTTCAACCCAGACTGCTACACTATGGATAAGAGTCCACTACAAGCACTGGCAATCAGCTCAATGCATTGAGTTTTAAAGTTAGCCTAGGTGTATTATAGGGGTGTAATGTAATGCCACCATCTGGTTGTTAATGTTAACGTATCTGAATCTATACTAAGATCGAAACCTAATGCAGCCATGGTCTACACCAGAAAATCATGTGCTTTTCAAACTTACGTTTATCAGTCAAACATATGCATATACTTTCTCTTGGCTTCTCCCATTAGGGGTCGCCACAGCGGATCATCCGTATATTTGATTTGGCACGTTATTACGCTGGATGCCCTTCCTAACGCAATCCGGGCTTGGAACCGGCACTAAGGCTTGTGCAACCCTAATGGCTGGGGTTGGTTCCCTGACCGGGGATCGAACCCGGGGCGCAGCGGTGAGAGCGCCACATCCTTACTACTAGACCACCAGGGAACAATGCCCTTCCTTACGTAACCCTCCCCATTTATCCGAGCTTGGGACCGGCACTAAGGCTTGTGCAACCCTAATGGCTGGGGTTGGTTCCCTGACCAGGGATCGAACCCGGGCCGCAGCGGTGAGACATCCTTACTACTAGACCACCAGGGAACAAACATATGCATATGATGTGTTCATGCCTACAAAATGTTTATTTTTTTCTTTTGACCAAACTGAAAACAAACTAGTATACTTACGGCCACACCTTGACCAGTCACTTACTAAGGTGACATATTTATACGAATAAAGTGAAAAATCTGAAATCTCACTTAGGCCTGCACAGAATTTGCACGTTTGTGACTTTTCTGTTTCATACTATGAAATCCCAATCCTGCTGCATGCCCTGAGTCTTTACCAGATACACTGGGAAATGTTCTGGCAAGCTTGTTGGTTACGTTCCAATTATACTGTACACAACCTAAAATTGGTTAGAAGTGACCTTTAGCTGGGAAACACCAATAACAAGCAAAAAAGGCCTTGACTGGTTTTTTTTTTTCACTTCACAGAAATGTAGAAAACATGCTATAAGAAAGAATCAGAACTGAATCATAATTTCAATTCAAATGTAAAGTTTATTTTACTTAGTTATAGTGTATTAGCACTGTCAGCTAAAAATGTTGGATTTAAAATAGAACATTTAAAAAAAAACATTTTGTTAATCTGCAGCTTTGCAAACCACATCTCAGTGTGCTGCATTCAAACACCTATGCTTCCTTTGCAAATCGAATGAATGCAAGAAGAGTGGGCGGTGGTGCACAAGATAAGGAGAGAGAGAGAAAGAAAGAGAGAGAGTAAAATATTTTTGCTTCTAGGTCAATAACCTAGCAAACATTAACAGTTTAGCTCAAGGTTGTAAGCTGAGGCCTCTTTTCCTTGGCCGAACCGAAGAAAGGTGGCTTACTGATGCATGTTTACTTCAGCACCTTCCTCATTTAGCAGTGATAGCACTTTCACAATCTCCACATGCAAAGTGGAACAGTGACAGGAAACCACCTTCATCAGGAGAACAGATGAAGCCGAGAAGACGACTGTTTGTCACACACAGACACACACACACACACACACACACACACACACACACACACACACACACACACACACACACACACACACACATGCCCACAGTCTGGATGCAAATAACAATGTACACTTGAATTAGTTGAGACATGAACATAATGTCAGCATGCTGTATTTATCATATGATTTTGTTTCTCTGCTAACTATTGAGAAATCATTGAAAAACACAGAATCTCACTGGGAGACAATCAGGAAAGTCAAAATCAGCAAAAAAATAAAAATAATCCTGCTTCCATAAACCATTCACTCTCCCTTAATTTTTTAAGTATGATGTAGTGTCACATGTTGGAATTGAAATGAATTTATTTAGAAATATTTGTCATAAATCTGCACTCTTAAGCACCAAAAACAATGTTCCAAGCTTACATTAGCAAAAAATTGAGCTTTGGTTAGAAATGCAGCAAGAATTAAATAAGTCCTGTAGAGTTCTCCCTTCTTTATCCAACTTGGTTCTATTTTTGAACTTGTTATCAGGCCCTCGATGAGCTGCATCAGGTGTGGTATTCATAATGGAAATTGACCAAATAGTGACCAATACATTTTTATTGAAAATAACCATCCCAAAAGACATATTTTAGAAAATTTAATACTGTATGGTATGTGTTTGTGGATTTTTTTTATATTATTATTATTTTTTATTAAAACATTTTACCCAAATAGTTCATATATATATATATATATATATATATATATATATATTTACATTTTATTCTTTATATATATAAAATAGAATTATGTGTTAAAAAAAATAGTTAACAACCTAGAATGTTTAATATTATTGATTGTCCAAAGTTTAATTCAGCTTTGATGACAGATTGGGATTCTTTCATCAGCTTCACAGGGAAATGTTTAGGTAGTTTAGTGGTTAAGGCTCTGAGTTACTAAGCAGAAGGACGGGAGTTCAAGCCTCACTATTGTCAAGCTGGCACATTTAAGCCATTGAGCACAACCCTTAATCCTCTGTGCTTCAGTGGCATTGTGTCCTGGTTGACCATGATCTCCAATCTCCAGCTTCCTCACATTACTGGGAAGAGTGAATCATAGACAGATGTGGTGGAGAGAATCCGGTAATTTTCCAAAATAATACATTGTTCAGAATCTGATAATACATAAAACGGAAATAATGTAAGTTATGTATTCTTTCCGTGCGGCCCGGTGCCGATTGACCCGGGGGTTGGGGATCATTGCTTTAGACCATCAGTTATCTTGTGCAGAGGAAAGGCTGAGTACAGAGTGTGGCTACGACTACAGTACAAACCCATATTATGGCCGAGAAACACTCAAGCAAGTTCAGAGAAAAGGCAGTCTATCATTACTTTAAGAAATAATGGTCAGTCAATGTCAAGAACTTTAAATGTATCCCTGAGTGGAGTCAGCAAAACTTTCAAACGCTATGATGAAACAGGCTCTGATGCAGACTGTCTCAGGGAAAGAAGACCAGGAGCTACCTCTGCTACAGAGTATACACTTATTAGAAATACCAGCCACAGAAACTGCCAATTTATATAAACGCATCTTGGAGTTTAAGCATCATATTTCAACATTCACTGTTCAGAGGGTACTGCTTTAGTCAGGCCTTCATGGTCCATTTGTGGCAAACCATTACTCTGGAAGAAAAACAAGCAGAAGAGAATTGGGCCAAAAAACACAAGGAATGGACATTAAATCAGTAGAAAAACTGTGAGATTTTGGATCTAACCATCATGTCTTTGTTAAATGTATAGATGATGAACGAACGGTTCTGTAATGTGTGATTCCTACTGTGAAGCATAAAGGAGGAGGTGTGATGGTGACACTGTTGGTGATTTAGTCAAATTTGAAAACACACTTAACCAGCATGGCATAATTTGTTTTCCAACACACAAGAACACAATTTGTATTCCAATGTCCCTAACACACCTTTAGGTTATGTTTTTATATTTGTTGAAGAGTGGTGGAATGTCACATCGGATGATTGACCTCCACAATCAGCTGATACAAATCTAGTTGAGATGGTTTGGGATGAGTTGGAATGGAAAGTGAAGGTAAAGCAGCCAACAAGCACTCAACACCTCTGGAAACTCTTCAAGATTTGTGGAAAGCCATTCCATATGATGACCTCATAAGGCTGACTGAGAGAATGCCAAGAGTGTGCAAAGTTATCATAAAAGCAATAGTGGCTACTTTGAAGAATCGGAAATATAAAATGCATTCTGGGTTATTTAGAGTGGTGGACAGTAACGAAGTACATGTAATTAGTTACTGTACTTGTGATGTTTTTTTAATATCTGTACTTTAATACTTTGATTTCCATTTCATTTGGGTACATTGATTTAATTTCCATTTGGGCAGACATTTACTTTAATGTACTACATTTCCAAGTCTTTCGGGTTCATTGTCCACAATCCAAATCCATTCCATTTAAGTACTATTTAAAAAATGTAGAAAGGTTTGAAGAAAGATACAATATTTATTAAATGACAAGTGTAGCTAACTTATTATAAACTGTATACTAAGCTGTACTTGTGGTATGAAAACTACAGCTAAAATTAAAACCATGGTATGAGAATCATGCACACCCCCACACGCCTCTCAGATAACACTTAATGTTTGTGCATGAAGTGTTAAAAACAGCTGATAAAGTGGGCAAAGTGAAGACAACTTCAACTGACCACAAAATATCTTGTGCTTTGTTCGTAGCAAAACACTGTCTTCGCTGCAAGAATCACAGCATAAAGACTTTACTGTAAGCAGCATGGAGCAAATGCGTCAGGCATTACAGCGCCAGTTGTGGTTGAACCATCAGAGTCCCACACATCCAACAGCAATGTAAAACTCGCCAGTGCCAACATCTGGCACACATCAGGCTCTATGAGTATACAGGTGCAGAATGAAGGAGGTTTTTCAATCATAGAGGCACTATGAACCTACCATAACTTATATAAGGCTCATTATTTAGAAGTTCTTGTATCAAAATCAAATATAAATATATTAAAATATAAATAGTAAAGCAGCCCCATGCTTTATGACATAAGATTTATAAAAATTCATGTTTATTTTATCTTCTTTATACCACAATGCTGTCCAATGCTCAAAAAATTGATTGGTCCAATTTTTTAATTTTGTTTTTTATGTAGTTTTTTCTATAACAGCAACTTTGCCACAGAGACAATGCACAGAAATGGCTTGAAAAAACATGCAGTTGTTAACATGGTAAAAGTTTCTCAAGGTAGCTTATTTAGGGAATGCTCATTACCTAACCTGTTAACTAACATTGGTGGAATGAATATCCTATACCAAAACACTGTAGAAGTCAGAGGTTAAGCTGTCATTAATTTATGCATGCTTTGCGCAGAAGTGAAAAAAGGAATTGTTTATAGCTGCTAAATAATACAATAATGATAACAGAAACTTCTTACAGTGTGTTGGAACTTTCCACAATGTTAAATGTAGCTAAAAATGGATCAAAATGTAATTTGCTGGGATGGGATAAAAATACATTGCTTCAGGATGAACTTTTATTGGAACTTTGAAGTGCTATCACACCAATCTGTCATTTATTATGTGTTTTATTCCTTACTGTAATTCAAAATGCATTAACACTCAGCAATCAGGGGGTGGGTGGGTTGTAAAAGACTTCTCTGGGAAGTCATCAGGTTTAGAAGTACAATCTGGTGAATTTAGAAAGCAAAATCTTTTTTTTTGTTTTGTTTTTTTTGCTGTGTTTGATAGACTCACTAGTCTCACATGCTGATAGTGAGAGACTGATAGAGATACCAAAAAAGAGAGGAGTAAGAAAAAAAGATAAATGACTAAGAGACAGAGAAATGAGGGGGAAATAAAGTGAATGGGAGACAAAGTTTCTAAAAGCGGCTCTTCTCGGCAGGAAGGCATTAATGTAAAGCATCTGTGCACAGCTGTAGTGGACTGGCTCTCTGTATTTTTAACCATGGTCAAATTTCTCATTTACCTGCAGACATAAAAAAAAGATGATTTATTGATTTTAGAGTTTGGCTGCTTGCTCTAAAGCTGAATTAATCAGGTGTGATACACATGGGGCTTAAAGAGAGAGAAAAGAGAGAGAGAGAGAGAGAGAGAGAGAGAGAGAGAGAGAGAGAGAGAGAGAGAGAGAGAGAGAGAAAGAGAGAGCATAGATTTGAGTATTGGCACAATTAGAAACATATTGTCTCAGCATTTCCAGTTTGATTAAAAGGAGCTTATCTTAGAGATAACATCTGGAAGGGCCTCATAAACCAGGGCCCATACATCTGGACTGGGATCATGGACTCCAGTGCCCCTACATTTGGGCTGGGCTCATGGACGCCAGGGTTTTGGCAAGATCTGCATCCTCGGTAAAGATCAACGTCAATGATCCTCTTTTTCCTCCATGACTCTTTCCTTGCACACCTTCCACCCACTCCTCTCTCCATCGCTTAAAACTTTCAAGTGTGACTAGTGCACTTTATGCATGCTTTGTCAAAGAGGCCCTCTTTTTGCTCTCAGGTGCAATTGGTCCCGAGCTGCTGTAGTAAGCTTTTGTAACAGTAGCATTTTGTATAATGAAGGCAAAACAGAATACGAAGTATGTAAAAAATTACAATATAAAAAGTGTGTTTGCAATAAAGAATGAAATGTTTATTTAACATTAATGGAAGGAGTCTCCAGTGTGAGTGCTTTGTAATGCTCAGTAACGTTTTTAGGTGTTTTTTTTTTATTTATTATAATGTAATGTAAGTAAACCTTCAGTGCTCAGCATTGAACTAACCATGAAGTTTGAAAGACAAAATTTATTTTCTTGACTGTTGTGGAAAAAGTGACTAGAGCAAAACCCCTCGATAAGGAAGAGGTATACCATCATGTCTACCACAAGTTGATGCAACTTAGCAACTTAGGTGTGTGTGAATCAAATATCAGAAGTGATTTTAACATTCAAATAAATACAACATCTTAATTTCTGATGATTAACAAAAAAAAGAGAGAGAAGGAAGAGAGGCTGAAACAACAGAGTCAAACAGGGCACAGTGACCTATTTTAGATTAACAGGAAGTATGGTGGATGCCCCTCATAGAGCCTCTACTTCCACTTTGAAGTGAAAAGAGCTCATGTACAAGGGGCAAGGTGCCACCACAGGATCGGACGGATTTCCTCTTTCCTCAAGGACTTATCTCGGCCTCCTTTTTTTTTAATTGGAGAAAGAGAAAAACAGTGCAAAAGAATTATGGAGAAACTTGAAAGGCAAATTAGACGAAGCATCTGCCTGGCAGTGGCAAAAATGTGAGCTAAAACGTCTGGACAGGATCTGTTTTTGGTGCTTCTATAAATATCAATTTATCCGGATAAAATATATGAAAAGCAGGAGGATATCAAATGAATCCGGTGCCTTAAACAGCTATAAATCTGACTGCCTCTAGTGAGCAGCCATGCATAACCTATAAGACTACACAATTTATTATAAAACCAGCGTATCTGTCTAGAGGTTATTCAGTACGTGTTTCTCATGCAACATTCCTAACTTAGCTATAAGTTAGTAAGGCACATCTGATGGCAAGCTCAAGCAGTTTTGTGGTAAACGTTAACATGCAGATGTGCATTATATTTAACTTTTTTTTTTCAAGTCATCACCATGCACCAACCAAATACACTGGTTTCCGTAGTGACTGCCAAACAACATGACACCCAAAAATAACTGTCAGCTAAATGTTTTGAAAATAAGTGAGAAACCAGTATCAGTTTCGAGCAGTGTGTACATCGAGTAAGACTGTGTGTCACACAAACACACACACACACACACACACACACACACACACACACACACACACACACACACACACACACACACATATATCCACACAGTATACAAACTGTTTAAAGACTGACACAAACAGTTAATATTACATTAAATCTAGCCCAAACCCTAACCCTATTATTAAAAAGGCTTGTTGAGTCTATTAAAACAAAATCTAATGATATTTCCTTCTAGTTGGGGACATTTAGTCCCCACAATGATATAAAAACATGCCCATGCACACACAGACACAGGCACACACCTAGACCATTTTTTTTGCATGCTGTGTAGGTGTGACAGGGAGGGTGGTGGCATTTAGGTGAGATGAAAACCGCACGGGCACACACACACACACACACACACACACACACACACACACACACACACACACACACACTGTCTAAATTTGCTACAACTCCAAGTGACAGCAAACCACAAAACAAATCTATGAAAGTAAGGATGGGGAAATAAAAAAAAATTAAACTAAATAAGGTTCAAAGCATATTCGTCTTCTAGTAAAGAATGTCATCTTCAGTATTCATCTTAAATTTAGTAACATTCATTTAAAAAAAATAAAAATAAAAATAAAAATATATATTTTGGTTTTCATTGTTTTAGGAAAATTTTGAAATGTTTCCAGATTTAAAGAATGTTTTTTACCCTAGATACACAGAAAGATCTTTCTCATCACAAAGCATTAGATAAAACAATGAATGTCATTAGTTCAACAGTAAACTAACCTCCAGATTTTAGCTTTAGGGTAATTAAATGGACAGGATTTATTTTGGCCTCTTTCCAGATGCTTTTAAACAAAAGCAGAGTTGGACGCAAGTGCAGGCAGTCACATAGGGTTGTACATTTAATTGCAGTTCTATGCAGTGCTGCGGTTGACGATGGAGAGCCCCACCATTAAACATTGTATAAGCAAATATCACTTTATATCAGCAGTATAGTGAGTTTTATTCTTAATAAAAAAAACTACAATCCAAGTGCAATACTAATGACTTCTTTTGAGTGACAAATGATATAGGGTACATCCCCATCAATCTTGATAGTGAACATGTACACTGGCATGTATTAGTCTTTCGCACTGAAATGTTTATTATTTGCATGAGGTGTTTATTTACTCTCAATATTTTTGAAGAATGTCTCCAGGTTATGTATTTAACCCTGGTCCCAGAGGGGAATGAGATGCTGCATCAACAGCACTTTGGGGACACTTCCGCGTTGTCCATGCTCTGAATCACATGTGTAATCTGTCCAATGGAAAGATTGGCATCACCAGGGGGGTGACATCACAACAATGAAGCTATAAAAAGCACGTGGAATGAAACCAGCTTCTAAAAATGAAAGGACGCACTGCAGGGATGTGGGCAGTGTGGCCTGGAGACTCAGCATCTCATTCCCTCAGGGACCATGGTTAAATACTTAACCTGGATTACATACAATACTTGAAGGCGTTCCCCTTTAGGAACTCGAGCTGCATCAACAACGCTTTGGGAACGAGAGTGCAATTCTGCCAGAGTGACCAATCCCTGCCTAGTGTGGAAGGTCACAGCTAGGGTGAAGAACAGCAGGGAGACCAGAGGACTCATATAAAGAAGCAATAGCATCCACAATTCATCTGCAATCTCCATCCAACTTCCTCCAACTTCCGTTCTGTGGATGTATGTGTACCGTGCTTCAGCTTCTCTTGGTCTGGGGCCTGAAAGCGGGGCAGAAAGAATGCCTGGAGCATAAAAGGACATAAGATGACCAAGGGTACCATGGAAACATACCCTGGTCTAGGGTAGAGGAAGGCACTGGCCTGCCTGGAGTGAATTCCAGGAAAGAAGTGGCTACAGAGTGGGCACGTGTCACCAACGGGTTCTCACACAGCAACTGCCCTATGCACCCAGATCTCATGGGACACAATGTGTTGGTCCATATAGAGGGGGGCATAAAAGGCTGCAATGGCAGACACATAATCCTTCAGGGTGGAAGGAGCCAACCCTTTGGCGAACTGTTCTTGGAGGAATTCTATTACTGAGCCGACTGGGCAGTTAACTGGATCCAAGTGGTGTTGCTCACATCAAATCGTAAACAGGTGCCACCTTGCAGTGTATGAGCTCTGGATTGGAGGATGGTCTCTACCACATCAGTGGAGAAACTGGATGCTAGGAGCTGTGCCCCCTTAGGTCTCCACAGCTCATTGGTTGATGTAAGAAACCACAGATGTGTTGTCTATATGGACCAACACATTGTGGCCCTTGAGGTCTGAGAGGAAATGCTTCAGAGCTTGGAGCATGGACAGCATTTCTAGGTAAATTAATCGCCATGTTTGATGGGGCCTTCCCCAGAGATTTTGGGCAAAACAGCCACTCATGAGCGCTCCCCAGCCCCGTGAGGGACGCATCTGTCGTAAGTGTTAAACGATGATCAGGAACTCCCAGCATGAGGCCCTGAGGCAGGAAATCGAGATCTCTCCAGTCCACACGTGACCTTGATGGGACGGAGTGTATTGCCCCCATAAACAATCCTCAGCCACCATTAGAGGGGTTTTTATGTGCAGGAGGCTAAGTGGAATCTTGAAACTGCTTCACAGTGAAACTTAACCCAAAGGAGAACTAAAGGAGGAAAGGAGATTCAGGGAAGAGGTCAGACAGGAGCTTGGTGGTGCTGAAGAGGTGCGGGATGATTGGGCTACTAATGCAAAAGTAATAAGGGAGACAGCAACAAATGTACATGGTGTGACATCTGGAAATAGAGAGGAAGACAAAGAAACATGGTGGTGGAATGAGAAAGTGAGGAAAAGCTTAAGGAGAAAGAGGTTGGCAAAACAGAATTGGGATCGGCAAACAGATGTGAAAAGTAGGAAGGAGTACAAGGAGCTGAGACAACAGGTTAAGAGTTATGTGGTGAAAGCAAAGGAAAAGGCATATGAGGAGCTGTATGAGAACTTGGACACTAAGGAAGGATAAAAGGATTTATACCGATTGGCCAGGCAGAGGGACTGTGCTGGGAAGGATGTGCTGCAAATTAGAGCAATAAAAAATGGAGATGGAAATGTGTTGACCAATGAGGAGAGTGTGTTGAGAAGATAGGGGGTGTATTTTGAGCCACTGATCAACAAAGAAAATGAGGTCGGATGGTGCGAAGTTTTTAACAAGATTGTTTAACAAGATTTTGAAATGTGAGAGGATGCCTGAGGAATGGAGGAGGAGTGTGCTAGTACTGATTTTTAAGAATAATGGAGATGTGCAGACCTGCAGTAACTACAGAGGATTCAAGTGGATCAGTCACACCATCAAGTTATGGGAAAGAGTAGTGAAAGCCAGGCTAAGAGAAGAGGTGACTATCAGTATGGTTTCATGCCAGGAAAGAGCACCACAGATGCATTATTTGCTTTGAGAATGGAGAATGTGATGGAGAAGTATAGAGAAGGTCAGAAGGAGTTGCACTGTGTGTATGTGGATTTAGAGAAAGCGTATGACAGGGTGTCAAGAGAGGAGTTGTGGTATTGTATGAGGAATTCAGGTGTGTCAGAGAAGTATATGAAGGTGGTGCAGGTCTTGTATGAGGACAGTGTGACAGCGGTGAAGTGTGCAGTGGGAACGACAGACTAATTCAAGGTGGAGGTTGGCCTGCATCAAGGATCGGTTCTAAGCCCTTTACTGTTTCGGTGGTGATGGACAGGTTGACGGACGCGGTCAGACAGGAGTCTTTGTGGACTATGATGTTTGCGGATGAAATTGTGATTTGTGGTGAAAATAGGGAGCAGGTTGAGAAGAGAATGGAGAGCCGGAGGTACGTGCTGGAGAGAAGAGGAATGAAAGTCAGTAGGAGTAAGACAGAGTACATGTGTGTGAATGAGAGGGAGGGCAGTGGAGTGGTGCCTTTGCAGAGAGAAGATGTGATGAAGGTGGAGGAGTTTAGGTACCTGGGGTCAACAGTGCAAAGTAATGTTAGAGAAGTGAAGAAAAGAGTGCAGGCAGGGTGGAGTGGGTGTAGAAGAGTGGCACAAGTGATTTGTGATAGAAGAGTATCTGCAAGAGTGAAAGGGATGTTTATAGGACTGTGGTGAGCCCTGTTATGGTTTAGAGAGAGTGGCATTGACGAAAAGACAGGAGGTGGAGCTGAAGGTAGCAGAGCTAAAGATGTTGAGGTTTAATTGGGAGTGATGACGATGGGCAGGATTAGAAATTAGTTTATTAGAGGGACAGCGCATGAAGGACGTTTTGGAGACAAGGTGAGGGACATGCAATTGAGATGGTTGGGACATCTGGTTGGGAGGGGAATGCTGAGGAGGGAGCCACCAGGAGGTGGGAAAAAAAGAAGGCCAAGGAGGAGGTTTATGGATGTGGTGAGGAAAGACATGCAGGTGGTGGGTTGAAAGAGGCAGATGTAGAGGACAGGGGGGTAGGGAGATGATCCGCTGTGGTGACCCCTAATGAAAGAAGCCCAAAGAAGAAGAAGAAGAAGAAGAAATTTTATTTGTGCTTTTATTGACAAGATGACCTAGCTCACATTTGCAATATATAATAGTTTGCTGTACAGGGCAACCATGAGGGAAGCACCAAACAAGCTTCCCTCATTCTATTCTAGTGTGAATGATGATCTACCTTCTAGATTTAAAAAGCATAGACTGGTAGATTGGGATAGGATTTCATTTGGCATTAAGACAAAAACAAAATTAATCAAAGGTGCAGGCAGTCACGTAGCATGATAGACTAATCAGTTGCATCTCACTGAATAAATCATAATTATACAATGCTTACAATTACAATAAGTGTAGTGTATTGTTTGGTGTGGGAAAAAATTTGCCGTAAAAATCCCACAAGAGCTGCCTTCCATGTACTCAAAAACATTTTGAATGCTTTGTTTCAAGCTTACAATTAAGTCATGGCTTAAATAACAGCTGTGAACTGTGAGCACGTACAAGTGAGTTGTTTAGTCTTGTTTCTAGGGGAATCAAGCAAAGCTGGCCCTGAACGTGGATCAGCGATGATCTGATCAACGTTCAGGCAAGATCGCGGCTCATGGCCTTCTCCCTCATGTCCTCAGGAAACATCTGGGGTTGTGAGAGCAGCAGATGTCCCATACTGATTAAAACACGTGAAAAATACCAGCTCCAAACACACACGCCACCCACGCCACCCTCTGCTCACACTCTGACCGCTCTCTCTTATGTCCAGGTGGACGCTAACCTTGGCTTGAGGGCTGCAGACTTAAAAACAATCACATGAGAGATTTTTTTTTCCACATGAGGGGTGAGCACCTGGGCGAGTGGATGAGTTTATGGCTGAGCTCCATTGTTTGGATGTTGGGTTTGATCCATTGTTATGGTCGACTCTCCAGAGGATCAAAATGATTCGCTCCTGCAGCCGCTCCATTTGCGTCATTTCCTCTCACGCTTGGGGAGCTCTGAAGTCCCAAATATGAATCAGTGGTGGGTCATTCAACTCTGTCTGGTCACTGGATTTTTTTCTATGGGAACTGCCATTCCTGATAATGAGAGAAGTTTTCATATTGTGTCCAGAGGTTTGATATGTGTCATATTACTGGAGGGTAATAGAGCATTTTTTTTTTCATTGAAACTAGAAAGTATATTGTATATAATCTGTCAGATCTGGTATGCAGAGTCTTTTAGATTTTTGGCCAAAACATCCTTGATGATAATGGGGAGCCTGCAGAATTAAACACAGGCTTGATATTTTTTCTCAGATTCTTCTCTTCTTCAATATTTCAGAAACATTTTATATTACTTATTAAGTCATAGTGAAATAATGATTTATTTAGCAGACGCCTATCATGGCTAATCATTATTCTTGAAATACACGTACTGTAGCATGATGCACTGTATGCTCCTGTAACATAGTACAAGTATTAGCATGGTTTTAAAGATGAAATATGTAAGTTGAAAGAATAAATGAAAACCGGAAAGGTCTTAACATAGAACTCAATAGATAAACTGCATATAAACACATTGCTAACACACAAACCATGATTAATAACAGGAAGATCTTTTCAATTAGATAACAATTTCCATATCAGTAACCCAAAAAAGCTAAAATACATGCAAATTAACACAGTACAGACAAAACAGAGACAACATTTACCAAAACTCCCTTGGGAAAATGTGCTGTTCTTGTTCGAGACTAAACGATTTCTTCGGGGACACCAAGCCGAACACACTTTAATATTTGGTTATGCTATAAATAAGTAGTATGAAATATGTTTAAACATATTTTTAATGTTAGAGTATTTATATCCTTAATCTGAAAAGAACATCAAGATTGTACCATATATAGAATTCCCAAAGATAAAGTGTGATCAATGTTTTAAAATGAAAAACTTCCTGTTTTTCATAAATGACGAGACCACAGGATATGATTAAAGCATTATATCAATGTTCCTTACCATTGTTCCTGTGCAATCTATTCTGAGCTGTATTTTAAGATCAGTCATGACACCTTGCTAGCCCAAACACACACAAACACACACACACACACACACACACACACACACACACACACACA
Source organism: Silurus asotus (assembly GCA_024362625.1). Lineage (NCBI taxonomy): Eukaryota > Metazoa > Chordata > Actinopteri > Siluriformes > Siluridae > Silurus > Silurus asotus. Next base: position 1,881,914 of record MU551596.1, on the reverse strand, counting down.
CACACACACACACACACACACGCACACACACACAAACGTACACAAACCAATTCTAATCATTAGTTGGATTATTTAGTGTCTGAAAAGTATTTAAAAGCCCTCAGTGAAGCTATTGGATGAGCTAAGGAGGGATTACTGGGCTCACAAACAGGAACCTGAGGAAACAGTGGTAAATGCAGGAGGAAACCAACCCGTAAGGAGTATGGGGTGACTACAATGCTAAAAGAGGAAATAAAGGGGTAAAAATAGATGGGGGTCATGGCTTGGGGCTTCAGACAATAGAAAACCGTAGTGAATCAGGCTGTAGGTTAATACTGATTGTAAAATGCTAGAACAGACAGTAATAAATGATCTTGAGATATAACAGCTAACATTTTCCACGCGCACACATATACAACCCATCAAATAACATCAGGTTGATTATAGATGTATAATATACACATGCTTTCTTCAAGAGGTTTATTATTTTTATTAAACTTTTTAATTTACCCACATTTGACAATGCACTTTACTCAGTCTCTGTACACTATAATCAAAACCGTTAAGGATGAACATCATTATAACATCTGACAGAAAGTTAAAAATTCAAAACCAGAATCATTAAACATTCCCCAGATATTTCAACATGAACCTAGTCATTGTGCTTTGACACACTATTGTTTAAAGAATGATTTGTTCCTGAATATGTTCCTGTCTGCATTTTAATCGAAAAAGGGGTAGCAAAAATTACTATAGTGCATTCCATTTGCATGCATGGTTTTTAAATGTATGTTTCAATTCCACAAACCATGCTAACACAGGTAACCATGGTTTGAAAAAGTGCTAATTTTGTCCATTTGCACTCTTCAAATGTAAATTTTTTGTAGCTAGATCCTCTTTAACAAAGGAAGTGAATCTGAGGCTTGCAGTCTATGCAAAGAACTACTATACTGAGATTGATGGTACCTGTTGTGAACGTTCCCAAAAGAATATGATGATGATGATGATGATGATGATGATGATGATGATGATAATGATGACAATGAAAGAATGATACAAAATCCGACTTCTAAAGGCCACCAGTTAAAGTACGATCATATTTGGATATTGTATATGTAAGTGAAAATGGATGGTCACACTTATAAACCCACTCAAGAACCTGAGGTTGAGCCATTTCCTCTTGTGGTCAAATGATTAGAATCCCATTTTGAGGGGCTGTGAACTTTGATCGCAGAAGGTGGTGAAACATGTACTCCTTCTATGCAGCAATTTAAATTCATTACTTTGAGCGGCATTTTCCCGGATTAGACATGACTGGTATGATTTTGCAAAGAGACAGCAAAAGTTATTGGTTTCTCTTGGATTTGAGTATCACTTAGCAACTGCCAATTGATACTGACAATCTCAGGTGCAAAACACAAAAAGATAATAGTTATTGAGATAATGTAGCTGTTTCTGCCACCAGTGATGCAGTTACAACCTTAGATTGATAAATGACCAGGCCAAAATTAAAAGAAAAACATATGACAAAAAAAAGCAGTTTTTTTTTTCAGACAAACAACAAAACAAGGTTTGAAAACCTTAATGTTTTAAGGCATGCACATATTTCTTTTATTTTTTAATGCTTTATACAACGTTTCTCCTTCTCTGTTACCTGCTGTAAATTTGTAACAGTATCAAATAATTGTATTAATTATTAATTAAACCATTAATATAATAATTGAACCATTGTTTAACCCAAATTGGAATATGTGTGAGGAAATTAATTCACATGAACATTTTGACAATTCATTGAAAATATATTAATAACAATTTGAAAATAGAATCTGCAATCTACCCAATGTGCAGCCTAGGAAAGCTAAAAAAAGTAATAAAAACATATGTATATCAATTTAGGATCAACACAAATATGTTTCTTAAAATAGAAAAACTCAAATATTGTTAAAACTTAAAAAAAAAATGTTTTTTATAACATGCCACAAGTTTTCCCATATGTAGAGTAAATGTCACTTTTCTTATTAACACACTGTTTTTTGTGTAAACTAGTAACCGATTTCAACAACCAAATATCTACACACAGTTGACCGCAAGTTAGTCGTTTAGGAAGAACAAACATATTTGTGGTCATATGAAGAGATTTCCCGCTGGTACTTTTCCACTTTTACATAGAAATCTAAGTGACTGTGAAATAAAACAGCAAATCAATCTGCTTCAGCAGAAGGAATGCAAAAATCCTGAACAAGCACTCAACATTGTTTCAAGACCACAAAAGTCTCTGAGTTCTGTTCTGTTCTGGAATCGTCCAACTTACAAGACTTCATGGTACTAAGTAGAGAGCAGTTCAACATGACAAGAGAAAAAGATAGACTAGTCTTTGCCTAGTAGCTGTTAACAGCTAGGGTCATGAACCCTGGACCTGTTAAAGACCCCCATGGGTTTGGTCCTGTAACCAGATATGTGGAATAACACAGGAGAAGCTTAGTGCTGTGTTTTGGGAGGGAGCATGGGCTGGATATCAAATCAGAAAGGTGACAAGGGCACAAGAGGCCATCATGCAGGCCGACGTAAATCACAAATAGAACCAGGAGGAGAATGGTGAAAAGAATGTAAGAAACTAAGCAGAGAGACAAACAGAAGGTGTAAGTTAGCTCTTCAAATTGCAGCCATGATCTGTGTTAGAGCTGACACTAGATTCAGAAAGGTCAAAGGTGGACATGGTCTTTGGTGCACACAAACAAGGTGGAAAGAAGGACCAGGTTTGGCTGTAAATATCTCTCCATCCATCCTTTACACGACCCTGGACCATCCATAATCAATACACACACTTGACTCCTCCAGGACTAACTTATGTGGTGGGTGGGCGTGAAAACCTCCAAAAAGAACTGCTACCAGTAGTGAATGTTAAGGTGAAGGCCACATGTGCTGGAATTAAGGCTGAGCATCAGTGTTAAAAAATTTATGTATAAGTCCTAAAGGAAAAAATAACTATATACATGACATTACCTGGTTTATGTTAATCAGTATGACTTTGATTATTTCACGTTAATCAATATTTTTTTAATTTTACTGAAATATTTACTCAATTATTTGCATGATTATTGGAAGTCTCTGTCTTGGTGCATTTTTTTATAATTTATTGATATATTCATAATAATTTTTATGAAAGCTTGTTTTTAATGAATAATCTGGATATTTTATGGAATGTTTCTATATGATATAAAACACGGAGGCATTTCTAATTAGAAAATAAATTATAGGAAAATAATGAGTGACTCAATAGTGTGGTGTGGTGTGGTGTGATGTAGCCTGGTGTACTTCTACTATTATTTTAACACTATATGATTATAAAACTGCTGCGAGCTCTCCTAAGGATCACAGACAGACAGAGTATTGTCATGCAATCGCATGTCCCAAAGTGTTTTTATCTCATTTATACAACGAGAATTTGGCAACAAATGCATAAAAAATATTTCAATTAGCAAGTCATACTTTATTATGTATAATTCTAGATAATGTTGTGGAGCATTCTTTATAAATATAAAAAAAAATGAAACACTGTACAAAAAAAAAGCACTATAAAAAAACGTGCCATGCAGAAACATACATATTAACCTTTATTTATGTTATTACACGTAAGTAAATTGCGAAATGTCAGAAATACAGTAGCTATTTATATTTTATAGTTAATACATGCTCTGTCCGAGTGTTTTATTAACATACTTAATAGCTTTAACAGCTCGCGTCTTTAACAGCGCACTCATATAGATATATACGCAGGTTCCTTATACTTATTGTTTAGTTTGAGGCAACATAAGTGATAAACCAGCAGTAAAACACAACAATCAACTGGCTGTCTTTCTTGTTTTTGATTGGTGGTGTGTAAATATAACCAGTATACTGTATGCTATTTAACAGTTATGCAACTGTTACATGTTAAAGGTGAGTATTTTATTAAATGTAACACCTCATTGTTTAATTGAGAGAATGCGTGTGATGTGCAAGGCTTACGTTGCTGCACACACGCACCACATTTCTGCGTTTAGTCTTGAATGGAAACTAACTCAAAGGTCAGGGATGACAGCGGTTAGCTGACACTTGAAAAAGTGAACACAACTGAAAAAACGCACTGCTGCTTTAGAGAGAAGGAAAATGTGTGTATATATCTATCGTTTTAGCACCAGATGAACCATGCAAAGCTCCTATGCAGATGGGGTTATTAAGAACACCTTTTGAATGCACAAAGGTACAGAACCACAATAGCTGCCTGCACAGTATGTAAAAGGTGCTCTTGCAAAAAAACCCACAAATGTTTACCTGAGGACAATTTAGGGTGTTGTCCTGGCAACAGTACACCAAAACAACAACCGCATATGTGGATTTGTACATGTTTTGTAGGATAATATGAATATGCATGCAGTTTTTTAATTAATTTTGGTTTAGGATGTTTTGATTTGCTTTGTATTAACATGTGCATGTTAATAAATCCCAATCACATGAAAACATGAGTTCAAATCACATGTAAACAAATTAAAAAAATAGATTAAATCAAAATGGATCGTGTCCAAAAACATTGTGGTCATATACAAGTTTCAACAACACTGATTTGCATCATGCTTCTATGCATATATTTCAAATATACTCCATTTGTTTTTATTGCTTTGTGTGAACATAGTTGACATTTCTACATACAAAATTATGTCTGTTTATGGAATCTGAGACACAGCTACTGAGCCAACACATATCACATATTGTATCTCAAAACCTGCTAACATAACTTACATTATTTTATATATTGGCCTTCAGGGATGGAATGTTAAAATGTTATTACCAACATTGCATTTTAAAACCTCCTGCAAAACTAAACCATTGTTAATTAGCCATTGTCTGTTTACTTCATTGTAAAAAAAAACCTTAGCTAGCATAAAATAAATGGAAAAATGTTTTTCTCATATGTTATAGACTAAATTTAGCCATACACAGATACACACAGATAAACAGATACTTTGTGTAATCACATTTGTTTTGAAACATGGTATTTCTGTACCTGAAACTGTGGTGCATATGACACTTACAGCATCAGCATCTTTTGATTATAGGGTTGATTTTCGTATTTCTTTGTGATACAAAGTAGGTCTGGCCCACAGCATGTGAATCTGGCATGACCAAGCATCACACAGCTGTTCACCACAACACACACACACTTTACTCTGCATTTGCAGAGCCAGCTAAGTAGATTAACTTTTCTTGGGCAACATCTTTACGGTTTGGAGGTTGATGCTGATATTTTTGCATTTTGCTGTACAGCCAATTTGGTGAAATACAAACCCAGCTAGTTTGTTCTAAAAAAAAAATCACATGATTTGGATAGAATAACATATAATAGACAAAAAATTAGGATATTATAGAATAACTTCTAACATGCACTGAAAATCTTTTGAAGACCTTTTTAAACAATTGTATTAGAAAAATCTGCTGGCTACCCTGCAGTCTCAGAAGAATAGAAAAGCTCTCAGAAGAACAAGATCCAGAGCAAGTTTAGTCAACTACCCACCAGTGTGTAAAGCCAGATGGATTTACATTTAAATCACCAGTCACCATTATTCCCAACAAATAATCACTAATTGCTATTTTTCACAACAAATAAACATTGCTAATTGTTTTTTTCCATCAAATAATTACAGCTCAACATTGTTCCAGCCAGAAATAATCACTAATGACAATTGTTCATAAATGGCAATTCACTGACCACAATTTATCCAAACCATTTTTTTCCCAGTGACAGGAATAAATCACTGATCACCATTGTTTTCCTTATTAACATTCTTAGTAATATTTAACAGTAGCAAATGTCAATTATAATTTTTATTTTTATTTTCTGACAACTATTACTATTGCATCATTTATGGGATGATAAGGGATATGATATTATAACATTCTTCATCAAGTTGAGTTACAGTTGCTTAGCCTTTGCTCCCCAAGTGCATCGATGAGCCTCGGCCGCACATGACCCTGTCGCCGGTTCACCACTGTTCCTTCCTTGGACCACTTTTGAAGATACTGACCATGGCAGACCGGGAACAACCTGCAAGAGCTGCAGTTTTAAAGATGTATAATATTCACTTACTGCCTAATAAATCAGACCCACTAACATGTGCCATGATGAAGGAATATTCAATTTTACCACTTGTTATTGATATATTGGCAAAATGTTATGCCTGACTGGTGTATTTTTATTTTATTAATTCTTATTTAAACTTAATTATATTTACATTTATGGCAGATGGCCTTATCCAGAGCAACTTACTACATGAGTAGATAAAGGGTTAAATGCTCTTCTCAGGGGCCCAGCAGTGGCTGCTTGATTGTGCTAAGATTTGAACTCAATCTGAACAGATGTTCATGGTCTTAACCACTAAGCTCACACTTCCCTATACAATGCAAACAATCATAATGATATAATGGATATGTAAATTAGTTGACAACATTATCTGGTGATTTTTTTTTTTACTTTCTAAGGATGCATTAGATTCTTTACCCTGTATAGAAGTCAATGCTTTGTTTAAGTGCTCACTCATCCAGCTGCTGTATCAAAACCGCTGGGTTTCAGCCCTTTGTGTACCTGAGAAATCTGTAATGTGTGCTTAGAGCACCTCTAGTGGTCACCTTAAACATTACAGCACATTGCGCTATTCAGCATCTTCACCATTGCATCTGCTCTTCAGGTTCATCACGAGGAAGCTGAAGTAGATGAAGGAGCAACCACTGCATGTTTAAAAATGTTATTGTTTAAAAGTACATTTGTAAAAAAGATTACATTGTGTGTGTGTGCCCTTGTTTTTAACTAGTGTGCTGCTCATGAGAATGAGAGAGATAGTAGACAATTCTCAATTCTCAACAATCTCTCGTGCATGATCTGCGTGTGAATTTGTGTGTGTGTGTGTGTGTGTGTGTGTGTGTGTGTGTGTGTATATATATGCATGTTTGTGTTAGCGTGAGCATACTGGGCATGAGAACTGAAACCCCCACATGTTGTGAAAAAGATGAGAACTAGAGTGGGGGTGGAAAAAAAACATGTGAGGGGGTGGCGAGTTTGGTTTGGGTCATTTAGGACCATCTGCATGACTTTAAACACTGTAAACATTATTATGACTTATACACAACACTCATTTCAAACTGACATTATGAAAGGTTTTTTTTTGCGTGTCAGTTCGACAGGTCAAATGGTGCTGAATAAAATTTTCAACACTGATAATATTTGTGGTTTAAAAGCAAATTACAGGTTTTTAATAAAGCACTCATACTAATTTTGTTAGTCACAACTCCTATGGCAGATGATAACATGTTAACGTTTATTTGTTTAAATTAGAATAAGGAAACATCCAGTCTTTGTGCTGTGTAACAAAGATAGAACATTACATTTTGTGACATTGGTCATCATTATGGAGGGCCATGTGCCTTATCTGTAACACAACAATGAATAATTTTTATTACAAGCTTCAAGACGTAGAAACGAGGCTGGTGCTGCAATAAGATATCCGCAAAAGAATAACTTGTTCTGTATGATGTGTTGTCATTTAACACATTTTACATAAAAAAAGAGATAAAAATGAAAATTATTGTGGAAAAAGAACAAAAAGACTGAAATTGTTATTGTCATCAAATGTTATATTTTATTTCTTATACAACTACATTTCAAATGAAAAATGCAAACAGGGTTGTTTTGCTTTCTGTTTCATTGTAACACAATCAGTCAGAGTCCAGTTGCATGCTTTAATCACTGGCTTTGGAATGTAATGCTTCACTTCTTGGAAAAAAAGATGTGCAGGTTTAATTTATTGTTATACATTACAACAAGAGATAGAGAGAGAGAGAGAGAGAGAATGAGACACAAATGCTGTAAAAAAGACCTGAGTAATATAAATACTAATATAAATACTCAGGTAGAGAATAGGAAAAAGGAGACTAGGCTGCATTTAGCACTGGGTGCGGAAGTGCACTCCCCCACATACACACACACACACACACACACACACACACTGCACCTGAGCACTGGGTCTTATCACAACTACCTGGCAGGATTTAAGCCCTGGCTGAGCTCTGGGATGTGTCAGACACACGCCGACCGCGTAACAGAGAACAGCTGGATGAGGCCAGACGTCCCATTCATAACCCCAAAGCTTAGACCCTAATGAGAGAGAGAGAGAGACGGAGAGGGAGAAAAAGAAACTGATACATACACAAGCTTTAAGCGGAGCATATTTACTCCATTTTGAGTGCACACTGACCTGTTACCTGGATTTGAACCCTGGACATGTTTGTGCACTTCATTTAAACCTGTCCTTAACCTCTTCGTATTTTCATTCTGAATTTAGGATGCAATTAGCATTATCTTCTTTTTTTATCATTCGGGTTTTCTGTTTTCTTCCTAACTACCAAAAATACGGCAGGTGTGAATGGTTGGGCACAATCTCGAGTGTCTTACCACCACCTACTGTAGAACAACTCATTATTCCTCTTTAGGGCTGGCAGGCCTGCATAGTGCAAACGTGCCAGTAATTTGGTTTGCTTGCCAAAAATAATTTGCCAATATGAACAAATCCATTAAATGATGAATGTTTCGAGTGTGTACAGTCAGCCAAAGTCTTTAGTTGATTTAATATAAAATATACTTACACAAATATGAGCTATAGTTTGTTTTATATGATTCTGGATTTATGAACGTTCTTTTTTTGTTTTGTTTTATTTTTGTGTGCCAGCAGGATCCTACTTAGAACGGCAAAAGTGATGATTGACCAAAACCAGAGCCAGACTTTTCGTAGTCCCAGTGTTCAGTCATATTTAATCACATTCACACACATCTTACACTCACACACCTGCCTGTCCTGGATATTCAAAGTCCCACCTGATTTACAGGAGCTTGTTCTTTAGTTCTGTCTTGAAGGCCTGCCAGGTTGGGCCTGAGGTATTCTAGTGGACTTTAGTGTCCGTTGATGGGGTAAGGGGGAAAGGGGGTAGTTTTACGACTCTATGCTGAAAAGGGTTGTTTATGGGTTCCAAATGTGGAGCTGTAGGAAAAAAAAATGTCTGAAGTTTTGAGGAAAGTTGGGGGGGTTTAAATTAGGTTTTAGAACAGTATCTGGTGGCTTGATAATGAAGTTGTAGTTTATTAAAATAAATCTACTATTAATAAAATAAGAATGTATTTAGTAACTGCTTTATCCTGGTCAGGGTTGTAGTGGATTCAGACCCTAAACACCACAGTTAACAGTGGCATTGACAAATAAAAAAAAGAATGATCAATTGCTAATTCCTTCCTTCCTTCCTTCCTTCCTTCCTTCATTCATTCATTCATTCATTCATTCTTTTATTTTCAAAAAGCAGTTTATGTTGAGCAAAGTAACTATGGATCAAAACTAGTTAAATACTAGTCCAGCATACAGAAAACTAGTACATGCACACCCTTAGGGTGTATACATACACTCATTCACGCATACGTTGCTTTGTGCAAAAATGTATCTGTTTGTGTGTTTTTTTGGCGGAGGGTAAGCAATAGAGGTGTGCCTCAGGACTATCCTGTGTCAAGCTAAATGTGACTGCAAGCTTATGGGACAAGGAAAGGCCATGTTCTTGGAAGTGTACTAGTTACAAGTACAGCAAAGTATGCCACATTTACCACATTAAATATTCCACCTTCAGTAACTACTTTAACCCAGTCAGAGCTGCTGTGTTTTGAAATGACTCATTTGTTAACATTTTGAGAAACAGAACCAAAAATTGTCTTGCTCGAAGTGCATAGAACAAGATGTAAATCGTGGGCTGATCGCACTTTCTCAGTGGCAGCTCCTACGATTTGGAATTCCCTTCCTCCTGATTTCACCTCTGAAAGAGATTTCTCTACTTTTAAAACTAAACTAAAGACCCACTTATTCACTAAAGCCTTTGTTTTGTAGTAGAGGGTGTGCGTGGTCTTCTGCTTCCCAACGTTTCTTTTTATTTGTTGTGTTTTAATGCTTATTCTATTTTCATCTGTTTTAAACTTTACTATTTACTTTTTTTGATATTGTTATATTTTATTACTTTCATGTTAATACATTTTTTTTTAGCTTAATTTTATTACTATTTTTGCACATTGCCTTCTGCACTTTGTTTAGCTACTGAAAGTTCTACCTGGTAGTTGTTAGGTGCTATATAAATAAGTTTAAAATGAAGTGAATTATTCTGAATAAAAAATTTGAGGGAAAATAATAACTGTGAAAGAAGGTAAAAAATTCTGCCAATTTTAAAGCATTAGTCAAAATTGTTGCTTGATTGGGTACATTAGCCAGAACTCCTCAGAGGTTTCATCATGGCTTTTGGCCCTCACAGTGGATTGCAGTGGTTTCTAAACTACCATAATCCTTCATATGTCAATATTACATACATGTGTATCTACCATCTGCCCACAGAACCTTTTCAACAAGTTTTAAATCCAGATGAATCTCATATGGCAGTATTTAAGACACTTGGTGGTGTTCCCTCACCTCTTGAGAACTGAACCCAAATTGTGTACTTCTCCAATTAGTGAGGCCAGACTCTGAGGACATTGATGTGGGGGTTCAGCTGAAGTTTGAGCAGTATGTGTGTTAGTGTGAGGTTTTTGTCTCTGGGCTGAAACAAGCTGAGCTACAGAGAGGCAGCAGGGTGTCTTTTAGCTTCCTGTCATACGGATCTTCTTATGGTGAAAACTTAAATCCTTGTTCTATAAATGAAAATGGCCATTGGTGGGAGAATCAGCTGCTGGTGATATTGACGTCATGTTAGTGTCGAGTTTCTTCATGAGAACTCTGAGCACCCTTGTGACCATTAACCTGTCATTTATTTAACTATTTTAATGTATAAAATACCCCCCCTGTAAAATTCACTGAAAGCAGTAACGTAATAATGTAAACAACAATTTACCTGTTAATTTGGAATTAACTCTTAGTAAATCTTTAACACCGAATTAGTAATGAATGTAAAGTGTTATACTATTACAATATAATTACAAGCATACTAAATGTTGGTTTCATTTCCTACTGTTATTTAAATTATATGCATTGGCTAGAATTTTACAAAGAACTTATAAAAAAAATACCAATAATTTGTGTATACTTCTTGCTCATTCTCACATCAATTTTTAAAACCTTTGAATCCCAAATCTATAGTAATTCATATCAAGCCTAATTTGGATATTTGTAATTCTAAAAATGGACAAGTGCACCTATACAGACACCCTAATACAATTATATGATTAGCATGTTTTATAAGGTTAAAGCTTTATAAGGTTATAACTTACTTTTCTTTTATAATAAAATATAATCCATGTATGTTCAATATATTGGCACTCTTCACCACAATTAACGTCAAATGTCCAATTAAGATAATTGGGATGCAGAGAACATCAATGTAACAAAGGAGTAGAGATGTCAAATCTATAAAAAGAAAAAAGAATAAAAAAATCACAGTACAGTCGTTAGAATCTCCTTTCCTTATATACTTGTCATTACTTCTAACTGTATTTTTTTTTCCATAGTTGTTTTCTTAATCTATCAAATCATCATGCTTGATTAAGGCCACCAAAACATTTGATTAAGACCACCAAACAATCAGACAAGTGACCCACCCTTATAGTCTCTCCCATGTTGATAGAGACTGCTTGAGTGGAGAAAGAAAACATTTATAAGTAGGGGTGTGGTGCACTCAGTGTTTGAATGATAAGCTGGAAAAGATAGCTAGACCCACTTTGTGGCTCTCTAATAGACTGGAAATATTCTCATCATGCCAAAGGATTGAGCTGCAGGGAGATGTATTTATGGAGGTTTGTCTGTGTTGTTTCAGAACTAAAGAGTGCAGATGATTAGGGACTCCCTACAAGATCACTGGAGTAACTGGACCAACACTTATTCCCATGACTCAAAAATGAAAGAGTGAAGATTATTGTAGGGTGGAGATACCATATAAAGCAAGAGAAAGAAAGAGAGGGTTAGAGACAGGAGTATCGATTGAGATAAATAATAAAGGTTGAAGAAGATGTACCCTTGTTCAGACCCACTCCAGTGACTAATAAAAGTACAGTTTGCTACCTTTTATTTCCTTTTGTATTAATTAAAGTTTGAAACATTTAAGGACCTTCAGAAATGTTGTAGAGAGCATGGATGAGAAGGAGGAAATGGCATGTTTGTAATTAAAATGTAAGATGTTTCAAAGTTGGCAGGCCTTCTGGAAAATTCTGTAATGGTTTAATGTAGAAGCCTACAGCAGAGGGGTTTTTCTTATCAGAAAATGTTCCCGGTAGAAGCTAAAACTCTCCATAGACTTAAGGAAAAATAAAAATTCTAAAAGTATATACTAAAGGTAGTCAGATTCTTCTTGGTTGGTGATTCACAGTGAATCATATTACTGACCTTTAAGATAAAAAGAGCATAAACGTCACTCTGAAATAGCACTATTTTAGTGCCACTCTTCTCATATAGAAAGAGAAATCAAGTTTTCAATGCCAGCGGCTAAATGTCTTGGGGGAAATAATGGTATGTATCATGGTAAATTTCTAATTATAAGACTGGAAATATTTCCTTCTTTACACTTTTTATATTAACAAACTTTGATACATCATTATTCTTTTAACCTTCAGAAAAGGTTCCGTTTGAGTGAACTTATTTAATATTTAACACTCATTCTGGTAGTCTGTTCACCATTTCATGTATAAATCTATTGAACAATGAAGTCTGTACAAATTATTCTCAGTTCAGTGAGAACATGAACTGAAAAACTGTTTTTGGATTAAGAGCTTTGTATAACTAAAATTATATTACATTTGTAAAAGTCTTTAGTCTGGAAGTCGTTTTTTTCTTTCTTGTTTTCGTGTGATCACAACTTAATTTTCTCATCATAACAAAAGTTGTTTTATCGTTATCACGACTTAATTTTCTCGGATCTTTACATAGCAAACGTTGTTTCCACATGATCACTGCTTAGTTTTTCTGTGTAAAGTGCACGTGACAATATTAAAACGAGAAAACAACTTTTATCTCGAGATCACGAGAAAATTATGTCGTCATAACGATAAAACAAATATAGTTATGTCAAGATCATGAGAAAATTAATCATGAGTCAACTTAGTTCATTATTATAGAACATAGAAACAAGTTACTGAGAGTTGACAGAATTGCAATATTGTCCTTCAGTCTTCAGTTCTTCAATCGGTATATTATTATATATATATTATAAGATATATTCGAAAATCATTTCTCAAAGTTGATGTGTTGGAAGCAAAGGAAACGAGCAAGTATAAGGAGCAGAGCTACTTTAATAAGGGCAAAGTTGTGATGGCTGGATGAAGGTCAGAGCATCTCCAAAGCAGCAGGTTCAGATGGGGGTAATGTTGGTGTGTATTCGACATGAAATGCAATACAGTACTTGTCATTTTATAACTATTTGTTTATTTAACCATTCCTGTGGGAATAATGTAACATTAATCCCCATAATATTGTTCCTTTTTTCTGCTCAGCTCTCTGTATAAGTAGATACACAATAAGCTATAATGAAATGACCTCCATGACCCTGAGAAAAATACAACGGGCAGTTTTTATTTTCATTACATATGATGACCATTTGACCTCTTCACGCAATGCAAACATGAAATAATCCAATAAAAATAGGAATAACAAAGAGCAGGCAAAAACAAGAGTTAAAGAGTTGCCATGATGGAATGCAAATAAGATGCCAAGCTGGAGTTCATGAACTCTAAATCCCATCGTGAATCTTACGGAACTGGAACAGGAGAATGTGAAACTCTTTCCACTATCCTTGAGCTGTCTCATTTCACCATTTTCAATGGTTTTCTTGCAGGTCGAGCCTGATGCAGTGGTGTAGAGAGGAATTAATTAAAAGTCATACCCCTATTCAGAATTTAATTATTTAAGACGTGATCTACTACTAGGCAATCTTGAATTATTAATAACTTTAATAGGATTAGAAAATAAAATACCTTTGCAACATTTCCACTGAAAATGATAAAAAATATATTCAATAAATGGAAACTTTATAAACCTACACATACTCTCATTCTTTCTTCATTCCGCTTTGGTTCCCCCCCAACATCATTCCTATGCTGTGAATGTAACTACACAAGCACAATTATGGCAGAATCCATTAATTATTGCATTTAAAGCCCTTCTACAGTATGTATGTAATGTTAACCGTTCAAACAGACATTTGGAACAGTCATCAAATGTCCCCCAGCTACACCTTTTTAAACGACAGAAGTGCTATTGCATCCGTCGCACATGAACGATTTATCATGATTGAAAAGTCATAACAAATTAAAACCTAAGCGGATTTACATAAACCGAAGTCTGCATTTATATGCAAGTATATTATAGTGTACAAACTTGGCTATGTTTTGCATATAGTGCCCATATCCACAACACAATGTGAAAATGTGTTTATTTATATGTAGACCTTATTTATATACTCCGTGCTGATGTTTTTATTTACATTTATAGTCAATATTGTACATAACGATTGGGTCTTGATGTGCATTTCAATGGCACATTGTATTTCTGTGACCTGGCTATTGAATACACAAAGCAGACAACAGTAGTATTACAGTATAACAAATGAAATATTGTTTTCTTAACTTTTGTATTTCTAAATTAAAACAAAACAAACAACAACAAACACAAAGAAGTGGAAAAGTAAGTTATAGGATTTTTTTAAAGTGTTGTGTGCTGTTGTGTGTTTGTGTTATTGTATTAAAGAAACATGTCAAATGGCTTATTTTACCCATTTGATTATGCATGGAATTACATCGATCAGGCATAACTTTATGACCACACACCTAAGATTGTGTTTTCCTGTTTTGCTGCCGAAACAGTACTTAACAGTAACTTTTCAGCAGTTTGAGCTACAGGATCTTGTCTGTTGTGTCAGACTGCATGAGTCAGCCTTCGCTCCCAACATGCATCAATCCGTCTTGGCCACTCATGCCCTTGTCGCTGGTTCACTACTGTTCCTTCCTGGGAGCATTTTTGATAGATACTGACCACGGCAGACCGGGAACATCCCACAAGAGCTGCACTTTTGGAGATGCTCTGACCCAGTCGTCTAGACATCACAATTTGATGAAACATAATCCTAATCCTTACGCTTGCCCATTTTTCCTGCTTCCAACAATCAACCTTGAGGACAAAATGTTTACTTGCTGCCTAGTATATCCCACCCACTCAGAATTGCCATGATGAAGAGATATCAATTTGAATATTAGGCTTCAAACCCTTGACCGTACCTCAATTTTAAGTTAGCAACTACACATCATCATTATGTAAGATGAAATCCACTTATGAAACATCTGACTGATTATATCCCCATATTCAATAAACGTAACGTCATGCTGATTGGTGATTGTGATTCTTGGCGATTGGTTGTGCTGAGTTAAATATCAAATGAATGAAAATAATTAGGTATGTTGATATAATAAGCTAGATAAAAATAAGTCGAACGGACAGCATATCAAGGGTTAGGTGATGAGTCAGAATAATTCGATGTAGCAATGACATACTACGCAATTACTGTTCGAAAATCCCTCGCAAAATAACTTCACAAGAAAATCGCCTGCATTTCTCTGATCTTGGTAGATCAGGCTTACAGGGAGCACACCCACAACATGGCCTCTAATAAGCTGCAATTATTCACTTCCTGTAAGACCCAAAGCAACTGCTAGACTGAGTTTTGAGAAGATGTTCATAAAATATTTGGCCTAGTGTGTATAGAAGTACTGACTGATACCCATCTGGTGTGTCTGAACAGAATAAATAGAAAGGGCATGCAGTCTGTGACCTGGTCTTTACAACTTGCCACATAACAGATCACCTTTCACCTGCTGAAGCTTTCTGTGTGACCCTTCAACCTCCAAGTGACTTAAAATACAGTGGGGATCCTAACAACCTTTGTGTACACGCCACAACCAGGAGAACACCAAAGACTAGATCCTGGACTTATAATCACCTATTACTTTAATCTGCTTTTTTTTGCACAATACTCACTACCTCATCCTGTCTTTTTGCACGCACACACACACACACACACACATTTCAAAATTCCACATTTTGCAAAGCTGCACTTTATTAGGTTACCTCAAAAGGAAGTAACACTGTTTTTACCTCACCGGATGAAAATGCTGCTATATGTGTAAATACTCCCTATTCTATTTCTATATATTCTGTGAAAATCTGTTTTTTGTTTTGTTTTGTTTTTTACTGTAAATTCAATTCGATTTAATTGATTGATTGATTGATTGATTGATTATAAAAAATACAATAAAATAAATAATTGTGAAAAAAAATACATATTTATAATCCATTCTTTTTTACAGCTGCATTACAGGAAATGCTTAATATTAAAACTGCTGTACAAATAACATGTATTTGCATTGAACATCAAACATATTTTATAATATTGCAAATATTGTAATAAAAAAATAAATCTACACTACAATTTTTTTTTTTCAACATTGAACTGTATGTCGTGCTGGGAACGGATATGTTGTGAGAAAAAAGATTTTGTTTATTTAAATTAATATATAAAATTGTGTCAAAAGAGATGATCTGAAACATAAAACCCTGATTGACTATTTTATTAACTTATTTTGCATTTATAGAACATCACATTAGTACTTTATAGCACAATCACACATGCAAAAACCTTTCACAAGCAGTGTTTCAGGTTATATTTCAGGAACTTCTTTTTTATAGTATGTACCCTGTGACTTTGTTATAATATACATGAAATCTCTCGCTATTGCTCAATTTGGTTTGGAAAAAAGATCTTATCGCCAAAGTTATTAGTTTGTTTTAAAGTGTCTTGTGGGATCCCAGTCGTAATATGCAGCTGTTGTCTTAACTCCTATCCATGTCTATTTTTGCATCTATTTCGAGCATTTTATCTAAACAATTATGTGTATGATCTATCTATGTTAAAAGCTTGTGGAAACATGGCCATCACAACAGTATGTTTAAAATGAAAATTGTGGTTGTGGGAGATTGTGTTTAATAGGCTACAAGAACATTTCCATGATCAGGCACTAATACTGGGTGAAGGGGTACAGTATGGTTTCCTCCAGTTAGGTTGAGGTCACGTCTTTGAGCAGGACACTCAAGAACTTCCAATCCAAATTTGTGAAACCATGTATTCATGGAGCTCACTTTGGGCACAGGGGTACTGTCATGCTGAAAAAGGATTGGATTTGTGAAGGGAAAATGTAATTATACAAAGAAATGTTATACAATTGTGTTTGCCCATTTTTTGTGGTAGCAGTTTGGGGATAAACCACATATTGGTGTGAATACTTGGTGTCTCCATACTTTTGGCCAAAAAAACCCACTTTTCTTCTCAAATTAGGATTCATTTTAATAAACATTTGCAGCAAAGGAAAAGAAGTGGCTGGAGAATGCTCAACAATGTGCAAAACTCAAGGATGGAGCGTGCAGCAGAGTGGTCCCAGAGTGATCCCATGTTCAGAGAAATGCTCAATACAACAGAGAAGATGAAATGGAAACGTGCAAAGTGTTTGGGTCTTAGCCGCATTACTGGTAATTCACTCAAAAGTGTGGTTCACTTAGTTCACAGCTCGCCATCGCCCCCTGTCGTTTAGACTTTATTACTGCACCTGAAGGCTCGTCTTCAATGTATTACACTGGTTTTCTCTCTGGCTAGGATTTAAGTGGGCGAAATGATCAAGAGCTATATTTAACATCACATATTGAGTATTCTTAGTTTCTAATCGTTTGCCCTCAATAGTTAGAATGTTAAGTAATAAAATTGAGCTTCACTATTTGTTGAAAACGACACAAATTAGTTTTAAAACCGCAGCTATTGGCATTCTGGTTTCAGCACCAGACTTGGCATGGCCGGTTGGCTAAAGGCACCAAATTCCATTTGAAAGTTTTTTCCTTTGTGTTTCTGTTTTTTCTTCATTTTTTTTATTATTTTGTCGCTCTGGGTTGTGTTTCTTCAGGCGGGCTGGTTCTTTTCCATGGGCACAAGTGCAGACGCTGCAATTCTGGGGTACAATGTGTCTTTCATTTGGCTTGCTACTCCCAAACTCAGTGCACATGTGGCCCAAATATGCCGCCAAAACCTCCAATACAAACACACGTCTTTCTCTTTCTCTCTCAGCTTTCTCTCTACCGTCCGTATTTCTCTTTCCACTCCAGAGTCATTCCCTTAGCCTTGTACAAATACGAATCAGCAATGTAAAGGATAAGAAGTATTATGATCATTCCTTTAACTCAAATTGGAGCAGGTCCAAATGAAAACAAATGGTGCTGCTGAAATCCCTGTGTCTCATACCTGATTATTGTCTGAGTGCAGACGCTGGGTTAGTGTCACTATAATCTGCCTGATGGAGGAGGTGCTTATCACAGGGCGTGACCTCTTTATAAAATATAAATCTACTTGGTGTGTTCAAATAAAGACAGCATCACAGTGTTTGGCAGAACTTTTATTTATTTAGTTATTTATTTACTTAGTGTGTAGGATACAAGGGTAATGGAATGTGACTAAAGTATAATCGACTTGCTCATTGCTACTACATCTGTTGTAACAAATAAAATTTAAATTCTATAATATTGAAATATTTGCACATTTATTACTAATGCTTTTTTTGGTGTTGTATTTCATAATTCTTCTGATAATACCCTTAATATTCAATGTCAATTTAAAGAGAACATTGGACACAATGCTTCCACAATCCAATGTGGCTATACAACCTAAGATTTGGCTAAGCTAGTTAGCAATCCAAAAGGCGACCACAAGATGAGCGATGTAAAACCCTGTTTACAAATTATATGAAAGAAACAGTGCTATTTTGCTGAATGTGAAATGCTAAACAGCTCTCCCTTACACACAA
Organism: Silurus asotus; assembly: GCA_024362625.1. Taxonomy (NCBI): domain Eukaryota; kingdom Metazoa; phylum Chordata; class Actinopteri; order Siluriformes; family Siluridae; genus Silurus; species Silurus asotus. The sequence continues at coordinate 1,863,010 of MU551596.1, read as the reverse complement.
ACAAATCTCATTGTCTCACAATCCTCACACACAGATGAGGCAGAAAGTTAGTACAGCTACACTCATCTATTATTTACTCTCAAAACAATGGAGTGCACGCCGTGACCTTTATAGGCCTGAGCTATACCCAAATGAGCTTGGGCATTTTCGTCATGAAACGGTTACCAGGCGACGAGTAACGCTAAATTTATGGCAAGCAAATCAATGCAGCAGTTTTTGTGTAGTTTAGAAGATCTGTGTTATTTGACCTCCTGTTCCAATTACAGTAACTTCGGAAAACATGTTGAAAAGACTTTTCGAACAATAATTGTTCGATGCAGATTGCTTCCAGACCGCTCTACCTCGAGCCAAACCGTGGAACTTTGCCATTGTGCTTTCATTCAAAAGAAAAAAGCTCTATTTTTGTTGTTTTAGAAAAAAGAAAATGTGCAGGAACAGAGCAAGCGGGAAGAGTGGCTGCCTTCAAGTGAGTGTGGGCCAGAAGCCAGAGCAGCTTTCAGCAGCTGGGTGATAGATACAATGAAATTTTATATCATTCTATAAATACCAGGACCAGATGGTACTTATTAGAATGTGACGGTTATTAAGCTCTGCCCCAGATTAAGCCTCTCTTATCGAGCGAGCTGTGATTAATAAGCTTTTTGGGGATGACCCAGTCATTAGAAGCATAACGAGAAATGGCAAGAGGGCAGCAGAAACATATGTGTGACTTGAATGTATTTGACATGCAGTGGATTAAAAGGCATGTCTCCACAGTGATTAGAAAGAAATCTGAGGAGAGACTTTTGTCAATAGAAAAAAACACTTTACATATTAATCTACATAATTAACCTTAAACTCATGTCCAAGATTTAATTTGTTTGTTTAATAAATTTCATAGACATTGTTGCATAAATGCGGCAGAGCTTTAGTACTTTAGCCTGTCCATTTGTCTATGTTTACACTATTTGGCAGACACCCTTATTCTGAGAAATATATAATTGAGCAGTTGAGAGTTAAGCGCCTTCATTGCCATAACACTCATCTTGTAGGTTACCGAATAGCTGAACTGAATCTCTGCTTTATCTCATCTGCACAATAATCGCATTCCATTCAAGATCTTAAAATTTCTCATCACCGTGGCGCTGAACATCCCTAAAAAAATTGTCAGCCTGACTGTTGTCACAGGACGTTGTTGAATTTCTTTCTTCCAATTACACTCCATTGGACACCTCACACAGATGAGAAATTGTCACACAGAAAATTCCACTGCAATCAACAAAATTGCTAAACCAATCACAAATCTTTTGATACACATTATATGGACAAAAGTATCAGGAGGACACCAGACTTTTCCAGCCATATGTGGTTCTTCTCAAACTGTTACTACAAAGCTAGAAATACAGTTGTATAGCAGATCTTTTGATGCGGCAGCATTACATTTTCCTTTTAGTTGAGCTACGTGATCCAAACCTGTTCCAGCATGACAATACCTCCATAGTTCCAGCATGACAATAATGAAAAATGTACACAAAGCCAGCTCAATGAAGATATGCTTTGCATGTTTGGAGTGGAAGAGTGGCCTGCTTTAGAGATCTGACCTCAACCCGACTAAATTGGAAAGCTGAATGCACCCCAGCCCTCATCACTCTACATCAGTACCTGACTTTAACACCCATGTGACTGAATGTACACAAATCTTTACAAGAACACTCCTGCAAACCTTTTCCACAAGATTTTTAAGAGTGGAGGTTATTATAACCAGTAAATGGGGACTAAATGAGTATTGCGATGTTCAAAAAGCAAAAACCTTTATCCATAAAGAGTATTTTATATAAGACAGCTTGCATTTAGCATTTTGTAGAATGAAAGGGTTTATGAACTGTAAATACTATGTAGTACTACTTCTCTTGATTTTTTTTTTTTTTTACCTCTCTTTCCAATGCAACACTGACTTAACGGTCATGAGCAAAAACATCTGCACTCTTACTGTCATCCATTCTTTATATATTCCAGATGCACAGATGGATGTTCACACACTGTAAAAAGATCTAGCTTCAAATGTGCCCTGTGTTATTAAATCAAAAAACATTTATTTAAGCTGCAAAATAAGACTACATGCTTAATTAAGTTCACGTTTTTTGACGTTTCACATGATGCACTAAACCTTTAGCATATACACTATATGGACAAAAGTATTCAGGCACTTGTCTTTTCCAACCATATGTGGTTCTTCTTCAAATTGTTACCACAAAGTTGGAGGCACAAAATGTATAGATTTGCTTTGGATGCAGTTGCATGCGAATATTTTTTTCACGTGAACTTGGAGACCCAAAGCTGTTCCATCACGACAAATATCCTGTGCACAAAGCAATCTCCATTTATTCTTTGAAAAGAATTAGGACTCTGCACCCAGGCCTCTACACCCTACATTAGTACTTCACTTTACTAACACCTTTGTGGCTGAATGATCACGAATCTCAATACCCACACTTTAAAATCTAGTGGACCATCGTTCCAGAACAGTGGAGCTTATTATATAACTAAACTGCGACTAGATGTGAAATGAGATGATACAAAAGCACATTTAGTTGTTCACAAACTACCGTCCATATAGTTCACATGCTCTAATAGTAGTGTTACATAACTCGCAACTCAACTGGGAAACCCATGTTCAGAAAGTGGCTTCAAATCAACATGGCTGCTGCATATGCACAAATATTAGCTTGAACCTACAGACAAATGAGTCTACTTGATGTTTGTGATGGCAGAAGATCCTTGCAGAAGATGCAAGGAACAAAGGTGTAGATGTAGAATGAAAATGTAGATGTTAATGTATCAGTGTTTCTGTTTTGTTTCTATCTCTCTTTTTAGTGTTTCAAATATCAATAATCTCTCTAAATCGAGATAAAACTTCAGTAGTGTGGACTAAACCAGATTTTTTTTAACAACTGACCATAATTATATTCCCTGCTCATATCTATGAGTACTGCACAAAACTGTCACTCAACACATTATCTGCATGTGTTGCACACACTATTGCTTTAAGTTATAAGTTTTATAGTAAACTCTATCATCATACCTGGCACACAATACTGTCATTTGCACTACCATGCACTCCCACACTTTATGTACATTACTGGTCTGCATCCCTATTTATTACCCACACTGTCTATACTGTCTCATATTGTCTGTATGTCTGTATTGTCTTGTGTAGTCTGTTTTTGTCTTGTCGTGTCTGTTTTGTCTTGTATAGGTTTTTATTTATGTCTGTACTTTTGAGAGTAACAAACAGCTGGAACCAAATTCTTTGTGTGTGTCAACACACTTGGCCAATAAACCTGATTCTGATTCTGAGAATAGAAGTGATCAAATAAACAAGGGATGAATGGAAGACTGTAAAAGTGCATTGTTATGTTATTGTTTATTAGCTTCTTAGAATTTTTTATCTTGTTTTTTTTTTCTTCTTTTAGTGTTGATGAAAACATTTGTTCAATGTTCATAAGAAAAATATGAACCGGAAAAGAATTATATTATAATTATATTCTGTTACATCCTTCATTTCATTTTTGTGCATGTTCAGATGTAATGTTAGAGTTAGAAAATAGAACTAATCGTATGAATTAGAAAAAATATTGTCTTATTATTAAGATTACGATGATTAAAATCTAAACTCATTTTTACCACATTATCTGTGTAAAGCTGCTTTAAGACAATGGCCATTGTTAAAAGCTCTATAGAAATAAAAATAAATAACAATTAAATTGAATTGCACTTCCTTGTCCAAATTCACTAGAATTGTCTATAAAAACACGTATAAAACTGCCCGCTGCGGCAATTATTTTTGTGGCACACCTTTTCTCGGCATCGTGCACCAACCCTGGGGTTAACGTTGCTCTTAGGCTAGCTCAATTGAATCTATGATGCATCACAACACTAGGCTACGAGTCATTTTATTCTCTCCATGGTGCTGTAAAACTATCCTCCCAGACTGTGATTATTGCTATTATGTCTGTGTTAAGTGTCCATCGACTTTACTGATGATAACCACAATGATATGTCATTAAAGCAGGCTAAAGCTCGAACTATAAAAACACTCAGCCCAGTGTTTGCTTGGGCTGAACGCCATGCTAGAGCTCTTGCACTCTTTCACTTGGCTGTTACTCACAAGCCCATTAGGCAGTAGGTCAAGGTAGCTCTCTCTCTCTATTTCTTTCTCTCTCTCTCTCTCTCTCTCTTTCTCTCTTGCTGTATCTCTTCCCAGCTGTTTCCTGCAGCAGTAGCAGCTCAGGTCTCTGTTGCATTCCCGACTCAGGCTGCTACTGGTCACCTCACAGCACTTCCTGTTTGCATTGACTCATTTCCTGCTCTGTCCTCACAAGGGAGTCTGTCCATTTTAGTGGAATTTGAAGCGTGTCTGGAAGAGTAAAAAAAAAATCCCACTTGTTCTCTCTCTCTCTCTCTCTCTCTCTCTCTCTCTCTCTCTCTCTCTCTCTCTCTCTCTCACACTCACATAAAAAGCGGAGAGGTCAAGAAATATGTCTGAGACTTCCAGCTGTGCATGCAGTAGCTTCAAAGCCTTTAAAAAAACTCATGTTTTTCTCTCATAGTAAATTATTTGTGGAGGACAATGAACGATGAATCTGGTGATCATATTGCTACATATTGTGTACCAAGAAATGACAGAGTAAAGTGCAGGATTGACATTATTTTTTTCACTTCTCACTTGTTACTTGTTACTCTCATCCAGAGTAGTTTTATCTTAGGGAGAAATAAAACCCTCAATGTCATCCCCTAGCTAACATTCTGTCTGATTCATATAAAAAACCCAGAAATGACATATCAGCAAACTATTTGAAATGATCCCTTCATCATGCAAGCTTGGAATAATGAAACTGTATAAACAATATCAGCGCATGCAAACTGTTAGAATAACTGTTTAAAGAGACGCCGGCTCGAAGATCAAAGTGGAGCAAATGAGCTGACTCGTAAACAGATCGGCCCTGAAACTACGCACCACACATGCTGACGAGGGAGGCAAAATAAAAAAAAACCTTGCCGAACAGACTGTTTGTGACAATTAGGCCGATGCCAGATAGGGCTGACTTATCAGCGGTCCCCATCGAGGCCTCTGTTTATCTTTAATTGCAATTTTGAAAGAGATTTGGAGCAATTAGGGGGTCCAGGAGGGGCTCTGGAGAACACACCCTGCCCTAAACAATGGTGCTGTGTTTGGCAGCCTTTGCACGCTGAAGGGCCCGAGAAAGAAATCTAGGGAGGGTCTATTGCAATCCAATGAGCTTTGATTGATGCGTTGCCAGAAGCATCTCTTCACATACACTTTGCACTGACAGAGTTCATGTGTAGTTCATGGAAACTTTCAGTTACCAGAAGATGCTGCTTCCTCCACTGACCCTTACACCTAGCTACAAAGTGCTATACGCCCTCCGTCAGTGAAATCCCAGCGTTTTTACTGTTGAGTTGAACCACCTGAAACTCAATCTGAGAGATTCTCCCTAAGGAGATATGGGTCAGATTCACCCATAAGCATTGGTCTTAATCAGTAACATCACAGGGGAGCCAACACTTTAACCTACTTATTTAAAAGTCATTAAAGCATTTATGAACCTGATTGGATCATGTGGCACAGGAATGTGTGGTCAGACCGAATTGTAATTCACTCCCTCGCCTCTCGACAGTGAAGGTATTGAATGGCCCAAACTGCGCCGTAACATCTGGAAAACTCATTTTCCAGTCTGTTTGCAGCGCTCTTCAGCAGACATGTGCATCATAAATAAAGCAGAGGAAAATTCCCTATTCCAAACATTTCTTTCTTTCTGTTGAGATTAGCCTATTTGTAGTGTGTATTTTAATAAATATTTACACAAATGTTTTCTTGCTTTTGTAAAGTGTTCAGAAGGGTTTTACTGCCATCTACCGTCAGTTATGGAATAATGCAGCACATTACCTGAAATAAATCAGGGAATTCTGGATTCGGCTATTTTTAATTAGTGTCTTGGTTTGTTTTTTTTTAAGTGGTGAACAAATTATATTTAATTTATTACTGTAATTAATTTTTCAAAGTATCTGTAATTTATCAGAGCTTAAAGTACTGTGTTAATGTTTTTTTTTTTAATGGAAAAAATAGCTTGGGAAACTTACTCTTTATTTCACTGCGTTTCTGGAAAAAACAAAAAAACAAAAATAAATAAAATAAAAATATACATTTTCTCATTACTTTCAAGTGAAAGCATTAATGCTAAATTAGAAGCCGTCACAAAACCATAAATGTGACCCTATGGTTCTGCTGAAAATGTGTGTGAGGTAATAGTTCTCGCACTGTGTGTGTGTGAGACTATAGAAATATCTCTCTTATTAAAGGTTTATTGTGCAGGAGAATGCAACATAAATGATTAAAAATTAATTATATTATTCTGTACTTAAGTCCATTTGAAAGCACGTTTGATCTAATTATATAAAATAAGTATAAGTAGGCTTAGAGTTAAAGATAATCAGGTGATTTGTATTTTTACACCAATACAGGAAGAATGAACTTTGTCCATCACTAGTTGCTTCACATAAACATGAAAAAAAAGTAAATGTTGATTTTATAAATAATTATTTTTATGTATAGATATTTAGTTATTAATTGCATAACGACTCTGCAGTATCACTGCTTGAAAACAGTTCATAAATGATAAACATATCATCTGGAAATTTGGGGGTGTTAACAGTTACACTGCTACACTACATGTCATGGTTCATGCTGTCACATGGTCATTGATTATCATCCAATACCAACATGCCCTCAAGTGTTATATCCTTTACATAGTATTTTATTTCTTTTTTCTCATTACTAAATATTGCATCATTATTGATTATGTGCTGATTGCATCATTTCTGAGTATGTGCTGAATTCTGTATCTGGGTTAGACATAAAGCACGTGAAATCCTGTCTAAATTCTTCATCTTAACATGAAACGTCTGAGAAAGTGTGCGTAAAGTAAAGCAGACCCTGAACTCCTACAGGCCTACAGGTGAACCTCGTCTTTAATCCCTCCGCTGGGGCTTGGCATTCAGCGCCTTCAATACCTTATCCTCCCCTGTCCAGAAATAGCAAGCGGAAGGAAGTTCACATGCTGCCGTAGCCAACTGGAGGGAGAACAGGAGCTCAACTCGGGAAAAAGAAGGAAAGGAAAGGGAGGAAATAACAAGCAAAGGAGCTGGCATGGCTCACTGCTTTTAATTGGTTCCAAGTGTCCCAGATTCTTGCATCTGGAAGACTCTCCTGGTCCTCCAGTGGTGTGGAGCTCAAGCGCAACATATGACTAGTTTTGCCCGAAGAGCAATATGAACTTTATTTTCCACCTGAAACTTTATTGTTTAATTAAACAATTTCCTGGACAGATGTTCAGTTGTAAAATTTGAAACTGGTGAAATAAAAGCTTTGGTGCTGACCATGTTTAAGTCATGTTATATATCATGTTATTCTAGCCATATATACAGATACTTTGTAAGGAAATGGACGAAATTTGGGTTCAGGCTGCAAAAGAATGCCGATAATTTTTAATTGATATACAAAATCTCACAAAAGTGTGTGCACCCCTCACATTTCAGCAATAGTTTCAGTAAATCTTTTCAAGGGACCATACTATAGTAATGAAACTTGGATATATGTTAGAGTAGTCAACGTGCAGCTTGTATATCAGTAGAGATTTACTGTCCTCCGAAAATAACTCAACATACAGCCATTATAGTCAAAATAACTGGCAACAAAAGTTTTAGTGATAACCTTAAGTAATAACAGCTGTATGTCGTGTAGCCATCCACATGTCCTCTTCATCATCTTCATGTTTTTTTCTGCCCGACAATACCATACAGATTTGTATATCTTGTATTTGAGCAGTTAAAATTTGGTGCTTTGAGTACAATTCTCTCATACTGACAACTGGATGTTTAACATGATTCGAGAATTGGAGTTGTTGCTCTCCACAAAGATGCTGAGGCTATAAGAATATCAGTATCACCCTGAAACTGAGTTACAGTACAGTGGCCAGGAAGATACAGAGGTTTTCCAAAACGGGTTCGACTAAGAACAGACCTCGCAACGGTCAATCAAAGAGGAAGTTGAGTCTTCGTGCTATGTGTCAGGTGCAGAAGCTGCTTAAATTTAAAACATGAGTGCTTTCAGCATTGCTTTAGAGGTTGCAGAAGCAGAAGATTCACTTGTCAGCGATCTGCTACAAGTTAGTTTGCTGAAGGTGAAAGTGATGGCCAAGTATGTTTCCAGACCTGAAACCTATTGTGCACATGTGGGGAATCGTCAAGCAGGAGGTGGAGAAGTGTCATGTGTATAACATCCAGCAGCTCGGTGACATCCTAATGAAGGAGTGGAAGAGGATCCCAGCAACAACCTCTGGTGAATTCCATTGACATTTTGGACACTTTTTTTTTTTCTTTTGCTTTTACTTAGGGTGCACTAACTTTCATTGCCAGGTATTTTTGACAAGTATAGCTGTATGTTAAGTTACCTTGAGAGAGCCACTGCAGACTTTAGAGAACAAAATGCTGTGGTATTGAATGAAACCCAAAGCAGGTGTTTTTATCCTTCATTTAATATAAATACCTTTAAAGTTAAAGTTTGCTGGAGTTTTTCAATATTGCACTGATTGTGAAGTTCATCGCTATACTTTAAATTAAGAGTGAAAGAGTAGACTTAAAAAGAAAAAAATCATACTTGTAAAAATGACCTAAAAAATATGTAGAACATGATAAAAAAAATGTATTTGCAATAGCATGAGCACAAGTGTATTGTGTGGCCGACCTATTTGGAAAAGGCCTTGAAGGATGTAGTGCTTGTCTGCTTACGTCGGTATATACGGTGTATACATATAAATGTTATTCAGTGTATGTAAAGAGCAAGGAATGCAAATGGAATGTGCATAATGTATCCTTGTCTCATTTTATCATAATAAGGTGTTATAGAGTATACGCTATGTTACATGACACGATCTGTGTGTCTAATTTGCTGAACAGGATGCATTATAGAATTTGTATTAGTAATCATTAGGAGAACTGATACCTCACATTTGAATGACCTCCAAAATTAATCTATTATTGAGCTATTTTTACTCAACTCAGTGTCCCAGGAACATGAAAATGATCTATTGTGGTGCCCTAATGAAAATAGGTTACAGTTGTAGACACAGAGAAATTAAAATAGAATTTAATGACATGGGCAATGCACTCAGTTTGTTTAAAAAATTACAAATAAATACATGAACAAATTATTAATAAATCATTAATATAGGCCCAGATTGAAAAAGAACAGTGCAAATACACTACTACTTCCAATACCATTAATGTCTTAATATTAGCTCATGGGAGATAAAATACACAGTGCACATCAATATTCTTAGCAATTATTAATATATCCTACAGAGAAACTGAATTTTCTGCCTCATCTCTAAACTTGAGGGATTATATTACGACGTGTTTGTGTCACAGTGATGGTTGTTAAAAGAATTTAGCAACGCACAAAGGGAAAAAGACTTCCCGAGATGCAGACAGGTTGCATTTGTCATCCGTTTTTTTACAAAACCCAGGAGTGCAAAAAAAAAAAAAGCTGCGACTCACAACCACTGCCTATATATTTCAGCTTCTGCAGACATCTCTGTCCCTGTTTATACTGGGGGAAAAGGTATTGTTTTCACCTTTCAAGACAGTCCTACAAGGATCTGGAAATAAAGGATAACTAACACATCAGCCATGTTTTTGTCTGCTATGTTAATTACAGTTTTCCAGATTCATTTTACAGGCACATCCGCGCTTCTGATGAAATTAAACGTGTGAAGTGAAAGATCTAATCCAAACTAAGGAGAGAAAATGTTTTTGTCGAAAGATTTCTCATTAAACCCAGCAGTTCATTTCATGGTTTCACAAATGCTGTCAGTAAAATCGGTTAAATGTAATGAGAATTAGGTGACTCAAAAAGTGCTGTTGTTTAGCAAATTCACCAATCAGGCTTTATGATGAATAGACAAATCATTGCTGAGCAAACAAGCAACTGTGTTACTATACATATATATTATAGCACTGACACTGAGAGAGCAAAACAAGTGAATCCCCCTGCTATTAAACATCCTGAAAGTCCTAAGACACAATTTCTTGCATTCATCAAACATGGACCAGAGCTGTGAATGGACAGCCGGGCCACCCATGACCTTAGAGAGTCCAAGGGCCGTACCACTGAGCAAAATCCTTGAGACTGAATGCACAATCCTCCCATCCTGTTTGCCAGCTGTCAGCTCATGATAAGGCATCTTGGCCAGGGGGAGCTGTGCTGGCCTTTGCCTGAGTCAATGGGAATCCAGGAAGCGTTCACTTGCTGTTGTGTGGAACAATGGTGAGAGGAAATGCAGAAAAAAGAGATTAACAGAGAGAAAGACAATAAATCCATATGCAATGCTAAATACATATGCATGTTCATTCAGTGTCCCTAATGGGTAATGTCAGTAAAAGTAACCTGAGCAATATGCATACAGTAGATTAGATTAACAGTCCACTGATACAGAACATGCAATGTACATGTTGTTGACAAGTTCCTGTTATATCAGTGGCATATCTGACATTGAAATTAACAGAAAACTACACCAGTTCCAAAAAAAACTATATTCTTTCAGAAATAGCCTGTTTGCCTCAGAGACCCTTCAACAGAACAAAAAGCAAAAACTGGTTAGATATAAAACTAGTGGATATTTGGTGTTGCTGTAACCTTGATCTCTGTTTTCAATAATTCCTTAATTGAGTCAGTTTATATGGTCGTTACCTTAGGTCTATTGCGTCCTGACCAACTGATGCACCAATGGTTCAATAGCTCAAAAATGGGCCTTGAACATGGGCCTTTGCCTGAACATACTGTATAAGGAACGTATATGACAAACATGAATATAGCTGTTATAAACAAAAACACTTTCAGACACGTGACCTAGAAGTTTGTAAAATGGACAACAGATACGTTTCTTTTTTGAAAACCTCCCAAAGTAGAGGGTTCTTTACAAACTAGTATTATTAGCAAACTAAAGAACACTTGATAAAACTTCATTTATAAGTTCTTATTGATTTTGTATCAATAGAATGTTACATACACTCACCAAGATGGTCTTAAAATTGATCAATGGATCTGCAATTCGTCTACTGAGGAAAAAAGGTTTACTAAGAAAATGTTTACTATGGAATGGGCCATACCAAATTATAGATAAGATATAATGTCAAATTTAAACAACAAGTGAGATCAATTTGGCCAGATCTTTTCCAAATATATAGAATTTGTAAAATAGAACACAGCAGTTTTCACTCAAATCGAACATATTTTTACTAACAATCTTTCTAGCGCTGATTCAGTTGATCAATTACCAATTTTTGGCCGATTACAAAATGACTACCTTGCTGGAAAACACTTTGGGGCTATTCTATCTCAACCACAGACAGAACTCTTAATAAGTGACAGTGAAATTTAATATCTTAGACCTGCAGACAATGGACAAGTTCACATAAAGTAAGATAACAATGCTAGTTAAGCATTAAATGAAGCGAATTTAGCAAATTATTTTATAATAACACACGTGCTAAGTTAATACAGAAATGTTCTTGTCCAACACATGAACGACTCATCAACTCTCACAGAACATGAGCTGTGGATGCTCGGAAGCACTGAAGGTGGTTAGCGTGAAGGCTGTGGGAGCTCCAGATGGAGTGTGTGCGTAGTGGCAGTTAGCTTCTGTGGCAGCTGGAAGTGTGTAAGCTGTACAGCTGTAGGGACTGTGCTGCCACCACATGCTCCGGCCGTTCCGCTCACTCTCTGATTTACTGTCTGGCTTTTTATCAGACGACTGCATGCCGGGGCCTGCGGTAGACCTCCATTCTACCACGCGCTAAGGCAGTTAGGCCTCCTTCAAACACACACTGTCAAACCCATCAAGTTTACACACACACATACACACACATGCAATGCATCTTTAATTTTGAATATATTGCTTTTAGCGCAGGCAGAATCTTTGTAACATATATATTTATTTATATTGCATTTATGTGATATTATGAGATCAGGGATTGGGCCATTTTTGCATTGAATTGCATTGAATTCACATCAATACAAGATTCAAATGATTTTTAAATAATATTACCGCGGCCATTAATTATATTTTATAAATCCGCCGTCTGGATTACTTGCCGAATTTTGCTTAAAAATGCAAACCTGATTTATGACACCAGTTGCCTCAATGTTTATAATTTGAAGATGAATTTTGCTAGTTAATGGGCACTACATTTATCTAATGCCATAGACAATTTTATACCATTTAAGATTGCTCTCTTTTTTCCATGATATTTCTCCCTAATTAATCTTGGCCAGTTCACACTCACCAGTCAGCTCTCCCTATTACATAACCGACAGGAAAGCTTGAAGGGGATTGCATGCTTCTTCTGAGACAACTGAAGCTATCCAACCACACCTTTCTGAATGTCTACAAGTTTCATTACAAGACAGTTTTACACACTGTGAGGAAAGTTTACATACATGAGCGTAAAAAAGATACTGTGTTTGATAGCAGAACACAATTTCTCCCACAAAGAATGCACAGCTAATTTCTTAATTTATTGGACAAGAATGGCTGTGGCATACTCACGAATTCTTGAAATACTTTTCTGTTCGACAAATTTCTTAGTTAGTTAGATTAGTTAGAAATGTCCAATGATAGATGTCCAAATGATGTTCATCTAGCAAGGAAAAATTACTAGAGATGAATGAATCTAAGGAATGTGACGCATACTGTCACATGAGCAACTTTCACTGTAAATTTTCATTGTCCCACAAACTTCAAATCTAACACCTGCTTCCAAGAATCTATGAGGAACTTTCAATTTAAAAGGAGGAAAATGTAAACATGATCTTTATAATATATATCATACTATATAATACCTTTATCTCTAGTTGATAGAATCTTTTAATAAATAATGTACTATTAATGTAATAATGAACTACCTATAATCGGCCTAAACTGAAACAGAGGATCTGCTACAGTAGCTGCAATGGTTTGTGTTTAAAAAGCTTGAGTTGCTGAAATAAAGCCAGGTTTTTAATGCATTCCTCAGGTCTGCTACAGTATTCTATACCCTCAGTATTCAGTATTGTACACTTTTCAGTTGGATAATTTGTTGTGTTGCACCTACATTTTTTTTACGATCCACCAATTGTACCCCCCACCCAACACCCACCCACCCACACACAAAGCCACACACAGCAACACACACACACACACACACACACACACACACACACACACACACACACACACACACACACACACACACACACATCGCAACCCAGCAATAATGATAACTTCTGTTTCATATTTTATGATGCAGTAACTCAAACAGATTTAGAAAACACACGGTTTAGGGGGACTTTGCATCCATTTGTAGATAGACAAATAGACTTATGTTCTAACACACTATCTGAGATCCATGGGTGAACATGTTATCCCTCGCTCTCTTTCTCATTCTCATTCTCTCTCTCTCTCTCTCTCTCTCTCTCTCACACATCGCAACCCAGCAATAATGATAACTTCTGTTTCATATTTTATGATGCAGTAACTCAAACAGATTTAGAAAACACACGGTTTAGGGGGACTTTGCATCCATTTGTAGATAGACAAATAGACTTATGTTCTAACACACTATCTGAGATCCATGGGTGAACATGTTATTCCTCGCTCTCTTTCTCATTTTCTCTCTCTCTCTCTCTCTCTCTCTCTCTCTCTCTCTCTCTCTCTCTCTCTCTCTCTCTCTCTCTCTCTGTCTCCCTGCTTGGTCCACTGTTGGCTCCTGTGCCTGCTGGTGAGGTAATGTCTGAATTTGTAATCTGTCTGTGTGTGTCTCCGAGGGGGAACAATTTCACTCTCAAACAGTCTGCCTTTAGTTTACAACCTGACACAAACACGCCATGGCTCCCCGAAGAATCAGCTCATGCTAGAAAAACATTACCGCAAACCCACCATTCAGGACAGACAATGTAGGTCTCCTGTGTATGCAGATGTTTGAAGAAACTCACACCCACACCCACACACACAGTTAAAACAAATAGATTATATACTTAGGTCAATACAAGGCCAGCTCACAAAGATAAAAACCCGAGCTAGCAGATCGCTGAGATTGGCTGCATCGGTCAGATACACACTGACCACAGAAACAATCTTGGTTGGTCATAAGGATGCAGCTTAGGAAGCCACTAATTTGAGGTCAGTATTTCAGACCACAACATGTAAACACCATTTAACTCAGAACACCCACCAGCTGCTCAGTGTAGAGGAGAGAATGGTAAGTTCTGCATTCTGCATAATTTCTGGACTTTTTGTTTTGTTGCACACACCAAATGATTGGGTAAAGACATGCACTTTATCACTGCAAATCCACAAAACCAACATATTCCAACAACAATCCGAAATTATAGACAAATTACCATCACATGAGTTGAATACAAGACTTCTCCCTTGCATGCAAGTTTCTTCACAGGTCTTTTTTTTGTACCTAGCTGTGATGTCGTTGTGTAAAACTTTTCATTGGTTATAATAAAACCAGTTATTACCAGTCAAATATTAGGAAGCCTGAGGTCATAATGGACTCATTTCCTCTTGGAATTCATCACTTCTTTGTGTTTCTACTTTCACTTCTGATAAAATTTCCTACTTCGAAAATAACCATGTTATCGCACAATTAATGTATTCAATGTGCTTCAATCTGTTAATTATTCATTAAGTAATAAAATCAGCTTGGTCAGCATTCGCAGAAGACACAGATGATGTGGATGATGTGGATGATGTGGTGGTTTAAAAGAGGAAATGACTCTTATGAATTCTCATCTTACTCTAAAATGACCCAAGGCCTATTTTAAACTGGTTTCATTGTAATGGCTGAAAAGAACTCTTTCTTTGTGCTATAGTCAGGAATGTAATTAGACAGTTGTTATAAGCAATACAAATGTTAATTGTCTTTTTGCTAGGTTCTCAGCCGAAATATTTCAAACAAATGTGCAATAGTGTTCAAAGCAGGTTTACCACCCTACAAAAGACATCTCAATTATGCAAAATGCCAAGGATTTCTTGCATGTTTTGGAAATGATGCCCTATGATGCAAAGAATGTTTCATGTGATAGATGCAGCCTGACAGATAATTCACCCATAACACTATGCCCCAAAATGTTTTAAACGTGCATTAAACAAGCTACATCCTGTCATCATTTACAGTTTAGCATTATTAAACAGCCTACCCCTTGCCAAGCTTATTATCAGACAGAAAGATCGCAAACGCCTGTTTGGAAGACATATGTCCAGATTTCTCAAGTTCCATCTTTCCCTCAAACGGCTGACATTTGAGACTCCTTGTATAAATGCTCAAATAAAATTCTTACAAGTAATGTCTCAAGAATTATCTATCTATCTATCTATCTATCTATCTATCTATCTATCTATCTATCTATCTATCTATCTATCTATCTATCCATCCATGCATCCATCAATCCATCCATATACCCACCAAAACACCAACCCACCAAACTATCTATCTATTTATCTATCTATCTATCTATCTATCTATCTATCTATCTATCTATCTATCTATCTATCTATCTATCTACCTATCTATCCATCCATCCATCCATCCATATACCGTCCGTCCGTCCATCTGTCTGTCTGTCTGTCTGTCTGTCTGTCTGTCTGTCTGTCTGTCTGTCTATCTATCTATCTATCTATCTATCTATCTATCTATCTCTATATTTTTTTATATATATCTCTATATATTATACCACTTTAATAGAGCTTCTGTCATAAAAGTTAATTATTTCTATAAAATGTATAACATATATAACAGAGGCATTTAATGTAAAACTTGCAGTCAGCAATATTGTGCAAACTGCTGTTACGTAACCTGGTCAGAAGTAATCGGAATCAAGCTTTCAGCAGTGCAGTGGTATAAAAAACAAGTTTCACCCAGTCATCCAATCCTGCTTTAAAGCCCTCTTTGATGCCATGCAAATGAACTGAGCTAAACAAAAATCTTAGATCGACGGCAGACAAAAAAGAAATCTTTCACGCCACACATGCCTGCCATTTGCCTTTTGCAGACAGGACCTGTTTAGTTTGGTACACTCCAGCAGAGATGTTTGAATCTTTCTGTCAGTATGGTGCTGCTTTCAATTATGGCTGCATATAAATCAGTTAGGCAACTTTAAAAGTCAAAAATCTTTTGATTCCTGCATCTTGATTAGGGGTTAGAAAGCTATGGACTCCTGGAATAACGTTGCTATTGTCGCTGTCAGAAAGAATTTTGGAGAAGTGGAAAAAGATAAGGAAAGAGAGTGACTATGGATGGTTGGATCTAATGAGGCTTTATTCCCAGCAGCGTAACAGAATTTGAAACTTGTTTAGAATCAGTGGTGCGGACAATTTAGTATATGCTCATGACCCCATTTTTCTTTTATTTCTGCTGTCTTCGAAGATGGCAGGGATAGTAGAGGATTATTCCACCATTCTGAAAAGGAAATTATTAGATTTTGAAGCTGTGGCATGGCTCCTGAAGGAGTGAAAATACACTTGATTATTTTTTGCTGTTATTCCCTGAGCTACAAAAAACATTCTCTGTAATATATATATATATATATA